>CM060636.1:17738662-18121162 GCA_030578275.1 Meda fulgida | reverse complement strand
ATATTAGTGTCACTGATGGTGAATCTGCTGAAGAAGCTGTCAGTGATCAAAATATTGATTTTGAAGATGTTGAAAATTATAGTTTTGAGAATATATTTGAGATTGTGAATATGAGCCAGATGCTGAATCTGGGAAATGAGCTCTGACGAGGACAGTGATGGTATAAAACATCTGCTCAAACTGAACCCTTCCAATGCTCCAAAAGGTAACAAAATATACTTTATTTTATTCTTCTGTAATTGTTACTCTAATATCAAGAGAGTTTTCATATTATTGTGATAGGTATAGATCCATCCGTGTTAGATATAGATCCAGATCCAGGTCGCTAATGACCCGAATATGTAATAAGGATTGGCGAAATATTCATGCATCCATATGTATCATCTTTTTACTCTTTTAATTCATTTTATAACTGTATCATATATCTCTTTTCATTTATTTTATAACTGTTTTCATTTTCCTTGCTTTCATTTTGTGATGATTTTAATTCCTTTCTGTAAAGCACTTTGAAATGCCAGTGTATGAAATGTGCTATATAAATAAACTTGCCTTGCATTTAAGAGTTAATATTTATTTAATTGTCGCAGTCTAACTATTATTTAAAGTTAACAGGCAAATAACTGCAAACCATGGAAGAGACTATAACTTGTAGCTTTGCTTGATATATCAGTACCAAATCGGTTATTGCCTGATTTTTGAGTTGTTTTGTTTAAGTGCCATAGTCTAATGGTGCGTTCACACCGGACGCGAATAGCGCGTCAGGCGCGAGTGATTTCAATGTTAAGTCAATGCAAAGACGCGTTACGCGCGTAAAAAAATCCTGCGGCGCGAATGAACGTGGCATAAAGTGACATAGCATAACAAACTCACGCTCGAAAGTCATTCACTCCAAATGGAGGAGAAACTCTTTTTTATTTATTTATTTTTAATTATTAATTAACAAAGCAAATACAAACAAATCAGGAACAACGTCAAATCTAACTACGAAAAAAAAACTTTAAAAGAACAGAAGAACATGGAGCATGTTATGGCAAAAATGGCATTCAGATAATCAAAAGAAAAAAATTAAAAGTGCAATTATTCAATAAGATTGTTTACAAAAGAAGCCAGTTTCTCAGCATTCTTGTTATTAATCAATAACAAAGAGTTAAAATAAAAAGTTTCAGCTCATTTCTCCAATGAGTAATGTTAGGAATTGTCTTGTAAAAACGAATTAAATGTTTACTTAACAAAATGACATTGTTAATGCCAAAATCATTGTGATCATTATGAAAAATACCAAATTTTAGATCATTAATTGTTAGATTCATCACCTGAAATCCTTTGGAGACGAACAATTGTTGAAGGTCCAGTCAAAACCTTTTACAACTTCACACAAACAGAACAGATGATTCAAATCTTCGGGTTCAATTTCACAGAAGTTACAGTTTCCTACATTCATTTTAAATCATGTTTTAACAAATCTTTAGTTGGATAAATCCTATTTATAATTTTAAATTGCATTTCTTTCATCTTTGGCGGGACTTGGAATTTTAAGTATTTACATCTAATCTTTTTTATTATCTCCTTTTCAAAGTCTTTGAGAATATAATCTCTTTTGAGAGAACTTGTTTGGCAGTTAAGTATAAACTTGTTGTTACATTTGTAATTCAGAAAATTAATACCATTAATGTAAAGTTGTCTTAAGGTAGGCGTGACTTTTGAATATATTATATCCTGCTTAATCATAGCTACAAGTGATACTGGGAGAGCTTTCACAATCTGTTTAAACTTCTTTTGAGTACATCTAATTTGAAATTTGTCACAGAATTCAATATGTTGTAAAACATTTCCTTCCACATCCATGAAGTGGGCAACAGCCCAGACACCAGAGAACCATTCTGGAATAAAAAGAGATTTTCTATTAACTAATATATACCTATTATTCCAAATTGGTGTATTGTGTGGAGTGAAATTATGCCTGAATATTTTCAATATTCGCATTTACGCATTTAGGAGAAACTCATTTTAGCAGTGAGTGGTCACCCGGAGTTATTTGACTGAAGTTCATACTTTTATAGAGACAAGAACAAAAAAAACTTTTGAAACTTTTGCTCAGTTTCACTCTTGACGCGCGAATTAACACAAAGTGGTCAAGCGCCAAACTATACGCGGTAGATGCGAATTTGACGCGCTTCGCGTCCGGTGTGAACACCTCAACTCTTATTTAAAGTTAATATGCAAAAAACAGCAAGAAAGAAGACCAACAATGGAAATATCGAGTATTCAAACATTCTATTGATGTAATGAAAGTCAATTTTGAAAATGGAATCTTAAATTCTGTAAAAAGTATAAAGTAAACAATAAAAAATAAATGTGTTTAATATTCTTGAGGAGTGGGCCATTAATATACAGCCTTTGGTCCAATGAGATTTCACTGTGGGTGGGGATTCTCAGCATGAATTTGCATGAATGCGAACCTACATGGAGGAGATTATAACTTGTCGCTTAGTCATCTTGACTTGTTAGAAAATGATGAAAGGCTGAAAAATCCATGAAACCGAAAAATCCACAAAGCAAACTTTGAATGGCAGAAAATTACCAAGACAAAGAAGAAAAAGTGTAATATTCTGTAATAAAATGAAGAAAAAAAATCCAATATATTCATTCTCAGCAAAGAAAGCTTCCAAGTTAGATGAAGCGCCTCAGTAAAATGTTCAAACCTAATAATGACTCGCTGTGTAGTTTTGTCAGAAGCTTCCTGTTTTAACATGTTAGTACATTCACAAGACTCTATAAAGAGCACAGTCCTTTACTGCGGCAAGTCGCAGCTGTTGAGTTTTACATCTGAATGCAAAACAGCACGAGTGATGAAGAATAAAAACAACCTTTTGCTCAAAGAGCAGCTAAAATTAGATTGAGACTGACAAAAACACAAAACATCAACTGGGTAAAAAAGCCTTTCTAGGGCTCGGCGAGACTTTGAGGAGGCTGGCTGGGCTTAATTACGCATGTTCAACCAGTTGTTTGCAGCACACCTTTATGTCTCCTGCTGCCTCTTCACCTGTGATCCCTGAGCGGTTATGCTTTTTGGCAGACGTATCAAACAGCATGAGGAAAAGAAATACAGGCATAAAAAGGTACAGAGAAAAAGAGAAGAGAGATGGAAAGAGAGAGAAAAGAGACAGAGATAAGGATACAAGCACATAGCTTGTTTGATATGTCTGCTCTCAACGCTGAAGCCGTGCCAGCACTATCTTCAGTGCTACACATTGGCAATGGGGTGCGAATCGTCAGATGCTCCCCAGGCAAGAGCGCGTTTGTTGAGGCCGCACTTTTACGGCTTTGAATGTTCCTGTAGATCTCTGTGTCTCCTCTCTAGGCTGATTGAACAGCAGATCTGGGCCACTGCAGGGTCGCAGCATGCTGTGTCCCAAACGGAGAGGGTGAGGTAGGGTTACGCGCCACATCACGTACAGATCAGCAGGCCCACACGGAATCTAGAAAACTTCAATTTGTGTCTGTCCTTCACACAAAGCTATATCTATGGCTACAGAAGACTTCGGAATATAGGGAATGAGTCATATGAACTACTCTTATGAAGCTTATTGTATATTAGATTAGATTAGATTCAACTTTATTGTCATTGCACATGTTACAGTACAAGGACACATTATATTGATCAATAGGACACATACATTGTTACAAAGAAATTTCTATTGCAAATAAACGCTGTTCTTTTGAACTTTCTTCTCAAAGTACACACAAAAAATATTAAGCAACACAGCTGTTTTTAACATTGATAATAAGAAATGTTTCTTGAGCACCACATCAACATAGAATGATTTCTGAAGGATCATGTGACAATAAAGACTGGAGTAATGATGCTGAGAATTCAGCTTTGCCATCACAGGAATAAATTACATTTTAAACTATATTACAATTGAAACCTTCAAGTTATTTTAAATTGAAGAAGTATTTCACAATATTACTTTTTCACTGTATTTTTGATCAGATACATTTAGCATTATCGATCATGTGACTTCTTTCAAAAACATTTAAAAAAATTACTGATCCCAAACAGTAATGTTAATTTTTTTATTCACTTTAATTTTGGGCAAACAACTTCCAACACATTTAAATCTATTCCACAGAATTCCACCAAAATCTAATTCTGCAAACTCCATATGGGCCTGTGGATCGGGAACCAAAAGCAAACAGACGAGTTAAACAAACTTGTTTGGAACCTGTCGCCTTTCAGGGCTTGTTGATATGAGGACTTCATGACAGATGTTAAGAGAAGGAAACAGTGTCTAAATGATCCTCATATCATCTTCCGCTCAGATTGTGCTTGTGGGGAAAGAAGGTTGATTATGTAACCACAGCTCTTCTCCTTTATGAGTAATCCTAAGTATATTTTTTCTGTCTTGGCTCTGCTGCCAAACTAAATGTTTCTGGAATGCTCCATCAACTCAATCATTCCAGCAAGGGGCAAATGTATACACCACACTGCACAAATCCTGCTGAGTCCTTACACTGTGTCCGAACTGTGTGCGATGGGACAAGTTTTAAGCAACAAACAATATGACTGTGCAAAATAAACACAAAACATGGCCCAATCAGAAGACATTTAATGTTTAAAAATTGTTTTGGACCATTAAAGTTTCACAGTAAGCGGGGCTAAACAACACAATCAAGCGATTGACGCTGATCTCTGTGATAATAATAAGTGATTTTAAGTGATTTAATAAGTGATTTGAACTCATGCTGCTTTATCATCATGCAAGTTATTTCTCAGTCTAAACTTAACAAAAGACGGCTGTAATGTAACACAAATACAGCCGATTGGAAGGTTTTTTAAATGAATTTTCTTTGTATAAAAAGTAAACAGGAAAAACATCACATTTTGTGACGTAAAATGATATTATATAATATATACAAATATTTACATTTCTTAATTAAATTAAATCCAATAGCCCCCCCCCCCCCCCCAAAAAAAAAACTGCCTCATGCCTCAAAAAGCCTCATGTCGTTTCAAACCTGTATGTTTTTTAAAGAATATAAGTAACTAAATTGTTTTGTATTGTATTGTATAGACAAAAAATATACACACATACATACAGACATATTTTTCTCTCTCTACAGATAATGTAAAATGGTTATTTAAGGGTAGAAGAACTTACTAGAACTTTCTACAACTAGAACTTACTACTACTAGAACTTACCTATACTGAAATGGAGGGTTTCATGACATTTTTATGCACAGCTATATGAGGGGAGCTTTTGGACCAATAATATTTAAAAGTGGGCGGGGCTACCCCGCACAATGCTGCAGAAATAGATACCGTGCGGTCGACAAAATATCCTTCTGCTTATCCCTCTACACTAATGCTATTGAAGGAATGTGTCTACGCGGCCTTCATCTCCTGCTCGCCAGGAAACACTTATCTCTCTGCAGATGCCGGGCCTGGAAGAGCACGTGCGAGGCCTGCACTGCCCCTCCGGCTCTTATCAGGTCAGTGCAATTGGGTGGCCGCTTGTGTAAGGTAGAAATCAGAGCAGCAGCGCAGCCCATGGAATCATCGCTCAGGTGGAGGAAGAGACGATAAGTCCTCACATGCGTGCTGATACAGCAGACACACATTCTTGCGCAGATTAGCATAAATGGAGTAGCAATGAGAGTTGCATACTACTACATTCTGTAACTTATTTTGCGCCAGAAAATCTTTCACAAGCTTCCCCATTTCCATAATGATTGCCGTCAAATTGTGCCAGGCTTTATTTGGCCTCACACAATGCCGTTGACTCACTGGGAGCCATTGACCTGCTCAGGATGGCCTCTCCATGGGGTACGAGCCTGTTTGTCTGTGTGCATATATCTTCCTCGGAGAAAGCCTGTTAAGTCTCTCTCTCTCCTGCCCTCTCAGCTCCATAAACAGGCCAGCGGACAAAATCATTATGCTACAATTTTCCAATTTATTCAGTGCCTTCAACTTCTCATTAGTTTCTGCCTCCTCCATAAAGAGGTCGCATTATCAGAAGCTGTCAGCAAAGAGCTCACAGGAGCTTCATCATCCATTTGGACTCTGAGAGAGGAGACGCATCTGACCACAGGACATTTCTCCAGCAACTGCAGAGACTTCCTTTACCACTCGGAGTCAACTCATCATCTGTTCACTGAAGCCAAGTGAGGCAGATACAAAATGCCAGACGTTGTTTTCATATAGCTGATATGATACATGAAGCATTTTTATAATGTTTTTAAAATCAAATGTGAAATATAAATACTGTAAGATATAAAAATCACAATGAGGAAAAATAGCAATTGTGAGATGTAAAGGTTGTTTTAAAATACTAACAACATGGCTTCAATGTACTTCTGAACACATGCGGCAGGTACTTGTATCTCTCATTTGTGAATCGCTTTGGATAAAAGCATCTGCTAAATGATTAAATGTAAATGTGCTGTGCCACCTTGACCTCCACACAAACAGCAGTGCAGAGAGCGTCACGCAAGGGTGATTTTACCAGGTTGCCAGGATGCGAGACAGCAGGAAGTGTACAAAGTAAACAGTGAAAATAAAAAGCAAATGAAAGAGTATTGTAGTACAGAATGGGAAAAGAAAGACTGTTGAAAAGACCTGTCAAGGTTCTGTCACTACGGTCTTGTTTATTCTTGTTTGGTGACAGAGCCCTGACTTTCCTACTTTCTTGCGGTTCCGAGTTCGCTCGGGTCGTGCTCCCGTCCGTCCTCGTGAGTTTTGTGTGTGGAGTGTGGTGTTCGGATCACAGCACTTCGGTCTAATTTGGTTTTGGTTCTTATGGGGATCGGACAATCATGGTCAATGTGTTTGTCTTCTGTTGTTCACTGGTCTCTTTGAGTGAGCAGTTTCGAGTTCGCCTGGGGTCGTACCTACGGCATACGTGTTGTGTTCTGGATAGCGCACAGTTTGTGCTTACATCTGCCAATTGCTTTAATGTTTTGTTTGGACATTCAGTGGTTGAGAGCTCTCATTGGCTGCATGTTCGTGTCATGTTTTGTTTGAGCACATGGCTTGTGATAGTGTTCACTGGACATCTGCTCTTGTCAAGTTAGGTTCAAGCAAATGGCTTGTCATGTGTGTTTTTATGTGTGCCATGGGCTCTCCTGTCTATTGTCTTAACCCCACCCTTCCTGTTCCCTGATTGGTTCATTTGTCCCAGCTGTCCTTCCTCGTTAACCTCCTCGTTTTCTCTTCTATTTATTCTCCTTGGCTGCATCCAAAATTGCACACTTCCCTACTATATAGTAGGCAAAAAACAGTATGTGATAAAATAAGTATGTCTGTATTCACAGTATTCAAAAAAGAGCAGGTACAAAAAGTACCAGGATGACCTACTACTTCAGCCGAGTTTATAAAGTTTGCATTCGCTGGATACTCGATTATCCCATGAGGCCACGGGAGAGGATTTGTGAATGACAGTGAAGCGACGCAGGAGACATTGGTAGATGTCAAGGACAACATTACAGATTACATCATACTACACACACTCTTACTATATAGAGCAGTGTTTCCCAACCGGGGGTACGTGAGCAGTCCCCTGGGGGTACGTGGGATGATTCTAAAAAGACTAAAACATTTTTTTTAGCCATTGACTATTCTCAAAACATTTTATTTTAGGATTGCTTTTAATTGATTATTAATTTTATTCGTTTATTTTTGTATTTAAAGTGTGTATTTTTCTCTGTTGTTATGTTTGCCTGTAAAGCGCTTTGAGAAAGCAACTTTTAAAGGCACTATATAAAATAAATGTATTATATAAAATGTGATCTTCGTTTTTGTATAATTGGTCTGAACATGTGAAGATGTGAAAAAGTCATACAAATATTGAACAAAGACAAGTATTATATTATAACAGTTATTATAGGAAGTAAAAATATCATTATTTACAGGTAAATTCAGGTATCACCTAAAATTTACACCAAATCTAAAAATCCCACTGATCACATGCGCTTGTGGGGGTACTTCAGGCAGGATAAAATGTTTTGGGGGTACAGTACCCTAAAAAGGCTGGGAACCATTGATATAGAGTATACTTTTTTAGAAGTCCTTAAGTAATTACTTATAAAAAGAAAGTGCATCATTGAGAGTACGTTTACACGACAACAACGTTCTAAAACCGGAAATGTTTTTACTTTGCGGTTTTAGAGTACAGACGACAACAACGTCAAAACCATCCGTTCACACGGATCTGCAAAAACGACCAAAAATGCTGTATTCTACTGCCAGGCCAGTAGTTGGCGATTTGCAAAGAAACACTACGCACCTATAGTAATGCGTAATACGCATGCACATGATGTCACTGTTTTCACCAATTTGCATTTTCGTAGTTTACACGATAGACGATAATGGTATCATTTTCAAAAACTTCCACTTTGAATCCTGTTTTTTTAAAAGTTTGCATTCTCAGGCCCCCCAAACAGCGTTGTCATGTAAAGTTTAGTCACCTTTATTTATATAGATATTTTTACAATACAGATTGTTTCAAAGCAGCTTTATAGTGATAACAGAAAAATAATGCAACAAAGTTTGTTTCGGCAGAACAGCAGATTCTAGAAGAAAATAGCGCCATAGTCCATCTTTCAGGGATGGTTCATTTTTGTTGTAAAAAAGTTATTCATTTTGTTCGTTTATAGCCTATATATATAGCCTCTCTGGAGAAAACAATGTTATCGTCCAGCTCAGTTCTCATATGATGCTGTCAATGCAGGCAGATCAATCAAGACCAGCTTATAATTTTTCATGTTGATTCAGGATGGATTATTATGAAGCTAGAAAAATGACAAATTATTTGATTTTGTAAAATAGATTTTAGATGTTACATTTAACAAAATAAATTGTGGCATATGTTATAGTTGGCCATTTTAATTTTGAGATTTTATTTTGAAAGTTTTCAGATGAAGAAATTCAGAACTCCAAATTCAAAATTCTTAAATTCAAAACTATTAAATTTGCATTGCAAAAAAATTAGGTCAAGCTTCTGTGTTCCACAGGGAAAAACAGATGTTGTCTAAATAAAAAAATAAAAAAATCATTCGAAATTTTCTGCATGGGGAATTTTTTTCACTCTCATGCATTTCGCCCACAAAGTTTCACCGAGCAAAGGTACAAGTGACTGCAATTATAATTTATGGATATTTTTAGTTTTTGCTTAAACTTAAGATTAAGTTTTGCAGCGTTTTTTTTCATTTATTACAATAAATTAAATAAAAAAACTCATTTGAGTTGTTGATATGAGTCACGTCAGAGGGTCATAATAACTAGAAAAAAAAGTCACATGAGAAAGGCAGTGTCTCCATGGCACTCTGATTATCAATATGGCATTGAAAAGAGTATGGCAAAGTGGCATTGATCTTTGAGAGCACTTCACCAAATGGCAGTGGTGGTTGTCAGTTATTCTCATTTTCTTCCATAAAAATACATTATCCTCTATTTATTTTCCACTACAATCATCAACACACTTCCTTTGTTTTTCTTTTAACTTTCTAACAGTTTTTTCCATTGAATAGAACAAATGAAATGTGTGTGAAGGATGTATGCATGAAGAGTGAAACTATGCTTTCTGTGGTGCTGAGCTCTGGGAATTGAATTATTGGATAAATTTCCCCTTAGAAAGCAGGCTCTTTAAGAACGAGAAGGCAGCATTGTTCTCTGTCTGCCGGCTGACGCTGATAAATGGCCCGACACACCTGTAGAGCTGTGGATCGATCAGGTGGATGTCTAAATTGATATGGTTCTGCAGAAGGACCTATATGATAGCAAATCTGGTGAATAACTTTGCTTCTTCTTCTACTGGTGTCTGGTGAGCTGATAGACTGTATAACAAGATAGGACAATAGAACTTTACTTTTTTTATCCAGTTGTTTATTATTTTATTGTTCAGTTGAGAGGAATAAATGAAAGATTTGCACCGAATGTGTCATTGAACACCAGAAGCAAAAATTTGCGTAGGTAGTAACTTTCATTAATAGTCACCTTTAGTCATCAGATCCTCTGTAAACACAACAGATGTCGTGAAGGTCGCAGGTGCAGAGATGCAGCTTTAATTTAACAGAGATGTAAAGTCGCTAAAATCCAGCTCACTCACAAACAATCATTTCACTTATTTCATTTAACAACTTTCATCAAAACATCACTTCACAATAAGTTAATTTCGATTCAGATGTGACTAAAAGTGGTGATTTCTAAGTGGGTGAGTGCAATCTTGCAACTATCTATTTTCACCAGATTGACCTATTTAGTCCAATTTTGATTCAATTTGGACAGGTTGTGAACATGAAAGGTGACCCTTCATTGAATAACCTCATATGATTTTTCGTCTGTATTTCTTTCATCATTCCGTCCTCATATTCATACCACGTTTAACCGACTAGAGTCAGATGTGTTTTTTGGGCTGTGAAGATGTTTTTACATGCCCTGACATTTGTGCTTATTTCAGTTATTTAGAACCTTTTATTGGCTAAAATGTGATTACACTGTTTTCAGCATAAACTGTGTTACAATAATATGTGAGTAACATATTTGTACATGTTTGCATTTTTGAGAAAATCAAGTACAGTATATGGTGGTTAGTAAGCAAAAATTAATTTTAAAATATTCCCCTAAATGAAATTGCAGAAAACACAAGAAGCTTCTGACAAAGTTAATTGCTTTAGTCTATTTAAAATACAATAAGCAAGAAAAAAGAAGTATGTGAATCATCAGAAGAAAAAAAATCACTTGTTTAATACAGCGTTTTTGAATGAATTGGTTTTATGAATGATTTAATGACTTGTTTATAACTTCTATCACTAATATGCAATCACAAGCAATCAAAATTGACCCTATTAATTTTATAAGTGCACAATACTAGTGTTGTGGTGAGAAATTAATGCAAGTTAATACGCAGAAAAAAATAGTTTGTCTTCATAATCTTTAGTTAAAATTCTAAAAACTTGATTCCCCTTTGGAATGGCATTCCTTCTTAGATGACAGAATGAATCATCATTAACCACTCCCCTAAAGTCTGCTGTGAGCTAGAGATGTCTAAATAAAAGTCAGTTTAACTCAGAAATAAGTTACAATACTGAAGTAAAGTCACCCGCAACTTCCGATTCAAACAGACTGTACATGTGAAGTTATTTTAACAGCGTTTTCTCCTAAACAGCCATTACTTGAGCCACTGTGGTTCTTCTTCAATAGGCTACTCGAGTTCTCAGAATAAACCCAATAATCTTCTCACAACAAACAGCCCCACTGACAGATGATTTCATATTTGGCACAGTGCGAGTGGGCTAAAAGAAATTTCTCAATGTGTTTTGCATTTCATTTATGACACATTGAGGTGTCATCATCCACGAATAATGTTGCAGTGTTTTTTCGTCCTTTTAAGTGCTGAAGCAATGGTGACAAATGCGCAAATATCAAAATAGAACATTTAGACGTTACGCAACTGACTACGGATTTGAATCCACAAATTAATGTTTTTCTCTGGCTTGGAGTCATATGAATAGAGCCATGGCCCATGTGTAGCTCCAGAGCTATCCGAACACCCCTTTAATGTGCTGCCAGGGCAATAACACTGGGGTAGAATGAACTCCAAATGTGCAGCACAAACCCGACTCTTATCATTTCATATGACCTTCGGGCCTGAATACACTGAACGTCTGTGAGCTCAAGAACAAGAAAAAGGGAGGAGGGGGACTGAGCGACAGAGAAAATATCAAATACAAAATATTTAATATACGAAACAATATTAAGATGATACAATCAAAGAGTGAATCATATGGTGCATTAGTCTGTGTACGTTAAAATAAACTCTACTTCATTGGCCCTTACAAACCCACTAACAGTTCTGGTGGGTATTTTATAATATATCTTCCATCAGTATCTGTCATAAATCTCTCTTGCAATTCATAATCAACACAAGTTGGCCTACAGCTCCAATTCTTTATAGCTTGTTTATATTTGAACATTTTCAACATTTTAGTAAGGTCAAAATCATGGTTGGTGAAGTATTATGTGCTCATATACAGATTGTTTGGTCCTTGCAGCTCTCACTTCATTTCCCATGTTTCTCAGCACAAACATTTATCACGTCTTTGCATGCTGCAAGTGTCATCGTTCCAGACGGCATGTTTCCTTCTGGAAAATGATGACTGTCGGTAGCCAACAAGGGCATTCTGTAAGTTAACTTAATAGGTACAGTTTCAAGGAAATTGCTAGCAGCGGGTAGATCGGTGTACTATGATAATATCATCCACACTCTCCTTTTTATGGTTCCTTGGAGAAGAATATGTTTCTTTAAATCTTCTTAAGTCACTTCTATGTCTATGCAATCTCACTGTAGAAGTGGTGAAAATGAGACTATCGCTTCATAATTGAGTGCCAACCACAGATGCCATTATGAACGGATATTATTCCTGACCTCATTCACACTCATTTTGAAGCTCCTTTTGCTGATATTGAGGTCAAATGGGAAGTTTGTTCAAATGTGAGAAAACGAAGGACGAATTCAATAGGAGAAAAATGAAATTTATTAACATGAGAGTCACAGGTGAGTGTTTTGAAAATCATATTCAAGGTTTGTTGTGGGAATGTATGCCAACCTCCATGAAAAAAAAAAATCTGCAATAATAACACTAACAACCACCAACAAAAGGGAAGATGAGAGCTTGGGCTTTATACATTATATTACACTGAATATTCAAATACTTTCATATACAGTAAGTAGATCAAAGGTTAATGTAATTTTAAAATGGACACAGACACACATGCATGCAAAAACACGCACGCACAAACGCACACATCTAATGCCATCTAAAAAAGTCACTATAAAATGACTTTTCAAAGACACTTACTCATGTTATTGAGAGAAATAGACTGACGAGTCTGGCTTTATGCCGTGTGAGGCTAATTGGCTTTGGGTTTGTTTAAGGCATTGTGATTAATGAAGTTTCTAATGAGAGCTTTATAATGAAGGCAGCAATCTGTCAGCCGGTGACTGCGGCTCTCAACAGGGCTAGAAATGAACAGTTAAAAGGTGATCTGACGAAGGGAATTTTCCAGACACAAAAAGACTATTATTTTTACCGAAAGCTTTCCTAAAAACCCGCCGCCATCCAATTTGTACCACTTCCACTAATAGCTTACTCTGAAAATTTAATAAAAGAATTTTAATGAATTGAAATGGCTTATTATCAGATTTGAAAGCTGAATAAAGATATTTTATGGCACCCATGATTTCCATTACACACCAAAATAATTATGTATCTATAAAACGTGTATATACACTCACCGGCCACTTTATTAGGTACAGCTGTTCAACTGCTAGTTAATGCAAATATCTAATCAGCCAATCACATGCATTTAGGCATGCAGACATGCTGGGGACGAATTTCAAATGGAATGTTTGCACCCTTGAAGGGCACTTCGTGACGGGGATACCATCTGAAGGGCCCTTCCACAAATCTGTTAGAGAAGGGTACAATGCCATGATCAATTCAAGGAAGTGATTTTATCGTTTATAGTGATGTGACCCAGGGTGGCGAATCCTCGCAATTCATTTTAAAGTTAGATGGCAGGAGAGTTCCAGTTAAATGGTGCGTTCATGTGCTATGGAAAATATGACATTTTCCACTTGTGAACTGGTATTTACCAGTGTGTTGCGTTCAAGTGCTTTTGTTGTCGTAATGTGGTAAAAAGATGGAGATCCAGACCTGTTATTTAGCTAAAACTATTTTAGATTGCTTACGTCATCTGCTACAGCAAGAAGATGAAACCGTACCGTTTCGGTTCAATACGAATGTACCGTTCCACCCCAGCTAACAGTAGCAAAAAACATTTAGTTGTGTACAATGCTTACCATTCAACACTCTCGCGTCGCTCTCCGCCATTTTGAAAAGGTCAAAGGTTATCTCATCCCGGCAACTCGTGCATCAAAATATTCTACGAGTTGCCCAGTGGAAAATACCACATGAGGGGGTGTTCATGTGCATTTTCCACGTCGGCTTTTGGTATTTACCATAAAAACCATAGCACGTGAACGCAGCAAAAGTATAAACAGAATAACGTACGATGTTTTCTATTGTTTGTGACATATAACAAACATTTTTGTAATACATTTCATCTGAAGTTCCATGTGTGAAATGTGTTAAATAGTAAATATGTCAAGTAAATGTCACTACATGCAGGTTCTAAAAAGAGTTTTAAAGATGAGAGCAGAGAGGGAATATACTCAGACACACACACGCAGATTTTTTGGCAACAATTATATTAACAGCAATAACAAGAAAATTGTGTTTTAAGGACAGCTAATGGGGTGATAGGCTCCATGCTGCGTTGTCATAGTAACATTTCATTGCTCCCTTCGCCAAGCGTGTTCCTAACCACTTCATTATGACACACAAGTATCCTGCTCCAGCCAAAATCCTACTTCAAGGACTCTGCCCTTCGGAGTGAGTAGGGCATAGGGATGCTCACTTCCGATTGGGATTCGCCCACGGTCAAGATGATCTGCTGAAGTTTAAACTGAGCATCAGAATAGGGAAGAACTGTGATTTCAGTGACTTTGAACATGGCATGGTCGTTGGTGCCAGACGGGCTATCTGAGTATTTCAGAAACTGCTGATCTACTGGGATTTTCACGTGCAACTATCTCTACAGAGAACGGTCAGAAAATGAGAAAATCTCCAGTGAGCGGCAGATCTGTGGGTAAAAATGCCTTGTTGATGCCAGAGGTCAGAGGAGAATGGCCAGACTGGTTCAAGCTGATAGAAATGCAACAGTAACTGAAATAACCACTCATTACAGCCGAGCATCTCTGAACGCACAACACGTCGAGCTACAGCAGCAGAAGATACACCAGGTGCCACTCCTGTCAGATAAGAACAGGAAACTGAGGCAACAATTCACACAGGCTCAACAAAATTGGACAATTGAAAATTGGAAAAACATTGTCTGGTCTGATGAGTCTCAATTTCTGCTGCGACATTCAGATGGTAGGGGCAGAATTTGGCATAAACAACTTGAAAGCATGGATCTATCCTGTCTTGTATCAATGGTTCAGGCTGGTGGTGGGGGTGTAATGTGTGGGGGGGATTTTCTTGGCACACTTTGGGCTCCTTAGTAGCAATTGAGCATCGTTTAAACAGTGTTGTTGCTGACCATGTCCATCCCTTTATGACCACAGTGTATTTATCCTCTGATGCACCTTGCTGAATTTATGCCACGAATAATTAGGGCAGTTCTGAGCATAAAGGGGGGTAAAACTCTGTACTATCAAGGTGTACCTAATAAAGTGTCTGGTGAGTGTATACGTTTATGTAAAAATAAATATAGAAATACACAGCAAACACATGAACACATTGAACATATTGTAACTTACTGAAATAGTAATCACCAAACAGATCTTCATCCTCGTCATCAAAGTATGCTTGTAATGAAAAATGAAATAAGGATAAAAGGATAGCAAATTATAAAAACAACAAATACAGTGAAAACACAAACACACACACAAATGAAAATTAACTAAAATTAAAAGACCTTGGAAATCAAAGAAATAACGAGAAAACAGAAAGCCCATTTGTTCTTTTTTTCGGAACAATCTGACACTGTGAGATCAATGCATTGCTCATAAAAACCCTTCTCAAGTCTTGTGTGTTATTCGTGGGGAATGTCAAGGATGTCCACACTGTGGTAACATGCCAAGCATACTGCATTGGATTTATTTCAGTTCAGTGTGCTTCTGTGCAAAAAAACATGTGTTGACTACGCCAGAAACATAATTTATGCAACAATAACAAAAAAAAGGTAATTTATGTGTAGACTAAAGCATGTAAGGACAGAAATTGTAATAACAGTGTGCCAATGCATGAGGCAACCTGGCGAATGCAACATGCAAACAGAAAAGATCAATTTGTGCATTGCATCACCGGCACATATTATTTTCTCAACCTGTTATACTGTACAACCTGCTATTAATTTTTCTTTCTGTAACTGGTTTTTGACAGAGCCAATTCAATGTTTAAGTCTTTCCACTTTAATAATCAACAAATGTTGACCTTAATAATCTACACAAATAATGAGTTAATGTTATTTCAATCATGACAACTCTCTAAACAGTTTTAGCATGTCTTGGTGGACTATTTGCTACACACTGCTGCAAAACAAGAATGAACTTGCTACTGCCAATACACACACAGACACGCTGCTGTAAGCATGTAAGATATGCTGCTGCTGTATGAATAGGCAGATATAAATCCCGTAGCTGATCTAGACAGGTGGAGCTGTGGGATTTTAGAAGAACTTGCACTAAAACAGAATATTTATATGTTTTGCAAGCAATTTCAATGGCAAGCAAGTCATGCCATTTAGTAAATGATGTGATTGCTAGCAGACTGCATGTAAAGGACCATCAGCCTGCGCCATCTAGAGTTTCATGGCTGAACTAGACATTAAATCAACCAACAAATCATAAAGGTTCATAACAAAAGTAATAGTTTAGGTTCTTGAAATATGCCTACTTCCAGACTACATAATATGCAGTACATCAACAGAGTAGGATGTTCAGACACAGTTTCTCTTTCACTACAGGCTGAGACGACTGTGGTCTATTTACACTGGATATTTTGTAACCCATGATTTATTTAATGAGATATTAATTTGTTCCGTAACCTGTTAATAGTTAGACCTAGATCAGGAGGGTTTAACATTTTGATGCAACTGACAAGGGACCTCTTCGTAAAATAGAAAGTCATTAATATATTTTTATCTATAACACTATAAATGTTATCTTATTTATACAGTGTCAGAAAAATAGTGGGATATTACAACAAAATTAAATAATTTATTTTTATATTGTCATTGTAAAGCAAATAGTTAATGTGGAAACGTCACACGCATCACACAAATGACCAGCGTTGGCCAATAGTGAGCCTACGTGTGACTTACAACACAGAAGCTTTGCGCAGTTCCACTACGTGAAATCTCAAGGCCCACAGGGAAGGAAATGAGTAGTTGAATAAAGTTGTTATTTTTGTTTGTTTTTTTGCGCACAAAAAGTATTCTCGTCGCTTGATAAACTTAAGATTGAGCCACTGTAGTCACTCGGACTATTTTAACGATGTCTTTCATAACTTTTGGGCTGGCCAGTTTCGATCCCTTAAGAAGCCTATGGAGGAGTGATCCAGCTCTCAGATTTAATCAAAAAATATCTTAATTTGTTTTTTCCGAAGATGAACGAAAGTCTTACGGGGTTGGAACAACATGAGGGTGAGTAATTACTGACAGAATTTTCATTTTTAGATGAACTAACCCTTTAACATTTCATATTTACATTTTATTCATTTTTCACAGACAAACAAAGCATATTGATTTTTTTTATTTTATTTTTTGTTAAAAACTACAGGGGTCGGACAATGAAACTGAAACACTGGTTTCACTGGTTGTACAGAGGTTTCACACCTATATATGTGTGGGCTGATGGCCAATCAGAGTCAATATTCATGGTTGGGCTGCAAAGCCAAAACTTTGGTGACTTGTTCCAATGCCAAATGTCAGTTTCGTTGGTGCCAACAGTGCAAATCTTGGGCTGTGGACAATGTGAAACATGTATTGTTCTCTGATGAGTCGACCTTCACTGTCTTTCCCTCATCTATGGGAGTTATGGTGTGGAGAAGCCCTAAGGAGGCTTAGCACCCTGACTGTCGCTGCCCAGAGTGAAGCACGGGGGTGGATCAGGATCGGTGATGGTTTGGGCAGCAATATCATGCCATTCCCTACTGTGCTTGATGGGCACGTCACTGCCAAGGACTACCGAACCATTCTGGAGGATCATGTGCACCTAATGGTTAAAACATTGTACCCTGAAGGGGTGATGCGGATCAGCATTATAATGCACCAATACACACAGCAAGACTTGTGGCAGAATGGTTTCATGAACATGAAAGTGAAGTTGAACATCTCCCATGGCCTACACAGTTACCAGAGCTAAATAATTTTGAGCCACTTTGGGGTATTTTGGAGGAGCAAGTCAGAAAACGTTTCTCTCCACCAACATCACTAGATAAAATTCCTAATATCCTAGATAAAATAAAGGAGTCTAGAGATTCTCAAGCCTTGGATTCTCTCATTTGTATGAGTAACTTAACATCCTTGCTTAGTATTACTTGAACAAAGTATCATTCATTTCCACATTTTTAGTTGAAACAAAGAAACAAGAAACAAACAGTGCACTTGTAAAATTGCAGGCTCAGGAAATGTACTCAGGAGTTAGTATCATCAGCTTTTGCTGCAGTTGTTGAGGCTGTGCAGCAAGCTGGAACTAAGAAACTTCCCTCAACAAAGCGGATGATCTGAGGTGACAAAAGCGAGAGCAGATTAAACCACAGAGCTCTGTACAATGACTCCGATGCGGACAGAACACTGTCCCGCTATTACCACTTCTCACATTGTCAGTTTGTCTTGTGCAAAGGACAAGGGCAGACCCCATTAAGTGGCAAATTGCCGTCTCACGACTTAATCAGGCGGCCTCAGCATTCTTTAGGGAACATATGAAAAGCCATTATGGTCAAATCAATTCTCAATTACCTCTTTGCCGCCGCCATCGACACGTTAAATAAACATTCTGCGCTGTCACAGCTATTTCTCCTTGTGAAGCGACGATGGAATAGCTGCGCACGCGTTATTTGAGAGCCATGCAAATTCTAATGGATTGTAAACAATCACGAAATAACAGAATGATGTGAAAGTGGGACAGATAAGCATCGGAAGGAAGAAGCAGCATTAGGAGATTCATTAGAAACAGTCACACTCTGACCCAAATAACTGCTTGCCGGGCGTTTGTCACTGTGTGCCACGCACACGCACAGAAACACACGCACATGATGACACAGAGACGCTAACACATTTATACAGGACAACATCCTTTTAGCCACAAGCAGTAATAGCAAAAAGTAGGGCACTCAAGTTATGTAAACGAATGAGGGAATTAAGAAATTAGCTTTTTTTGTGTGTTATATCTTTGTGTTTTGAATTTGAAGAGGACATGTCCTTGTGCTGGAATATACCAGTGCTATTTTCACTTCATCTTATTTAAAAGTTGATGTGAGACAAATGATGTGGCATCTTGCAGGATTTTTTAATTTGTAATCTTTTAAAATGAATACAGCTGTATTTTGCTTCAATTTAGAGTCAGTCAGGACAGACACCAAGAATTAATGTGTTGTTTTGGGGTCTTAAAGGGACAGTTCACCAAAAAATTTAAATTATCCCATGATTTCACCCTCAAGCCACCCTTCTTTCAGACACACAATCGTAGTTATATTATAAAATTTCATGGCTCTTCCAAGCTTTATAATGGGAGTGAATGGCAGTCCTGATTTTGAAGTCCAAAAAAAGTGCATTTAGCGATCATAAAATGAATCCATACGGATCCAGGGGGCTAATAAAGGCCTTCTAAAGTGAAGCAAGGGGTTTTTGTAAGAAAAATATAATTATTTAAATCTTTATAAACTAAAATATCTAGCTTCCGACAGATGGTCTAAGCAAATTGACTTACACCAAAAGAGTAACCCCTGATCTGACGCATGATGTATTGACGAACGTGGAAGCGCAGAAGATCAAAACAAAAGCGCAAAACAAAACACCGGTCACAAATTAAGTCTAAAACGATCATTTTTAAATAGAAATATTGGAGGATTCCGATATAAAAGACCTAAGCTAACGCTACTCCTACATTGCATCAGGGGTTACTCTTTTGGCGCAAGTCAACTTCATCTGCAGTAAGCTAGTTATTTTAGTTCATAAAGTTTTAAATATTACAAAAACCCACCGCGTCGCTTCAGGAGGCCTTTATTAACCCCCTGGAGTCGTATGGATTACTTTTATGATGGATGGATGCACTTTTTTGGACTTCAAAATCAGAAGCGCCATTCACTATCATTATAAAGCTTGGAAGAGCCAGGATATTTATTAATGTAACTCTGATTGTGTTCGACTGAAAGAAGATAGTCATTAGACTAGGATGGTTTGAGGGTGAGTAAATTATGTGATCATTTTTGGGTGAACTATCAAACGTTACGCGTTTTGTTTAATTCACTTCTGTGCTTGGTTAGGGAAGTTTGTTGCAGATGACCAAATTTAGCATTCTTTACTTGGACTGTACAGCATCACTCCACACTGTGATCCAGACACCTGAAGCAGCTCTTTAAAATGCGCTGAAACTGTGCTGAAACTACAATATGCATCTGGATATATGCCTTTTTAAAAAGCACCACTCCATCGTTTGATGAATTACTGCTGCCATGATCAATTAAAAAGTACACAAACTCCTATTTTATACCTACAGTCATTCTACTTTGCATTTTTTTTAATAATTTTCCTGAGGTGCATTTATAACAAAATGTTAGTATGATTTTTACATCAAAAATTGTCATAATTTAGAAATTAAAGGCCATGTGCTCTGTTGGAAGGGGCGTGTCTGCTGTAGACTTAAATGTAAATGCCCACTGCTGTGATTGGCTAACATCTTTATATCTACCATTATGGCAACACTTTACTTGAAGGGGTGTGCATAAAACTGACATGACACCTTCATAATCATGACATGGCAGATGTCATAAATATGAAGGAGGTTTTATGCATGTTTATGACAACTGTCATTAAGTGTCATTCGCTCAATTATGACATTTTTAATGCAAATATGTCATTGTTTGAGATGTCTTTGTTATGACACCTTGACATAAATCAATACATCATAACCTGTCTGTGTCTTTGTCATGACAACTTGACATTCCCAAGACAACATAAATTGTCATAAATACGTCATAAACATGACATAGCAGATTAACTATCAAACTTAAGAAACCACTTAGATTTATGGGTTAACATTTCATTAAATTGTCAGGTGGTTGGTTTTGACATTGGCTGTCATGAGGCCATTATAACTGTGTCATGAATGTTTTTCTTGACCTCAACTACAGTGGTACACATTTAATTTGTCATTAAAATGTTATAATGGCTCCATGACAGCAAATGTCAAAACCAACCACATGACAGTTTAATGAAATGCTAACCCATAAAGCTAAGTGGTTTCTGAAGTTTGATAATTAATCTGCTATGTCATGTTTATGACGTATTTATGACAGGTTGTGTTGTCTTAGTAATGTCAAGTTGTCATAACAAAGACATCTCAAACAATGTCATATTTGCATTAAAAATGTCATAATTGAAATAATGACACTTAATGACAGTTGTCATAAACATGCATAAAACCTGTGTCATGTCATGATTATGACGGTGTCATGTCAATCTTATGCACACCCCTTCAAGTAAAGTGTTACCGAAATTATTATTACACGTGTTAGTATTGTACAGTACTACACATGGAACTCTCTCGAAAACTTTTACTACATTTTTCTATTACAGCTCTCGAGATTAACTAATCGTGAAAAGTGTTGATTATGGCATTATATTTAGATTACTTCCATTGTATAATAATAATAATAATAATCCATTACATTTATATAGCGCTTTTCTCTGCACTCAAAGCGCTTTACATGGAAGGGGGAATTGGACACTTGGTGTCTTGGACAATTGGACACTTGGAATTGGTGTATGAAAGGTTGCAGCGATGAGCATTGATTTCTACACTCTCACAAATGCGTTCATCATAAGTAACAGTGCAAACACGATGTCATGATGGTGTATCAGTGGTGTATTTCACACTGATGACTGAAAGAATCACGTCACCTGGTTGGTAAATATTCTCTGGTTCATTAATCGTATATGGATTCATTTATGGATTAATTTAAATTCTGTGCTTATCCAGATCATATTAAGCATCAAAGCAACATTTTGTACTTATTAATTTTAGAAGCCCAGGTTCAGATTCTTAGAATAATTACACAGAAGAAACAAAAACAGGTTTCCCCAAAACATACAAACACACTTTCGCATACACACCAAAAAAAATAAAAATAAATAAAAAATCAGGCACAGCACACACAAACTCATCACTGACCTTTCCAAAGAAACACTCCTTCCAATGGGTTTCACCTGTTGTCATGGAAACCAAAGCTCTACAATAAGTCTTTAAAACATGTAGTTGTTGACATACCTGTTACTAGAGATATTTGGATTGGGGTGTTCATTAAAACACTAGCTGTCTTCAGTTTCAGTCCTCACTTCCCTTTTCTATTCAAGAAATGAGGTTGGACATTCACAGACAATTTTTATTTCTGCCACCAACATGAAAATGAGCAGAAAATTTGAAAATCCAGATTACCAAGTTTTCATAATTGTAGATAATCTTCATGCTCTTTATTCTGACACTTTAATTGTGTGTGTGCCTGAAATCTACTGGAAAATAACAGATGATCATCTTTGCCTAATGAATTCAATTTAATTTTCTGTTTTAATTGTATGTCTCTACAGTGGACAGACCTTGAAAAGTAATTTTAACCATTCAGGGTGTGATGTTTTCAACCAAAACAGCATGAGGTTTACATGTCATGTGCTGCTTCCCTATTCGCATACTATCCATTCTAAATAGTATTTGAAATTAGAATTAAGTGTGTCCCAAATCAGAATCCGAAGTGCAGATCAGTGCACAGTCTAACGGCTAATATTACCCACAACCCATTGCGCATTGGACAAGGATTCGATTAGAACTACAAACACAACTAAAACGTGTTTTAAAAAACTACAAACATGGGTGATGTGTGAGAACAACGGTTAAGGGGTTTGAGTGATTCATAATCAGTATCTAATTTAACACAAAATATTTATTCACTGTTATCCACATTATATTTAATCTGCAACAACACAGACTTTTATAAAGATACGTTTGGTCATTAACCTTTAAATGCATCATCATGCAAACACACGACTGGCAGCTCAAAGTGCTACAACATTTATCTCAGATACGGTAGGAAATTAAATTACATTTTTTTTTAACTGTGACAAGATTATTGACAGCTGCAGTTTAAAGGGTGACAGGATGCAAGTAACTAATTGACAGAATGCAATTATGACTAGTGCTGGGTAGTAACTGATTACATGTAATCCGGATTACATAATAAGATTACAAAAATGAAGTACTTGCAATTAGATTAATTTGTGTTTTAAAATACTTGTAATCAGACTAAAGTTACTTGTTTATTGATTACATGATTGCATATTATTCACACAATGGCAGTAAATCATTCATAATTGATTGGTTCTCCTTATTCCTCTTCTCCACATTTAAAATTTCCTTTCTTAAAAAGCCTACTGCTTATATACGTTTAGAAAGTCTTCTTGTTTTGTAAAATTGCACACACAGACCAGCCACTAATCAGGTATAATTACATGGAAAATTGAGAGGCCACAAAGCATAATTTGACCACTGCATTCCATTTACAGAGATCATTTAACTTTTAAGGAGTGCTTTCTCAACATTTCAGCATTGTATATTGAATCAACTCCTGTGGAACACATCAATTACTCTTTGAATTGTCAAGCTGTAAGTCGTTTAACCATGTATTGATGTGTAATTGTAAGGCTTTTGTCTTTAAAACACATTTTGATTAAAAGTTTTATTATTTTAAAACGAGTTATTTTAACTTTAAATTTCAGAGATAAAATTAGCTTTTCATTAAACTCACAAACCTCCTGCAGTTCCATCATGAACTCCATTCTGTGAAACCCTGACTTAATGCAATGTTTAATGCATGTTGTTGATAAAGAATGGAATAAATGATATATATATATATATATATATATGTATATATATATATATATATATATATATATATATATATATATTCTCTTGAGTTTTTTTATAGTACAATATTATTCTATTTAATTCAACGTGATAAATGAGTTAGGTCAAAAGTAATTTAAAAGTAATCAGAAAGCAGAGCCGGACAGTAACGGAGTACATTTACTTGAGTACAGTACAATTTTGAAGGATCTGTACTTTACTCGAGAATCATTTTTGGGGAGTACTCACGACTTTACTCAAGTACATTTGAGAGGCAAATACTGTACTCTTTACTCCACTACATTTCTATCCATAACCGTGAGTACCTGTTACTACTTCTAAAAAAAAAAAAAAAAAAAAAAAAAAAAAAAAAAAAAAAATCTTGGAAACCCTCAATTTGTTGTTTCCCTCTCAAACGTGATTGAATTGTGCAGGCGCCACTGATTGAGACAGCCTATCAGCAATCAGCTTCAGCTTTCCGCCAAAGTCAACTCCATGGTCAGATTTAGATACGAGACGAAACAATGGATGAAGACGCAACAGGTCCATCCTGGGAATGTGCCAACCCGTGGCCCCACCTCGCCAGACTAAATTTTCAGAATTTTCTGAAATTTTCTTAAATGTTAAATAAAGCGACATGGTAAAAAGATGAAAATGACTTGATTCTACTTTCAATTCCTTTTACATTCTCCAAGGTATTAACATTAACATTTTTCATAACTCTATGTAGGACGTTTCTGTACATAAATGTAAGCACTGTGGCAGTAGTAATGCAATATTTAGAAAATGTACTCTTGTACTCTTGATACTCAAGTACTTTTAAAAACAAGTATTTCAGTTCTATCTCCTTAAGTAGACATCTGACTGTAGTACTTTTACTTGTACTTGAGTAAAATTTAACAAGGGGTATCTGTACTTTTACTCAAGTAATGAAGCAGTGTACTCTGGCCGCCTCTCTCAGAAAGCAGTCAGATCATATTACCTAATATGTGTAATGTAATGGATTGTTACTAACTACAATTTTATGTCATGTAATTTGGAATCGGTAACCGACTACAATTTGTAAGAACTAAGCAGCACTGATTATGACAAAGTAGTACTGTATGTCCCAAAGCTTGCCTACTATTTTGCTACACATTCATACACTCTTTTTCTTCATAAATAGTACATGTTTTTAGGGCATAGTATATTCAGTATATTCTTTTATTTTCGACTTTAAACATTGTTGCTTAGATCATGTAGAAATAATGCAACAGAGAGCAATATAAATGTGATATAAACAAAGATTTAAAGTAAACAAACACTTTTTCCCTTTGTGATTTAATAATTCATGCATGAATGAGGATTAATCCGTATGCTCATATTATGCAATCATGTTTGGCCAAACTTTGTTTTCACATTTCACAGTTGATAATGCTACAACTTCTCGCAATGACTCCTGAGAGCTGAAGTTTGTGTCCTTAAACTCGTTAATGGCCTCAGTACAAGCTGTGTGACAGTTCACCACAATAACTTAAAAGAGTGCGAACAGCACCATGGGCTAACTGTGGCATTTTAATGAGCGCTCCTTCTCTAATCATTTAGCTGTAATCTGCCAGGGACATGAACCCAATGTCTGTAAAAGTAACCAAGGCTCAGCAAACAACTGAAGACGGGCAGATCTGAGCGAGGACACTTGGGATAGGAAGCCCGGGAATGGCGGCAGGGCATTTCTTCGGCGCTGGCAAGCAAGAGAGTTGACCCGTGAATGGCAACAAAAGCGTGTGGTAATGAGTGTAAGTGTTGCCTGAAGGTGCCGTCTTTATCATATCATCATGCCACGGTCTTCACGCAAACGGTGGCTGAACACGATGCCTCAGGACTTACTTCTGCAGCTTGTCACCCAGCATTCTCTTGATCAAATCCAGCTCTTGTCATCCCTATTAATTAGCTCCCACAGAGGAAATTCATTAGTGGTCTACGTCCTGCTGTGTTTCGGTTTATTTCAATGTACACAAATACACACACAAATGGAGAAACTTCTTTTCTCAAACGTGGCGCATTAAAATAACCCACACAGACTTGATGTAGTCTTCAGTCTCGGTAGGGGTGGAGTTTGAGGGAAAGGGATTCAATTTCTGCCCGTGGCACTGAAAGAGAAGTTCAGACCAGAGAAGAAAGAGAAAAACAAAGATCAGTGGGCCGCCACAAGGTTGTTTGAAGACTGCGTGGCTCATAGCAGCGGTGGAAACAATGTGAACAATTCTTCTGAGAACGTCACGCTGCTCCCAGCGTGTGCGCACGCCGACGCTCTGGTGAATGTCTGTCACAGTGGCAACACGGCCACCGACGCCGCACACAGGCCAAAATTGCTTCAAGCTAATCATTTTTTTTAAATGGATGATGTGAATCCATTACCTGTGTCCATTACCTGAACAAAAGAACCCATGTCACCAAGAATGTAAGACGCTGGATTTGGACAGCAGGTGGTCACGAAACCACGTAATTTTGGTGCTTGTGTGCTAATTACAAACACAGCTGCACACAAAGCAGATGCTCACGTCTGGATGAAGATTATTCATAGAAGCAGCCATCTGAGAGGGTGTGGACCATCGAGAAAAGATTTAATTATGTCAGTAAAAGAAGTTTGATTAACTGGGAAACCATGTGTATGGTGATTCGTTCTTTGAGGAAGGTGGAGAAGTGTGCAAAAGACTGAGTTCAGCAGTGTATATGTCTCAAAAGCATATGTGATAATCACTGTTGGTCATTCGCAATTGTGTCTATATTGCTTCGTTGCTATATTTCTATTGCATAAATAACTGTCATACTCTCAAAAAACGTTCTCTGTTTTGGAAACTGTCCACATTGTTCACATTGTCCACGCTCACTTGAAAGAGAGGGTAAAAGCAATGGAGGAGTTGAACTTGTCAAAATTGCTTTTTACTGTTTTCAATGTCTACAGGGTTTGAGTCTTTCAAAGCAGTCTCGAGAGGTTTTCGGTGGTGGAGAAATCAACCACCATTTTAAACAAAAAGACTCAAAGTCCCTTCAAAGACACACCGAAGACTCTATGAAAAGTCCCTAGGGGTGTATAGCAGCCATTGGCACCTTCCACAAAAGATGGTTCAGGGCTTGAAACTCTAAGTCAAATTTAAGGGTAATAAAATATGAACTGTCATAAAATCGTCCCTGTCTACTGCCAAATTCCTGTCAAATTCCAAGATCTCGCTTAAAGTGTCGAGGTGATAAGAGCTTTTTCTGTGGCTGGTCCCACTTTATGGAACAGCCTTCCAGACTACATTAGGGCTGCTTCAACTTTATCTCAAATCTAGTCTTAAAACATATCTCTTTTCGTTGGCTTTTAATATATTGTAAATGTCTTATTTTGTTCTTCTCTGTTTCCTATTGTCTGTAATCTTATGGTCATTTTTTTTTTTATTGTACAGCACTTTGCTGTCATTAAATGTGCTTAAGAAATAAACTGAACTGAATTATAATATTTTATATATATCAATGTATTTTTTTAAATATATATATATTTATAATTTTGTAACCTTATCACCAAAATTTAGGACACTAACGTTGTAAAGTTTGGGTTCACTATGATCTATGTTTTGTTTTTATTTTTTGGAGAACTTGATACTTTTATTCAGCATTCAGCAAATATGCATTCAATTAATTATTTACACTTTACAATAAGGTTTCATTAGTTAACATTAGTTAACTACTTTAGCTAACATGAATTAAGAATGAAAAATACTTCTACAGCATTTATTTATGTAAATTAAAGTTAATTTCAACATTTAGTAACACATTTTTAAAATCAAAAGTTGTATTTGTTAACATTAGTTAATGCACTGTGAACTAAACTAACAAATATTTCTTTCACAATATTACCGATTTGGTGAGTGTGAGAATATTCATTCAAAAATATAAAAAAAGTCTTAGTGCCCCAAATTGTTCAATAATATAATATAATATAATATAGTTAATAGAGATCATTGGTTGAATTTCACCAATGTTATTGTGTAAAAACAACCACTAGCAACATTTAATGTTATTTAAACATTTTCCAGTTATTTTATATAGTTTTAGTTTTCACTTCAAAGAACACAAGATTTATTGCTTTAAGTCACTGAACACCAATTCTATGTTAAATTCTCTGACTGTGTGAGAGATAATCAATACCCATGAGTTCCCCTTTTCAACATCATCATCATCATCATCATCCTGTCCCTCATCCCACAAGCACATGTGAAGGCTCACAATAGGAAGAAGGGAAACAAAACTGGAACACTGCTGGCAATGCGTGATGAGACGCACCTGGTGCTTATTGCGACTCGCCGCAGGTATCATAAATCCCACATTGTGCCTTTCCTTTGCACAACCTGCTTCCATTAATGCATGTGGCGGCCTTGATGTCCAGGAATGGAGCAGCAGAGCTGGGCTGGCTTTGAACGATGACTGACTCTTTTCAGCCCCTCTACATCTACTTCCCTTTTCTTCACATTTGCTCACCTCAACAAGGAAACCTCGCTTCTTCTTTTTGTTAGTACCCCCTGGAGTTTCACATCTCCTCCCTAAACACTTTGCTCCATTTGCTTCCTCTGTTTGGTCTGTTTTTCTTTTTTGCTTGCAATAAAAGCCTTTCTGTAGCGTGTAACCTCTAATCTCAACATTTTGGAGAATGTGCAGTTCTGTTTCCAAACACTAACCAAAGAGTTTACTTTTTTCATTTCCCCCATCTTTGATATCACTGTCATATATGATGATAATAAAATTCAATTAAAAGAAGAAGAAATATGTTCAAATTCAGAGAAATGATTCTAATTTTCCACTTAAAATATGTTTTGCCACTCTTCAGCTGCAAAAGCTGAACACCAGTAAACTGAACTGCTTCGCTAGCAGGTTAATTAGCTCACTCAAAACCATTCAATATATACAGTATATATATATATATATATATATATATATATATATATATATATGTGGTCAATAATCGGTATCCAAAACATAAATCTAACAATACAATTTATATTTGCATAGAAAATGCACAGGTAAACATCAGTTTTGTGCCAGAATATGTAACTCCAATATGTAATGTGAATACAGTTTGCTTATCGGGCAAACAGGTCAGTGGATAATGCGGTTAACATGGGACTGCAATATATCCTGCAACACCTGGACAAACTGGGACTTATGCAAGGATTCTGTTTGTGGACTTCAGCTCAGAACTCAAGTTAACCCAGTTCTCTGTTCTAAAGCTCTATTTGTCAGTGGATCACCAGCTTTCTGGCAGAGAGACAACAGCTAGTGAGACTGGGGAAATTCACACCCAACACTTGCACGATCAACACTAGCGTCCCCCAGGGATGTGTGCTCTCCCCACTGCTCTTCTCCAACGGCAACGCCAACGACTGCACTGCCAAAGACCATTCTGTCAAACTTCTGAAGTTTTAACTACCATCATCAGCCTCATACACAATGGTGACGAGTCTGCATATAGGCAAGAGGTTGAACAGCTTGCTGTCTGGTGAAGTCATAACAACCTGGAGCCGAACACGCTCAAAACAGCGGAGATGACAGTGGACTTTAGGAGAGACACCCCAGCATTACAACCACTCACCATCATGAACAGCAGTGTTGAAGCACTGGAGTCATTCAGGTTCCTGTGCATCACCATCTCTGATGTGGGTCAATCATATTTGCTCTATTGCAAAAAAAGGCCCAGCAGAGGCTGCACTTCCTTCGCCAACTGAAGAAGTTCAACCTGTGACAGGAGCTGCTGATGCACTTCTACTCTGCAGTCATTGAGTCTGTCCTCTGCACTTCCATAACAGTCTGGTTTGGCTCAGCTACAAAATCAGACATCAGAAGACCACAGAGGACGGTCGGACTGCTGAGAGGATTATTGGTGCTCCCCACCAAGAACTGTATACATCCGGAGTGAGTAAAAGAGCTGGCAAAATCACTCTGGATCCCTCACATCCAGGCCACGTCCTCTTTGAACTGTTGCAGTCTGGTCGGCGCTACAGAGCACTGAGCACCAGAACAGCCAGGCACAAGAAAAGTTTCTTCCCTCAGGCAATCTACCTCATGAATAGGAAAATGTTCATATGTGCAATATCACTTATATTTATTTGACAATTACCTACCTCTTTTATTTAATTCCCTGTCAATTCTATTCTACTCTGCTGTATATACAGTAAAACACCTGTACATACAAATTTGTCTATTTTTGTTTATTTATATATTATATATAGGCTACATATGTGTATCTGATTCATATACCTTTTTTCTATTTTTTTTTTATTTTACTATCTGTGTATTGTTGTTGTCTCTGTGTACTTTAGTATATTACTATCGTATACTGTTTTTATTTCAGTCCATATCTTTACAAAAACAGTTTTCACACGTTACCGCACAAAGGTTTGGGGTGAATTTTACTTTTTAATGTTTTTTAAGTCTCTTCTGCTCACCAAGGCTTCATGTATTTGATCAAAATACAGTAAAAACAGTTATATTGTAAAATATTAGTACAATTAAAAAAACTTTTTTTTTTTGTTGCAACAACATTTCTTATTAGGATCAATGTTGAAAACAGTTGTGCTGCTTCCCATTTTTTGTGAAAACTTAAAATTCTTTAATGACCTGAAAGTTCAAAAGAACAGCATATATTTTAAAACTTTTGTAACATTATACATGTCTTTACTGTCACTTTTGATCAATTGAATGTGTCCTTCCTGAAAAAACATTAATTTCTTGACCCCAAACTGTGAACGGTAGGGTGTTAATAAATGTTCATGCGTTTTTTTAAATGTGCAAGTTTGTTGTTTTACATTGTTAACTAAAAATAAGATTTTTATGAACTAAAATAATGTAATTTCAGTACGTAATGGACGTAATTTACAAGAAATTTCAATCAAAAGACAAAAACTTTGACTAGGCCCTAAAACTAAATTAAATGTATAATGAGCAATGATATTAAGATACGTTTTTTATTGAATTTAGTGTCTAGGGACTAGTTGTCAATTATCTTTCTGATGAGACTGATAACAGACGTACAATTGTAGCTTCACCAATAGTACATCCATAAAGATTTCTCTGAATTCACACACTAATGTCTGGTGCTTGTAATATGAAAAGAAGAAACTACAACTGTGTCAGTTTAACATTCAGCGAAGAGCATTTTATAAATATGACCCGATAACCAGTTACATGCATAAAGCGGAACTTGTCATTGGCAAATTAGACGTGCTGGCTAAAGTCTTGTTATATCAAAGAGAAAACGCCACTTGAGATTGCAGGCATTGAGATGATTCCTCTTTGGTCTGTAAATTGCTTTGATCTCACCAAAGCAGTGAATACAGTTTTCAGAAAATGCACTGGCTTTCCAAATATTGACGCCTCAGTGTTGAGAATAATATAAATAGTCCTTATTCAATGATTCAATATGCTCAATTTCACCTCCGAAAAAACTGAAGGCCTTTGGGGAATGAGCAATGAGAACATTTCAATTAGATGTCTCATTGCACTGGCATTCATTGTTGGAACTAATGTCTTAACAAATTACAGATTTTCCACTTAATTTAGATGCAATACTCTTCTGATAAATCTCCAATCATCAGTGTCTTTTCATTTGTCTCTTCATTTGTTTTCAAGAGTTTTTTCTCTCTCACCTACCTGATTCTTCATCAGTCTTGTGTTCGTTTTCAGAGTCGGTGAGAGTGAGAACCGAGTGGTCAGGACTGGACAGGCAAGAGCTGCGGCGGGACTTGAGGGGCTGCCCGCTCCACAGCTGGACGGCACGCTCAGGGGTCATGACCCTCTCAGGGTCTGAGTCGGCGTCGGATCCAGCGCTCAGAGTGTATCTGTCCTGCAGCAGGCTCATATTGGAACAATATACACTGGATGATGGTGGAGGCTCACACATGCCCAGATCAGCCAATGCGAAGCTCCCTGTAATGAGAATACAAGTATTAAAGAAATACTGAAGAAAGTGTGTGTGGCTGCAAGGCATCTCTGACTCCTAAACGAGCTGGATGACTCTGACTAAGAACTGGCTTTGCTAGATTACATAATGACAACACAAGCTTCATTCTAGCAAGTCTTCATTTTAGTGTGTAAATTAATTTAAGCTCTGTATTGTTCCAGTCATCTTCATTCAGTAAAGCAGTGTAAGGAATGAATATAAATTATGTTAAGGTGGGATAAAGACTACTGGCTGTTTTTACAGCTATAAGAACAAATGCATAACTAGAACCCTTTCAATTCAAAGTATAGGAAATTTATAACAATAGTCTGGGCAAAAGCATTGGACCAAATTGCAGATTCATTTAAAAATAAAAATAAAAGAAAAATGTTACACACTATGAGAAAAGTACACACCAATTTATTCTTTATTATTACTTATTATTTTTCCATATGTCAAACTATATAATACTAAAGTTAATAAATATACATTATTATATTATACATAAAATTAACACTAACACTGTGTGAAAAAAAATATTTTAGATTTTACATTATATTGTTTTATTTGCATATTTATTTAAACTGATTATTTCACGTATTTAATATATGCCCTTAGAAGAAGTTTTTTTTTAAATCTTGAAAGTTTCAACGTGTTCAAACTTGTAGTTTATATAAACCAATAGATATACTACAGATATATAAATTCAGTTCATTTACATATGAATTAATGAGGGAAAGACTGTGCATTAATGAGATAAACATTAAAAGGACAGGAATATTCGTGAATTTTCGTGAATTAGGAAGATCCAAAGATCTGTGCACTGCTTAAAGTCACAGCCATTAATGACTTCAAAATAATGACTCACTATTACATTAAAGTGATGCAAAGCAGGAAACCACCAATCTATAATAATAATTTCATAAGCAGCTAAAAACATTATGCTGAATGTGCATTGCATCCTACTACTCAAAAGGTTGGAGGAACATTTTGCAAGAACAACCTATTGAACATTTGCATTTTGCTCAAATATGGGGGAATAGCACAGTCCACATCCACATAATACGATTGCAAGACACAATATTTAATGAGGGTCGAGTTATCAGAATAGAGGGCACACAAGGATTTAAATAGGAGCAGGAGGTGTTCGGGGTTGGAGTCTCCTGAACCAAGACAAACCTAGGCAGTGCATACCTGATACGTAGTAACCAACGGCAATAGGGGCCAGCTCCACGTAAGCTGTAAGAACAAAATGTCCCTCCATCATCTAATAACATCACCTGCAACACAATGCACAACAAACCATATAGCCATATAGCAAAAACTCCCTGACTGTTTTTATGTGTGGAAAAGTCATGCGGAGCTCTCTGCCTCCCCGCTGTTGTGTGTCTATTCCAAAGGGAAAAATCTTCCAAGGTGTAAATTTGAGATAGTGTCTAACTGAACAGCCAGAAGGCATTCTAGAAAAAAAAAATATCCCAGAAGACACACTTTGTAAAGAAAAAAAGGCCAAAAACTCAGCCTCCTCCAGCGCCTTGTCTGTTTAGACACAATATCCCCCTTTTGCTCATACACCCTGGACATTAAAGTGAATATCCTTTTTCACCAGGTGCTAAAATCAGAGAAAATGGCAAGGTCATTTGTTGAGGGAGGGGTTACCATGGCAACATAGAATTTTTCACATACCGTCAGGTACAGTGAAGCATTTCGGATAAAAATCTCTTTTCACTTCAATCATCTCTTTTCAGGCCTCAGACCCTGATTGACAAAGAGTCCTGCTGTGATGGAGATGCAAATGTTAACACAGCCTGCTAAAACTGTGAGGTCCCATCAAAACATTCCAGGATACGAAAAACAAGATACATGCTGTTTCAAAACCCCAATGATTTGAAATGTTCACATCTTCAGAGCACAGAGCAAAGACGATGGTTTCTCAAGTCCTAAGCGTATGGTGAGAACTATCAGCACATATCAATTGTTCTTGCAGGGTGAACACGTTTGCTGTTCATATTCTGATAATACAGGTAGATTTCGCTGAACATAATCTGCAGGTAAAAAAAGCGATGGATGGATGGATGCTCATATCTTTTCAGATAACTGGTATAAATCTCAGACAGGTTTGTTAAATATACTAAACAAAATTATAAACGCAACACTTTTGTTTTTGCCCGCATTTTTCATGAACTGAACTTAAAGATCTAAGACTTTTTCTATGTACACAAAATGCCTATTTCTCTCAAATATTGTTTACAAATCTATCTAAACCTGTAGTGAGCACTTCTCCTTATAAAGATGCTGATTAGACAGCATGATTATTGCACAGGTGTGCCTTAGGCTGGCCACAATAAAAAAGGCCACTCTAAAATGTGCAGTTTTACTGTATTGGGGAGGTCAAGGGGGGTCCGAAAACAGGGGGGTCAGTATCTGGTGTGACCACCATTTGCCTCACGCAGTGCAACACATCTCCTTCACATAGTTGATCAGGTTGTTGATTGTGGCCTGTAGATTGTTGGTCCACTCCTCTTCAATAGCTGTGCGAAGTTGCTGGATATTGGCAGGACCTGAAACACACTGTCGTATACGCCGATCCAGAGCATCCCAAACATGCTCAGTGGGTGAGCATGTATAGTGAGTATGCTGGCCATGCAAGAAACTGGGATGTTTTCAGCTTCCAGGAATTGTGTACAGATCCTTTCAACATGGGGCATTGCATTATCATGCTGCAATATGAGGTGATTGTCGTAGATGAATGGCACAACAATGGGCCTCAGGATCTCGTCACGGTCTCTCTGTGCATTCAAAATGCCATCAATAAAATGCATCGTTGTCCATAACATACGCCTGCCCATACCATAACCCCACCGCCACCATGGGCCACTCGATCCACAACGTTCACATCAGCAAACAGCTCACCCACACGACGCCATACTCGCTGTCTGCCATCTACCCTGTCCAGTGAAAACCGGGATTCATCCGTTAAGAGAACACCTCTCCAAAGTGCTACACGCCATCGAATGTGAGCATTTGCCTACTCAATTCGGTTACGATGACGAACTGCAGTCAGGTTGAGACCCAGATGAGGACGACGAGCATGCAGATGAGCTTCCCTGAGACGGTTTCTGACAGTTTGTGCAGAAATTATTTGGTTATGCAAACCAACTGTTGCAGCAGCTGTCCAGGTGGCTGGTCTCAGACGATCTTGGAGGTGAAGATGCTGGATGTGAAGGTCTATGCTGGATGTGGAGGTCCTGGGATAGTGTGGTTACATGTGGTCTGCGGTTTTGAGGCCAGTTGGATGTACTGCCAAATTCTCTGAAACGCCTTTGGAGACGGCTTATGGCAGAGAAATAAACATTCAATTCACGGGCAACAGTTCTGGTGGACATTCCTGCAGTCAGCATTGCAATTGCACGCTCCCTCACAACCGACATTTGTGGCATTGTGCTGTGTCATAAAAACTGCACATTTTAGAGTGGCCTTTTATTGTGGCCAGCCTAAGGCACACCTGTGCAATAATCATGCTGTCTAATCAGCATCTTGATAAGCCGCACCTGTGAGGTGGATGGATGATCTCGGCAAAGGAGTAGTCCTCACTAATAGATTTAGACAGATTTGTGAACAATATTTGAGAGCAATAGGCCTTTTGTGTACATAGAGAAATTCTTAGATCTTTAAGTTCAGCTCATGAAAAATGGGGGCAAAAACAAAAGTGTTGCTTTTATAATTTTGTTCAGTGTAGTTTGCCAGGTTCTAGGTAAATGGAACACCTACTTGAAGTTGTTGCACATTATTAAGCAAGTCATAGTTCTCATGCAATATGGGGAGGAAGAAAGTTCTTTCTGAAGATGAAAAGCATGAAATGGTGCAATGTCTTGCAAAACACATGAAAAGAACTAATATTTTGCTCAAAATGAATAGAGTTTGTCGACCTGTCAAAAGATTTTTGAGTCAGATAAAGGCTTATTATGGAAAGTTTCTGTCAAAGAAATAAATTGTATTAAAAGGCCAGCTGTAAAATAAATAAATAAAATAAAAACACTGTTGAGCAGCAAACAGGTATTTGAAGATGCTGGTGTCTCTGGAGTCCCAATAACCTGTCCATGCAAGCTGGTAGTTATGCATAAAGTTCTGTTTAACCTCTAACCAGATCTCACAAAGAGAAACATTTACAGAGCTTCTGAACACCACAGGACAGGCCTTAATGAAATGGAATCGAAAGAAATCGAAAAAAAATCGAAAGAAATCGAAAAAAATCAAAAGAAAGAAAGAAAGAAAGAAAGAAAGAATATAATTAAGCACACTTGCACACTGTTGTACTGAATACCAGCATGTGTGGATGGGCCTTTTTCTCATTTCCTGCTGGAGAAACAAATCCTCTCTCACAGAGAAGTCAGATATTCATGGTGTAAATGATGCTTTCTAAAAAGACTAGAAGGCGGTTCAATGAAGCCTATATTACTTCATAAATGTCAGCCAATTTCAATATATCCTCCGACCTTTCTAAATTCCATCCTTTATGCTTTGGTCTTCGAGCATTATTGTCTATGTTGCACTTCTTTCTTTTTTGTGAAGCAAAGCAGTCACGCTTTCCATCTCCAAAGATCAATACCATCAGGGTACAGAGGATGCAGCAAGCATGCCCTGAATAATGTCGGCCCGCCCGACTGCACTGTTGGAGAATATAGCTGCTGTGGAAAAGAGAGCTTCCTCCAATTCCTCTAGCCCCAGCGTGGGCCATTTGGGTCATTTTGTTGTGTATTGCTCCGTGCTTGAGCTGACTGTCTAACTGCTGTTTTCTCGTCTGGGTCTCTTATTCATGAGAGCTCCTCCGACTCACTCTCCTCTTTAAATGCCTGTGGTGACATCAGAGCATTGCATCCCTTTGCTATGCCACCTTTATTATTTATCCCTCTGCTTTCTTTTGTTTGCCTTTCATTCGCACAGCAACTGTTAAGACAGCAGCTGTGTGTGTGGAATGCAGCATGTTCATCGCTGACAAGAGGAAAAATGTACAGGTATGTGTTCAACACCACTGGCATGGTGTCAACTATGACAGAACAGGTGAGGCAGTATCTTAAAGAGTGTTTTTTATTATCATTGACATATGATAATAGTGTATGTATATATATATAAATATATATATATATATATATACTATAATCATATATATACATAGTTTATATATACACAGGGGTTGAACAATGAAACTGAAGCACTGGTCAATATGATGTTGGAGGTTTCACACCTATATATGTGCAGGCTGATGGCCAATCTTCACAAATATACATTCCATCAGTCAAGTCAAGTCACTTTCATTTATATAGCGCTTTTAACAATATAAATTGTTTCAAAACAGCTTTACAATGATAATAGGAAATTACAGTAACAGATATTGTTTTGGCTTTACAGCAGCTCTAGAATAAAGTCATTGTCCAGCTAAAGTTAGTTTTGATTGATTGATTGATTCACTTCCGTTGCAAAGATTATTAGTTATTAACTTAGGGGGCGCTAACACAACACCGTTCTAACAGAAAACACAAAAAAACACTCCGGCCCGCTCAGCCGCACAAAACAGTGCCTGGTGGCTCGAGAATACAAACCCTGAAATAGATTCCAAGGTGCAAGCCTAGAAAATTTGTGAAAAAAAAGGTTATCTCTGCGCAAACCTCAAAAAACGCAAACCCGCGGAAAAGCCAAAGGTGTGCACATGCGCATCACGTGTTTAGTCTATAGGTATGCGCGTTTCAATATATGTGTGTGTGTGTGTGTGTGTGTGTGTGTGTGTGTGTGTGTGTGTGTGTGTGTGTGTGTGTGTGTGTGTGTGTGTGTGTGTGTGTGTGTGTGTGTGTGTGTGTGTGTGTGAATTAAACACTCACTGCAGAATTAAATGTGTACCTCGACTCTCCTGTTTCCACCAAAACTGTTCATCTGGAGCTCAATATTCATGGTTGGGCTGCAAAGCCAAAACTTTGGTCACTTGTTCCAATGCCAAATGTCAGTTTCGTTGGTACCAACAGTGCAAATCTTGGGCTGTGGACAATGTGAAACATGTATTGTTCTCTGATGAGTCCACCTTCACTGTCTTTCCCACATCCGTGGGAGTTATGGTGTGGAGAAGCCCTAAGGAGGCTTAACACCCTGACTGTCGCTACACAGAGTGAAGCACGGGGGTGGATCAGGATCGGTGATGGTTTGGGCAGCAATTTCATGCCATTCCCTACTGTGCTTGATGGGCACGTCACTGCCAAGGACTACCGAACCATTCTGGAGGACCATGTGCACCTAATGGTTAAAACATTGTAACCTGACGGGGTGCTGCGGATCAGCATTAAAATGCACCAATACACACACAGCAAGACTTGTGGCAGAATGGTTTCATGAACATGAAAGTGAAGTTGAACATCTCCCATGGCCAACAGATCTAAATATTTTTGAGCCACTTTGGGGTATTTTGGAGGAGCAAGTCAGAAAACGTTTACCTCCACCAGCATCACAAGAGGAATGGCTCAAAATCCCTCTGGCCACTGTGAAGGACTTGTATCTGTAATTCCCAAGACAGACTGAAGCTGTATTTGTCACGGTTTGGGTTTTGTGTGTCTTGTTCTTGTCTGCCATGTGTTTCTGTCTTTTCATGTTCAGCGGTCCCCTGTTATGTCTATTAGTCTCCCCAGGTGTTTCAGATTAACCACGCCCCTTTGTTCTCTTACGAGAGGTTCTCTCGTATTGCTTAAGTTTCGCTTACGCTACGGAAAGATTCATCTTCTCGAGATATTGAAGCCAAAAAATTATCCTTAATTTTGTATTCATTGTCAACGCAGTGCAGCAGCTAGCAGACCTAGACTAGGCCATCTCGCGTGCTCATTGGCTGCCCTGCGGGCAACTGCTGCAGTTTACCAGTGAGCCCGGCGTGACGTCACGCCCAATGAAGGGCGCCCGTGCCTTCAAAGCGTCACAGTCCGCCAGAATGGGCGTGGCTCAGCGTATAAAAGTAGGGGCTGTAGGCTGACTTCCCTGATTTTTCGTCTCTTCAGCGAGCTCTTCGCATCGCTGGATTTGAGAGAAGCCACCGCCGCCGTCGAACAGCGAACAGCCAGCTTAGGACAGCGCTGAGGAAGCCGGCCGTCTTCGCCACCTTCAGCCATCCGTGCGAGCTACGCTATCCGGCGACGTATCCTTTTACCTTGCATACTATTCTAAAAGAGCAGCGAGTGTCTTTTTAAAGATGCCTCGCACTTCCTGCGGCTCGTGTAGAGCCCCGCTCAGCGCCGGAGACCGCCACTTGATCTGCGCTCTCTGCCTGGGCCTGGAACATGCAGAGCTCGCCCTCGCGTCCGGGGGCTGCGAGCTCTGTGAAACGCTTCCGCTGTCGACCCTGCGGGCTCGTCTCGAAGCCTTCAACACCGCAGCAGTCACTCCGCCCTCCGTAGGACCGCGCAGGAAGAAAAAACGCCGTTCCCTGAGACAGCCGGAACCTGTGGCCACAGCGACACGCTCGCCAAAGGACCTCCTTCGAGCCTCGCTTCCCCGCCCCTCCTCACCGACGTGCAGCTGCCGCTCACGAGCCTCACTGCTGTAGCATCTGAGGATGAGACCGAGGTACACGCCACGAGAGACTGCTGCTCCATCCTGGCATCAGACAGTGAGGAATGGTCGCTTCACTCCGCCTCCTCGTCGATCCAGGAATTCACCCGTACCCACGCCGGAGCTGATGCGGAACTGATGCGCCTGCTTGCGCAGGCTGTTGACCGTCTCGGGCTCGAGTGGTCGCTGCCGAAGGAACCGGCGCCGAACAGGCTCGACGGCTGTTTCCTTCAGAGTCGCCGCCGCTCAGCTTCAGCAAGCAGGCCCGCTCCATTCCTGCCGGAACTTCACTCGGAGCTGACGAAGTCATGGAATGCACCATTCTCCTCGAGACTTCAGTCCCAGGCCTCCGCGTCGCTCTCCCAAGTGGACGGCGCCGCCGAGAAAGGGTACATGGCTATTCCCCCTGTGGAAGAGGCGGTCGCAGCGCACCTTTGCCCGCCCTCCGCGAGATGGCGGTCACGGTCAGCCCTCCCTTCAAAAGCCTGCAGAGCCACGTCCACCTTGGTCGGCCGCGCATATGCCGCCTCCGGCCTGGCCGCGGCTGCTCTCCACTCCATGGCTGTGCTACAGATCCTGCAAGCCGACCTCCTCCGCGAATGGGATGAGAAGGGCCGGGATCCAGCTACAGTTACAGACCTGGGGAGTGCAACGGAACTCTCTCACCGCGCCACCAAAACCGCAGCTCAAGCTATTGGACGAGCCATAGCCGCGTTGACTGTAACAGAGAGTCACCTCTGGTTGACGCTCGCGGATATGAGGGAAGCTGAGCGAGCCACCTTCCTGAACGAGCCACTCACTCCCACTGGTCTCTTCGGCCAAGTGGTGAACAGGATCTTTGACCGTTTTTCTGAGGTACAGAAGACCACGCAGGCCATGAACCTCTTCTTGCCGCAACGCTCGAGCTCCGCTACAGACCGCTACTCGAGCTTGAGCGAGAGACAAAGCCAGCCTCCTGATCGAGCCAGCGGCCAGCGTCCAGCACAGCCTCAGCCTTCGCAGTGACGTCAGGGCAGCCGCCCTAGATCGCGCTAAGATAGCCGTCACAGACCGCCGCCCCCAAGAGGGCCTCGGCAGAAGATCACGCTTCAGCTGAGTACGCGAAGCCCTCCTACCAAAGAGAGAGAAAAGACGCGCGTGTCCCGCTGCGGCCGGGCCGGAGTTTATTTCCCTGTCAGTCCCCTTCAAACAGGCTACTGCAGTGGTTCATTTAGCAGCCAACGAGCCGGTTTGTTCACCCTCTCGCCTGCACACAAACGCTGTTCTCACGGCGACCCAGAGAAATCTCAAAAAGAGTATAATGTCTGGTCCGGCTCACGCCGTCGGTGTTTTAAGTGTAGTGAAAGTGCCCACGCCCCAGTGTTCACCCCTACACACAAGCACTCCGAATCTCGTGTCACTCACAGAGCACACTCTCATAAAGCGCAGAAAAGCCGCTCGAGTGTTGAATGTAAAAAATTTGTCCACAGGTCTGTGCCCACTATCTGCCCGCTCTGTTACACGATCAAAAAAGCAGGTTATGAATGTAAGTTTCGTGCCTGCCAGACAGCGTTCACGCTTGCTATCACAAACCTCCCCCCGGGCTCCGCCTGCGCGTTTAAGTGTTATCACAAAACTCAGGGCATTAATAAGACGCTCCCCATCCATTATGATCGGGGCGTCAAATACACTTGTAAGTGTCGTGCCCGCGCACACGCGTTCACGCTTACAGGAAGCTTTTCTGCCCGGATCGCTGCTCGCGCGTCAAAAAGTGAAAAAAGAATGTTCCCCATCAGCCGGTTTTGGCTTTCAGCGAGCAGCCATTGCCCAGAACCGAGAGCGCGCGCGCCGTGCTTTCGGCTCCGGTTCAGTTTCACAAGCCCGCAGATGGCGGCGATCTGAACCCGGAGGCTATTCGCCCCCTAGTGGCTCACATAGCTGCGTGGGAAACTATCCCAGGGATTTCAAAATGGGTGCTGAGCACAAAAAAAATTAGGGCTATACACTTCAATTCATTTGCCGTCCCCTGCGCTTTGGATCCCGGACCGCGACGATAGTGAATGCGAAAGTAGCACACCTACTTCACGCAGAAACAGCAAAGCTGCTGTGCAAAGGGGCTATAGAAAAGGTACCGCCTCCTCTGAGCGAGTCAGGCTTTTACAGCCGATATTTTCTCGTACCCAAGAAGGACGGAGCCTTCAGACCTATCCTAGATCTGAGACATTTGAACAAAGTGCTTGCGAAAAGACCGTTCAAAATGCTTAGGACCAAGAAAATCCTCGCGCACGTTCGCCCGAGGGACTGGTTTATTTCTCTAGATCTGAAGGATGCCTATTTTCAGATTCAGATAATACCCCGTCACAGGCAATTTTTGAGATTCGCCTTCGACGGTCAGGTATATCAATACACCTTCCTGCCGTTCGGCCTGTCCCTAGCATCCCGTACATTTACGAAGTGCATGGACGCGACGCTCGCCCCCCTGAGAAGTCAGGGGCTGCGAATAATGAACTATCTGGACGACTGGCTGATATTGCCACAGTCAGAGACAGAACTGCTTTCTCACAGAACAGTGCTTCTCAGTCACCTGGAAAGCTTGGGTCTCACGGTCAACTGGACGAAGAGCTCATTACTGCCCAGCCAGTCAATTTCCTTTTTAGGAATAGAACTGGACTCGGTGACCATGACGGCTCGCTTATCGACACAGCGCGTGCGCCGTGTTCGCCACCTAGCCGCATTTTTCCAGAAGGGCAGCTTTCTCCCTTTGAAAACATTTCAAAGGATGTTGGGCAGAATGGCATCAGCTGCAGCGGTGCTTCAGCTGGGCCTACTGCGCATGCGCCCGCTCCAACGCTGGTTGAATGCTTGCGCTTCCCGCCGAGCCTGGGTTTCTGGCGGCCAGAAAATCAGAGTGACTCAGACCTGCATAGCGGCTCTGCAGCCCTGGTTAGTAGCCGACTGGTACCAGCAGGGAGTGATGATGGGAACCATCTCATATCAGAAAGTAATTTAGACAGACACTTCCAACTCGGGTTGGGGCGCGCTGTTCGAGGGCAGACCGGTCTTCGGCCTGTGGTCAGACCAAGGGAAGTGTTTTCACATAAACTGTCTGGAGATGATATCGGTCGAGAACGCTCTGAAGCGCTTCCTCCCGTTCATACAGGACCAACATGTTCTTGTCCACTCGGACAACATGTCTGTGGTATCCTATGTAAACCGTCAGGGCGGTGTCAGATCCAGAAATCTCTGCAATCTGACGGAACGCCTCCTTATTTGGTCTCAGATGCACCTGCGCTCGCTGAGGGCGGCGCATGTGCCTGGCCATTTGAACGACGGCCCAGACAAACTGTCCAGGAACAATGTTCCCCCAGGGGAATGGTCCCTGCACACCCAAACGGTCCAGAAGCTGTGGCGCCTATTCGGCAGAGAGGAAGTCGACCTATTTGCGTCAAAAGACAACACTCAATGCCCGTCATTCTTCTCGAAGGACGAGCACGCGCTGGTTCCCGGAACTAGCACGGCTGTCACATACAGCTCCGTGGCCGATTCCGGTGAGCGCAGATCTCCTCTCTCAGGCTCGCGGCGCGATCTGGCATCCCCATACAGAGCGCTGGTCTCTGCACGCATGGTTGATCAACGGGTAATCGTTGCCATGCCAGAAGGAGTGATGAACACAATCACGCAGTCTAGAGCTCCTTCCACGAGAAAGCTCTACGCGTCTAAATGGTCGGTGTTCTCCGGATGGTGCACCGACAGAGGTCTGGACCCACGGACATGCGAGGTGGTGCATCTGCTCACCTTCCTACAAGAGCTGTTGGATAAGGGGAGGTCCCCATCCACGGTCAAAGTATACGTGGCGGCCGTGGCAGCGTTCGCAGAATCGACGCACAACCAGTCACTGGGAAGACATGAGTTGGTCATCCGCTTCCTTAGAGGAGCTAGAAGGTTGAACCCCCCCCGTGCCCCCCGTCGGTTCCTATGTGGGATCTTTCATTGGTCCTCGAGGCCCTGAAAGCTTTTCCATTTGAACCACTAGACTCCGTGGGGTTGAAATATCTATCACTAAAAAACGTCTTTCTGACTGCACTGTCGTCAGTAAAACTTGTGGGGGACCTGCATGCGCTGTCTGTCAGTGCGTCGTGTCTTGAGTTCGGGCCAAATGACTCTAAAGTCATCCTCAGACCTAGACATGGCTATGTTCCTAAAGTGATGGGCACTCCATTCAGAGCGCAAGATTCACATCACTTTCGCTGTCAGATGCTGGCATAGCTGACAGCGAAAGTGATGTGAATCTCCTCAGCCCTGTCAGGGCGCTGAGATTTTACATTATGCGCTCCGCCTCCTTCAGGCGTTCAGAACAGCTTTTTGTTTCGTTTGGTGGCGCACCAAGGGTCTCGCCTCCTCGAAACAGAGCCTGTCCAGATGGATAGTGGACGCAATAGTAGCTGCTAACGCGTCAAAAGGTCTGCAATGCCCTCTGGGCATCAGGGCTCATTCCACGAGAGGCGAGGCCTCATCATGGGCGTGGTCCAGTGGGATTTCTATACATGACATGTGTAGCGGCACGCTGGGGCTCCCCGTCTACCTTTGTCAGGTTTTATAACCTAGAAGTTCCTGCCTTGCAGGCTAAACTTTTGTCAGTTTGAAGGAGAGGTGTATTCTGCCCAGATCTTCCTGCTCAGATCACTCTCACGTGACTCAGCTCTCCTGGTTGAGCTGCACTAGTAGGGTATGTGCCATGTGCCTATACAGACCGGCGCGCTGCTCTGTATTCCCTATGTGTGCTTATGTACAAGTGATGGCCCGCATGGCTAGCCACCTTATTTTTTCCACTTATGGGGTTCCCCTGAAAGTTTGGGGTCTCATGGTGGATACTTGACTCGCATGGCGTTGACAAAGTGTTCCCGTAGCGTAACCTAACTTACGCAATACGAGAGAACCTCTCGTAAGAGAACGATAATCGGTTACTAACGTAACCTCGGTTCTCTCTAGAGAGGGAATGAGTATTGTGTAACCAGCCGTGCTCGCGCCACGAGCGACTTCGCTTCAGTCAACGAAAAACCAGGGAAGTCAGCCTACAGCCCCAACTTTTATATGATGAGCCACGCCCATTTTGGCGGGCTGTGACGCTATGAAGGCGCGGGCGCCCTTCATTGGGCGTGACGTCACGCCGGGGTCACTGGTAGGCTGCAGCAGTTGCCCGCAGGGCAGCCAATGAGCACGCGAGATGGCCTGCTCTAGGTCTGCTAGCTGCTGCACTGCGTTGACAATGAATACAAAATTAAGGATAATTTTTTGGCTTCAATATCTCGAGGAGGTGAATCTGTCCGTAGCGTAAGCTAAACTTACGCAATACGAGAGAACCTCTCGTAAGAGAACCGAGTTTACGTTAGTAACCAAGTATCGTTATCTTATTTAGCTTGTTTGCCCGTGTATTTATAGCCCTTGTGTTTCACTTGCTTCTTTGTCAGTTATTGTTGTAATTGTTGCTGTTTCCGTGTTCCTGGTCTGAGTTTCTTTTGTTTGTTTTATTAATAATTGTGCTTGCAATTGGATTCACTTCTCGCTTCATTCTTCCCGCATCGTTACAGTATTGGCCACAAAAGGAGGCCCTACACAATACTAATAAATTATTATTATAATTATTATTATTAATATGTGGTCTAAAACCAAGTGTTTCCGTTTCATTGGCCAAACCCTTTATGTATGTATGCATGTATGTATGTATGTAGGAAAAGTAAAAAAAAAAAAATCACTTTTATTAATTGTGTTGTGTATTTTTGTCTTTTTTATTCGTTTTTTAATGTCTTAATAGTATTCATTCATTTGTATTTATTAGTTTCAGCTATTTTTAAGGATCACCTTTAGATGCATTGCATCAGGTTTGACATTATTCCAAAGACAAGGGTCTCAAAGCTACCACATCATTAGTTTTAAAAAACTAAAAGAGGGCAATAAAAGAAAAAAGAAGAAAAAACTTGCATTTACATGCATGAAGATAATCAGGCTTTCAAGAGGGTTATTTTAGACAGGTTATAAAGCACCATTTTTTCTTCATAAAAGAGCCGATTTTGATTGCCAGGCTTATGAACCCCTGGATACTTGCATTAGAGCCCATTAGGGTCTGGAGGTGGGGCAGAAATTAGGGTTCACTCCACTGGCTTACCATTTGCCTTGTGCAACTAAGCCAACTTGAAAACTCAGAGAGTCCAGGTGCTGGGTGTGACTAAGAGTCTAATAGGCTACCTTGAGTGAAAGGAGAACAGCAAAATGCCAATGCCCTTTTCTCTGGATATTTTTGATTTTCTTTCACTGAACAGCACATTTAGAACTTTAAATCCTCATAAGCTATAGAGGGAACTTAAAAAATTTAAAAAAGGAAAAAAAAATACATGAATAAAAAATTCCCATTTCAAATAAGACTTACTTTCAAGATTTGGGCAACTACTCCTTAAGTCTCCCCCCAGCAAAACGAACATTTCTGAAACATGCCAGAATATATATATATATATATATATATATATATATATATATATATATATATATATATATATATATATATATATATACATATATATATATACATATTCATAAGCCTGGCTATATATATATATATAAAAATGTTAAACTCTAAACCAAGGACAACACTGACCTTGGTGATAGTAAAGTCCAATACTAAATCTCTGAAAGATGGGCAGAGAAGAGGTGAGATGCTCCCTATTTTGTTGCAGATCCTTGAGCCCGTGCTTCACTAGATAACCATATCAAAGCCACACACTGTTAGGGGCAAGATAAATAGCAGGACTTTGAAACAAGAAAAAAAAGAGGTATTTTTCTTATCCCTATAGAAGATCAGTGTTGGGTCTCCTTTAAATGTAAAAAAATATATATATCATAAGATAAGCATTCAAGGTTAACATCAATTACGTTGGTAAGAAATAGATATTTTATCCACGGGGTATTCCAAGCATTTCACTAAAAAAAAAGTATAGTAAACATTTAATAAATTCATACCGCATTGTTTCCCTTCTAATGTTGTGTTGTGGCCAGGTTGGATGAATTAATCAGGCTTTTAAAAGGTTTATTTTAGACAGGTTATAAAGCACCTTTTTTTGTGGAAAATTCATCTTTTCTTAATTCATGTCTTTCCCAGGATTTAGTTTTCAGTTCACTGATTCATTTGTTGCTAATTGTTTGCCTTGCCACGACTGTAGCTCTAAAGGTCCAAACCAGCTAACAAAATTTCTGGGTCACACTTTAGATTAGGGTCCAATTCTCACTACACCAACTACGACTTTTGCCACAATAAACTCCTAATTACTGCTTATTAATAGTTAGTAAGGTAGTTGTTAAGTTTAGGTATTGGATTGGAATTGGTTAAGGGATGTAGAATAGGGTCGTGCAGAATAAGGCATTAATATTTACTAATAAACAGTCAATATCCTAGTAATAAGCATGCTAGTAAACAACTAGTTAATAGTGAGAATTGGACACCAAACCAAAGTTTGATCTATTTCTGTATTCTCAGATTTAGAGAGCATCCATCTATTTATTACCATTTCAGTCGTATCTGACTCTTGGTGATTCTATGGCCATCTTTTGCCATATGCAATGAGTCTGTCCATGAATTTTCTTGCCAATGATTTTTACAGGGTAGGTTGCCAGTCTTTTCCAAAACCTCCCCATTACATGAATTAGGACACAAACACACAAGCATTCACAACTACTGACAATTTAGCGAACTCAACAGCAAAAGAGCAAAATATGTAAAATGGTTTGGGGTGAATTCAATAAACTGCTAGACACAAACACACACACACACACACACACACATACACACACACACACACACACACACACAATCTACAGTGACAATCGCCCAGGAGTAACCTGAGGCTAAGCCCATTGCTCAAAACCACAAAGGATTGCCCTTTGTGTGATTTGAACCAACAACACTGACGTTTCCAGATCTCTTTTACCTTTGATCTGCAAGGTGCACTTACAATGTCATACATTAGTTTGATGCAGTTTTAAGTCAGCATGAATTACTGTTCGCAAGTTTTCTTTACCTTATTATGATGTATTTCGAGTGAATGGTGATTGAATGGTGAAAACTGGGCATTAAGGTGTGACAAAATCCAGTCAATTCAAAAGGAACCCACACAATTCTGAGTGAGAGTAAAATATTTTCCCACTCAAATTTTGTCATAAAGTTTGTCACACAAATTCACCGTGTTGACCAACACAAGGCAGCTAGGTTCGAATGTGACTTCTGCATAACAATAATATATTGTTGTGACTTCCCACATCACAACAATAGATAATAGATCTTTCTTACCCACACAATTTTGTAAAAAAAATAATCTATTTTATATACCAGGTTGGAGCCAAAATGAATGCCAAACCTGTGCCTGGCTTTTGGTTAACGTTATCTAATAGCCCACATTCTATTAAATGACTTAAGTAAAAAAGAAAATTTGCTTCAAAGAAAGATCAAGTTATCACATTTCCATAAAAAAAAAAATACAAAATTTGCTTCGAAATAACATTTTAAACTGCACGGTTGAATCATTCAGAATAAATCTTGACATAATTCTACCAAAGATTGCATTGCATTGACAATAGAGAGAGTGAGAGAGTGAAGAGGAAGAGAATAAATGAGAAACAGAGAAAGAAAGATAAAATATCTTTAACATCACATATAACATCACAGAATGGAAGGTAGAGAAAGAAGTATGCTCATATAGTAAATGCAATACATTATACTCAAGGTCAACATCTCCATGAATGGAAAAACCACCGCAATGAGACAGTTCAGTTTAGGTGTTTTTCCCAGTGCATTCTCATTCTTATTCCACTTGAGCGCTCCCATCAATATTACATCTCAAGCACTGCCCATTACACACCACTCTCTAGCAGAGGCCTAATGTTCCTCTTCAACATGGAAATGATCACTAATTGAGATGGAGACTCACCTGGACCCCCACAATATTTCAAAGTTCCTCTAACAGGCGATGGGTGTAGGAATACGTTAGATCGGCATTAAAAAATAATCTGCTTTTCATTGTCAGTAAAAGACCATGAGTGTTGCTATACTATCGCAAGCTCCCTCTGTCGGCTTTGATGGCCGCCGGGTGTAATATGGATGAAAATCCTATCAAGAGCTTGTTAAACTACCTACTCTTACTCCAAACAAATCGAAAGCCTGAAAGCGATGCAGTCACATTGGTATTGATCTTGAGCGACAAGTCCATATGATGCAGATCTAAAATTAGCCATCATGTGGGAGAGCAAATTTCAAAATGGAAATGTACAGACTAGATATTCCTTTTAGTATAGTGAGCTTGAGGCATTGCAGTTTACACCCATAATTAAAGGAATAGTTAGCCAAAAATAAAAAAAATCACTATTTAATTAACCACATGTCAGTCCAACCCTGTACATTAAAAAAAGCTTAAAGTAGCTCTTACATCTATGTAGCAAATAAAGCTAATTTTCAAGGTAATCAAGCAATAAAAAGAAAAAAAAGCATCATAAATGTACTATAATTGCCCTTGTCTTGAGTGTACTTTTATGTTGCTTCCTGTTCTTCGCCATGTTTTGTAGTTCTTTGTATTTTTTCTAGTTGATTAGTTCTGTGATCATTCCCAGGTGTGTCTTTTTTGCCCATTACATCTCTGGTTTTTATACCACAGTATATCTTGAGTTCTTGGTCGAGTCTTGTCCTACATGGCTGTATGTTTTGTGTGCTCATTCTATCTCTGTGTTGGATTGTCATTATGTTTATTCTGTCATGAAACTAATAATTAATCATATTATTGTTGTATATAATAATATAATATAATAAATAATATTTGTCATGAATATGAAAATTAACTATGCATGCTTAAAAGGTTAGTTCACCCAAAAATGAAAATTATGATAGTAATTACTCACCCTCCATGTTGTTCCAACCCCATAAGATTTTCGTTCATCTTCAGAACAAAAATTAAGATATTTTTGATGAAATCTGAGAGCTGTCTCACCCCTCCATAGGCTTCAATTTAATTTCAATGTAAGAAAAAATATGTTGCATGTTGCAGGTTAACCACCACTGTTGATTAATGGGTACATAAATCACTCAAGATATGTATATCATTTTTAAAATGTCTCAAAAATGGTCTTAAAGACCATTTTTTTACGTTTTTTTGGTATTAACGTTTTTTTTTTACACAATTCGGTGATGACGTCACGTTGGGGAGAAGCGGAGGAAAGGCAGCCTCAGCCTAGTATTAGAACTATGGCGACTGACTGGAATGAGGAAGAGGTGGCAAGAAGAGCCAACATGCATCATGGCCCGCAGCCGTATAATTTTGAACCTGCTAGACATGGGAGGGCAAATGAAGAATTGCCAAGAACTGATGGCCGTCAAAGCCAATTGAATTTATGGTCCGAGGAGAATGAGTGGAGAGTTGGTGAAGTGTCCTGGTGAGTTGCTATCATTTAGCAACGCATCAATGAGCACTGGAGCTAGTCTACGAGCTATGGCAAGCCGTTTTAACTTACGAGCAGCAGTGCACAATAACGACACATATATTTTTTTACGGTCATTGAATAGCACAGAGTGAAAAATCAACGTTTTCTTTATATCTAGTGGCAGTACATGATCATGACGTTAGTTCAGATAAGTACCGGTAACCTTTGTCAAAGTGTCATAGTACTGGTAAAGTTTGTCTTTGTCATCTAGAAATAGAAAGCATCATGCTAGCTATTATGGGTGGAATTATACATCTATTCGTAGTGTGTGTGTGTGTGTGTGTGTGTGTGTGTGTGTGTGTGTGTGTGTGTGTGTGTGTGTGTGTGTGTGTGTGTGTGTGTGTGTGTGTGTGTGTGTGAGAGAGAGAGAGAGAGAGAGAGAGAGACACGTGTGTGTGAGAGAGAGAGGCGCGGGCGCGATCGAACAGTGGAAACATAAAACCATACTCCGTCATTTTGTACATACAGTATATCATTCAAACTGCCAAGTGTTTACTTGTATTTGTGTACACTCGCAATAAAACACAACATTGTGCTTCAGTCACACTCTAAACTCTTGTCAAACTGTAACCTACAACTGTCACCCATTGTCAATCTACTATATATTTCTATCTAGCTGCTAACGTTAGCTATATCTGCTAACGTTATGCTGTCTGCCTATTTCTCTCTATACTTGTCTATCTATATTATTGTCACGGTGGGTAAATCCTATGTCTCATTCATGTCTCGTGTTTCTGTTGTTTCATGTGTGTGTGTGCTGATTAGAGGGGCGTGGCTGCTCATCAGAGCTCATTCAGTATCACTCATCACCAGCTGCAGTCTATCATCCCGGTCTATTTAATCTCACCCATTTCTCATCTCCATTGTCAGATCGTTGTTTGTGATGTCCGGTGTTTGTTCCTGCTATGTTCCAGTATCCTTCGTTGTTCCTGTCTGTTCCCTGTGGATGTTCTGGATTCGTTTTGTTGATCGTCACCTCACTTCACCTGCACTGTATCCGTCTGACCATGGAGTCCCTGCGCCACTTATCTGCCTGTCTGTGGATCGTGTACTGAGTTCTCTACCTTGCCTGTCTGTGGACTATGTTCTGAGTTTTCCAATAAATATTGTTACTTGCAATTGCTTCCGTAGTTCTTACGTTACAATTATCTAGTCGGTCACCGTGATTTTGCCAAGTAAGACATGTTCCTGGATCAACATATTTTGTTGATCCTGGATCAACATTCCTGTCCCAAAATGTATTCCTTACCCAATCCCTACCCTAAACCTAACCCTACCCATAACTTTTCCCTAAAATCAGAGGGTAATGATAGGTGAATAACACTGATGTTTAAGTACCTCACCCTGGTTCCAAGCCTAAACTTGACATAAACTTTAAACTTGTCCCTCAAATCTGATTGGTTGATTGGAAAGTTGATCCAGGATCAACAAAGATGTTGATCCAGGAACATGTGGTACTTGGTGAAATCACGTTCACCTTATCTAGTCTGTCTATCTATATATCTAGTCTATCTATCTATATATCTATCTCTCTATATCTATGTATTTATCTATAATCTGAATTGTCTCGTCTACTACTCGTCTCCATAGACGCTCTCAAGGCGGGCTTTGGTAAATTCTCTCCCCAAGGTGACGTAATGCAATGGATTGTGGTAGAAAGGAGAATCGTTGCAAACCGCTGTAAGATAGTACCTACTTTTTCGTATTATATTCCGTTTTGTGATACCCAACAACATAAAATACAATGGATAACAGTTTAAATGTGTATTACCAACAAGCAAATTGCACAAATTCGTTGAAAAATTAACCCCGCAACACGGCCTTTAAGCTCATCAAGCAACGAGAATACTTTTTGTGCGAAAAAAAAAAGACTTTATTCGACTATTCATTTTCTTCTCTGTGGGCCTCTGACGTGAGTTCACGAGAGCGTAACGACACATGCGCAAGAACTGAGAAGATGACACTCACGATCATTTGATGGGGAAGGTAAGCCCTTCATTTTGCGGCATTGGTTAGGCACTTTCACGTTTTCTCGTTGGTTTCTCATGATTCGGACATCAGGAAGTGCACACTTTAAAAACAATTATAAACACTACATCGAGACCCACACACACCATTCATCACACAACATCTTCTCAGTTCTCGCGCATGCATCATGGCGCTCTCGTGAACTAACTCAGAGGCCCACACCGAAGAAAATGAGTAGTTGAATAAAGTTATTTTTGTTTGTTTTTGCGCAAAAAAGTATTCTCGTCGCTTGATAAGCTTAAGGTTGAGCCACTGTAGTCATTTGGACTATTTTAACAATGTGTTTACTAACTTTTCTGGGCCAGCAGATGAAATTACATAGAAGTCTATTAAGGAGTGAGACAGCTCTCAGATTTCATCAAAAATATCTTAATTTGTGTTCCGAAGATGAACGAAAGTCTTACGGGTGTTATGTTCAGGAAAAGACACACACACGAGCAGTGCTTTGGCAGAACGCTACTTGTTTACACTTTTTACTTTTTAGTCACAGAACACGGCAGCCCCCCGGGCATGCTCACAACATGACTTTACAACGGTATTACGACAACAGATAACAATGAAGAACTGGTTAACAACCACAACAACGGGGTTGAGTAATTATTGACAGAATTTTCATTTTTGGGTGAACTAACTGTGGCGAACAGGACGGCCGAGGGACGTGAGAGAACGGCGCGAGGCCGGTGGTGCGATTGCTAATGAGCAACACCTGTGAGGCACACCGGTCTCGCATCTCTCACGGAGGAGCGGAGGCATAAAGGAGGAGCGACGACGTTGATGATCGAGAGAGGAACAGGCCTGTATTTTAGTTGTGTTTTGTTTTTGTATTTTACTTTAGCCAGCAGTCGTCCGCGAGGGGCTGCTGGCAGTTATATTTATTTTCGGTAGCCAGCAGTCGTCCGCGAGGGGCTGCTGGCGGTATTTTCGTTTGTTTGTTTTATTTAAATAAATTATATTTTGATGGTTCGTCGGTTCCCGCCTTCTTCTTCCCTGAACATTGCTACACTAACCATTTACGTTTTTTTTGTAGTGAAATGGTTATTTAGAAACAAAACTGTCATTAAAATTCTGGTCACATTTATTTTACTGTGACAATGTTACAGTGCAATTACACTAATAAGTCATTTTAATTAACATGTACTTACTACAGAATTAGGGTTAACCATAGTAAATACATGTATCATGTCTAACAGCACATTAAAATAAAGTGTTACCATAATTCTGCATATCAATTATCAAAGATAAAAAATAATCCCCATCATACCATCCATTAAAAGACAATGTTGTTGAATGACAGGCTGATCTGATGTGTGCAGTCATGAAATCAGAGACTATCCACTTGACTAAATCTGATCAGAAGTGGTCACCAGCGATGCATCTGCCACATGATATGTCCATATCAAGTATAAACAGTAATCCCTCTCGTCTTATCACTTCTGATAGGATCATCTGAGCTGGATGTTAATCTCAGGTGGAAGCAGGGTCATAGAGATTAATATAGTTGCTGCTTTCCTCCAGATGTACTTTCCTCCATCATCATCTCTACCACTTCCCCGTTCACCCACATTACCCGTATACTGTAATCTCAATGTTCTGCTATGTTAGGAGCAGCTCTGCTTAGTAAAGGCTCGGAGGGAGGACGATAAGCACATGCTACCAGATGTTGTGCAGGAAAAAATTGCACTAAAGGGGGACCAAAAGGGGGTTCTGGGGCTGCCTGAGAGGCAAAGCACTCCTTCCCGCAAATGTCCATAACGAATGCTCCCGTACTTCCGAAGATCCCCCGCCATATGGCCTTTACTGAAGCAAAGCTGCCTGCAGAGCCCTGTACATCTAATACGGCCATGGACAACCAACTTGGACCGTCCTACAACCAAAAAACTCCTCCCTAAGCCATATGAGCATATCCATGGCGAGTTTGTGCAGATGTAATGCGGAGCAGACTACAGCTGGCAGGTAAAAAATAAATAAATAAATAAACGTGGACCAGAAACCTCAGGCTACTGAAAGCTAGAGACTGCTAGTCCTGGTTCTGTGTCAATCATTTTCGCTCTCTATGTCTCAGTCTGTCTGATCCACTCTGAAGATGAGGAAGCAGTGTGTAGCTCGTTCTCAATGGTTTGGGCTATTTTTACAGCACACAGTGAAGGAGAAAAGTGATGACAAAGTCACCTCTTGCTTTAGGTAGATGAAACTTTGCTATAATGAGATGTGGGCACTGCTAGTGGGGCACATCTCATCTCAGACAATTAAAAGATTCTCTGTTTCATGCAGTCTTTAAACTACAACTGAGCCAGCATCTTTAGGATAAAACACAGAAGCCTGTGGAAAAGGGAAAAATAAAAAACAGAATGACAGGCAGTATCAATCTCCTAGACATTCCCGAATCAAACCCTGACAAAAAAAACCCGCTTCAGGCTGTATTGAGAGTTTGGTCTCCACTTAAATATCGTGCTGCAAAACAACCGTATGTTGATTCTTGAAGCAATCCAGACCGAGAGTGGAAAATCCCAAATATAATCAAGAGTAATAATAAAGGGTAATTGATGAATAACATGAGTTTGTTTTTTCAACATCAAGACTTGTGGTTCGCCTTATTCTTAGTGTGACCAGTTGAAATGTTTATTAGAAAAAAGCTAATTCAAACACCTTCGTCTATAAATACTGTGTACACTGCTGTTCAAAAGTTTTTTGAGTCTCTTATTTCTCTATGTCTCTAATCTCTTCAGCTCACCAAGGCTGAATTTATTTGATCAAAAATACAATACAAGAGTAATATTGTAAAATATTATAACAATTTAAATTTAAATATCTATTTTATTATATTTTAAAATATATTTACTTCTGTATAATAGTAAAACTGAATTATCAGCAGCCAGACTTCAGTGTCACATGATCCTTTAGAAATCATTATAATATGCTGATATGCTGCTCAAGAAACATTTCTTATTATTATCAATATAATGTAAGCTGCTTAATATTTTTGTGGAAATTGATACATTTTTTCAGAATTTTTCTAATAGAAAGTTCAAAAGAACAGCATTTGAAATATATATATATATATATATATATATATATATATATATATATATATATATTTAAAACAATGTAAATGTCTTGACTGTTACTGTTGATAAATTGAATATGTCCAAACTGAACAGAAGTATTAATTTCTTCTGAAAAAAAAAAATCTTACTGACCACAAACTTTTGACAAAATTTTCTAACAAAGATTTAAAAAAAAAAACACACACATTTTAACACTGAGATCTTCCATATACAACCGTTTTTGTTACAATTCTAATTCTTGAATCTGATTGGTTGAGAGCCCTTTCTAGCCATTCCCCTGGACATGACAGATCCGTATCATGTGCTTCAGGTCTTAAAGTGACATCAGCCTAATAAACCTGTGTCTGTGTCATTAATGTTAATCAAAGAAATCACTCACTGCTCTTAACTGAATAACATTTGTAGCTTAATAAAAAATAATCTATATTCAATTTATAAATTATGCAGTGAAGACTATTAAGTGTTTAATAATTTAATTTCTGGACATTTCCTGTTAGATTAAATATTTAAAATATACTGTGTTTATGTTGTTTCTACATTAATATGGAGATTATATGTGAAAATTATACAATATATGAAATAGATATATATATAAATCACTCACAGTATCTACACACCTTAAGCCAGGTTTGTCAATATCAGATAAAGAGATAATAGAGGTGAGCTGCAGTTTTCGATCTGGAACCTTCATCCTTTCAGTATATGAATTAGTTAGTTCACATACTGAAAAGATTAAGGTTCCAGATCGAACCCTGCAGCTCACCTCTATTATCTCTTTATCTGATATTGACAAACCTGGCTTAAGGTGTGTCTGTAAGAACATCTTTCAACACGGCTCAAAGTTTTTAAAACTTCATGATTTCAATCATTTTTCTGTGCAGGAAAATAAGGTCAGTTGGTCGAACCATAATTATAACCGGTTAACATTTCATAGCTAAATCAATTTGAGCAAAACAAAATCTGGCAGCACATTTTTCAAAGATAAATTTCTATTTTTTTCCACCCAATTGGAAGATTGTGTTCTTGGATGAACTGACCCTAACAGGCAAATAAAGTCACGCCTAAATATTAGATAGAACACAACTTCTGTCAGAAAGAAAAGAAAATTCTCTGTAAAAAATTCCCGGTTATGATATTAAAATGAAGACAAAACACATTGAAAGTGCTCAATGATATTCACATGCCGATCATGAAATCCCTCCTGATATAAGTGGCATTGATGTAAAAATGAAATGGCATATCATTTAATATGTTAATAACAATCAAATTACATAGATGCAGGGTCCTTCCGTGTAAATTCAAGGACCAAAAAAAAAAACATTTAGGAACCACGGTCAAATGTATTCTGGTTCATTTAGTAATATAAAATAAATCCTTAAATTTAGCTAGTTAATTTATCTTAAATTTGTATATTTAGTGAGTTTTTACCACTTACTTTTACTTCTTTTCAGAATCACTCAGCTCCAATCCAGTTTGAATTTACCAGGTCAGTGTCACTTGCATGAAAGAAACAATAGCTTTCAACAAATATTTGTCTTGAAACTTGAGCATACTTCTGTGCACACAGATCAAAAGTTTCAATAGCTACATATTAAAACTTACCACAGAAAATCTTCTCTGTTTTTATTACACGAGGATTATGTGGTTTAAAATGGATAACATTCATCCATGATGGCATTTGTGTTAAAGCCCCAACTAATGAGAAAACTCTGACCTAAAGACTGCTGTATCCAACATGCACTTAAGAATTGCACATACTACATATTCCTCTATTTGCTTTAAACCTGTATTTGTTATATTGGATGAAAGTGAAAAGACAAACAAAAACATAAAACAAATCAAATTAATTCAAACTGAAATCTAGTCATTTTAATAGGAATCCATGCTATCAGGAATTTTGCATGAGGGCGAAAGATTTTCCCTTCACACATTTCACAACGGGTCAAGTTGGTCACAGAAATTCATCGCGTTGACCACCAGAAAGCTCTTTGGTTTAAAAGTGACTTCTGTGTGACCCGTGCTTAATACATCTCTACACTACAGAAAATAGACAACAGACATTGTTTTTGCTTGCAAAATTTGGTCGAAATGTAGCTAATGTGATGTAGCTGTAAGTATAGCTGCCATATTATTTACCATTATATATTATGTTAATTACAGTAACAATCTTACCTTGTCTGACATACTCTTCTGTCTGCTGGTGCACCAACTCCGCAACACATCCTCCATAGCGCAAGTGTCCGTCCTGCTGGTAGGCCTTCAGCCTCTTGCTGGAACTGTATGATTTCTGTGACACTACATGGCAGCTCTCATTGTCCAGAGAGCATGTAGCGTAATGCAGATCCTTTCGGCACGGACCCCGTGTCAGAGAGCGCTGCTGTCTGTCCTTCAAATCCATCACTGCAGAAGCTGATGGACAATTATGTCAATTACCTGCAGAAGAAGACACGAAGAGGAAGAGGAAATGTGTGTTGTGGGTTTAGATTTATTTGGGGGGGGGGGGGGCAAACAAAAAAATAACTACAACAACAATATTATCACACTTGGCTTTGCAATGTGCACTTATGCTGCCTACACTTGCTATCGGAAATGTCCTACTTCTGAAGTTATGATTACAAGCTTGTGGCATTCAATTGCTCTGTTGTCGGAAACAACAATCATGGTTTATTCTTGACACAAGGTTCATTCTTGCCTATTTATTGGGAAAATTATCATTAAAGCCAAAATGATATTTAGTGTCCCATTCATTGACAACAATATAAACATTCACAGAGTTATCTAGATATAGATAATTCTGAAATTTCAGTCTATTTTTTGCGTTGTATACAACATAAAATATGCTTCAAATGATCATTCATATATGTAAATATGCATTAATTTAATGACAAGTCAAGGTGATGTAGCTGTTGAGGAAAAAAATAATAAAGAATCCCAGTCACAGCAGCCATCGTTCTTCCCTCCACCGTTTTTAAAGTTTATGGCCCGCCCATCTCTGGAACTTCATCAAAATTATCCCCGAGCTTCCAGTTGTAAATAAGACTTCATGTTCATGTCCAATTTTTATTTAGGAAACTCGTATTTATGATCCGTGTTGGGGGTAACGCAAGTCATTAAATCATATTACTTTTTCCAAGTAACTAAAGTAAATTTTTAATTTACATTATTTTTAAATTTACAACAAAATATCTGACTTAATTTTTCAAATAAGTAACGCAATTTACTTTCTTTTCCCATTTATTAACTGACACCTCCCCATGTTGAGAGAAATCGGAAGTATAGAGGCGTTGTGTGCGCTGTTTAAACATGAGAGTTACTGTAGTTCTAGACTAAAAGTGAGCATTTACTGATTACACTTGCACAAAAAAAGATTCAGTATTCCTGAAAATAAAAACAGTGAAATGCAACTTCATAATATTGTGCAAAACTTCAATAATTAAATGTTAATTTAATCAAATATAATCTCACTTTATTAACCAATGTATTTGCTGCATGACCTTCAATGATCCAATTCAATCCAATTTTTTGTGAAGTGTTGAGCAAGTGTTAAATTTCCTTCAGCCTGAAGCTTTTTCATTTCACTTTAGGTGTGAAAGGGCCTTTACATTTGCAAAAAAATAAAAAAAAAATTTTTTTCTTTTTTGTTCTTTGTTATTATAAAATTAGCAAGCAAGCCCAGCCCAGGGCTGCATTTCCCAAAAGCATCGTAAGCCTAAATTGATCGTAAAAACGATCGTACGACTGATCTTAATATTATGGTCTGTTTCCCAAAAGCATCGTAACTTAAGTAGCACTTGAAAATCTTCGTAGAACTACGAGTGCTCTATAGTAATCGTAAATCTCCAAGTGCATCGTAAAAAGACAGATTTATGAGGTCTCCTGCAGGACAACCGGCAGATTACACTTTTATCTAGATTTAACAGATTACACTGCAACGTAAGTATAATATAGAGGTTTTGATTGTACTTTATTGTACACTTTGTTGTACTCGTGTTTTGTTTAAATGAAAAAATGAAATAATTAAAAAAAGGGAAGAAAAAATAGAAATACACATCTAAATTAAACGAATGAACAAAAAACAAAAAATCATAAAATAAGTAATCTGGGAAATATGCTTTAAAGACCGGGCAAAATAGGGATGAATTCAAAAAAATGACTGTCAACTGTCAATGACTTGCTGACGTGCATGAAAACCAGCCATGTATTGGGCATTTCTTGCGGACCTCCTTCCCTGTTCTTTGAACACGGTTGCAGTTAGTTTGCAATGTGACAATGTCCTTCCAGATGTTTTGTTTTTCCTTATTTGTATGGTGTCCTTTAAATCGGTTAAAAATAAAATCTTTGTTCCCTTTCGTTGTCACTCCGAGTTACGTCGGATGACGACGAATGGGGTTTCGCTTAGAAAGCCTATCAGCTTCGAGTATTTAAAAACGAGCCAATGGCAAAGAAATGCCATGGGTCTGCGGAATTTGCATGACGTAACTCCGCCCCACCTCGTGGGTATAAAAGGAGGACGCTGGCAACATGCAGTTATGTTTTCGCTTCGGAGCCAAGAGTCCCTCTTCACTCCACAAAGCCATCTCTGAATTTCTCAGCTTTACATACGAGTTCCTCTGGTGTTGGTGTTTGTGGCGATATCCAGCGAGCGCGCACTTCCTGCTTATCTGTGCAGTGGTTTGCCAGAGAGTGCGTGTCCCCCCGGGCGCTTCGACATCAGAGTGTTTCTCTCTCATAAAAGAGCTTGCACGCGGCAAGTCTTTTTAAAGATGCCTCGCCCGTGCACTTCTGGTTGCGGCAGATATGTGTCTGACTCTGATGGGCACGAGCGTTGCCTAGTGTGTTTGGGCATGGATCACGCTAGAGCAGCGCTCGTGGATGAGTCATGTTCTCTCTGCGGGAACATGACCACCGCGTCACTAAGGTCGAAACTCAATGAACTCGCAAGAGTGAGAGTCCCCTCATCCACACCCCGATCTAACGCTCCCCCGAGGAGTGCTACTTCGGCTGGTGGCCAGGGTGACCTGAGGGTAACGGTCTGGAACCAGGTGCCGACTATGTGTCCGCGACCCCAGCCCCCCTCTTCAGTGACGGTGCCCGCTAGTGAGCCTCCGATTCCCGCGGGTCTACCTTCGGGTGGCCCGCGAGTTTCGGTTGAAGCTACAGAGGAAGATGTCATGTCTGTAGCAGCATCACAAGGTGGGCTTGATTCTTCCGGAAGTGAAGATTCGGCGCAGCTGCCACCTTCCGGTGTGCATACGGCTGTGCCTGAATCGGATCGGGAAATGACGGCCATGCTTTCCCGGGCAGCCGCGAGCATTTGTTTAGAGTGGAGGCCTCCACCCTGTCCCGAGCGCTCGCGGCTGGACGATTGGTTTTTGGGTAAGGCTGCCGACCCCCGTGGTCCACGGCAAACCCCAATACCATTCTTCCCGGACGTGCATGATGAGATCTCGAAGTCCTGGAAGACCCCCCTGTCTTCCCGGGACCGCTCGCTGATCCCATCCGCCTTTCCTCCCCTCGATGAGGCGGCCGCCCGTGGGTACACTGGGCTTCCCCCGGTTGAACGCTCTGTTGCGATGCAACTGTGTCCTCAGAGTGCTTCTTCTCGGGGCGAGCCTAAGCATCCATCCAAGGCCTGTAGATTTTCGTCGTCTATGGCGGCGAAGTCTTACAGAGCGGCGGGACAGGCGGCTACCTCTCTGCATGCTATGGCCACTCTGCAGGTCTACCAGGCCGAGATGCTCAGAAACATGCACGAGGGCAGGACAGACCCAGGGCTCTTCAATGAGCTGCGTGCCGCAACCGACCTCGCTCTCCGGGCGACGAAGGTAGCCGCGCACTCCCTGGGTTTGGTGATGTCCACTGCGGTGGTCCAGGAGAGACACCTGTGGCTGAACCTGGCTGACATGTGGGATTCCGAGCGGACTCGTCTGCTCGATGCGCCCCTGTCCCAGGCCGGCCTCTTCGGCGGCGCAGTTGAGGACTTTGCCCAACAGTTCTCAACTGCACAGAAACAGACTGAGGCTATTAAACATATTCTGCCCCGCCGACCCGCTGCTGCCTCGTCGTCGGTCGGGCAGACGTCTCAGCCTGTTTCCCGCCGAGGGCGCCCTCCTAAGGCTCCCGCCCCTCCCACTCGGCCAAAGCAGCAGCCTTCACCCAGGCCGACGCGAGGAGGAAGCCGCAGGAAGGCGCCACAGCCCGCTCCTGCCCCGCCCCCCGCCAAGCGCCGGGCCAAGCGGCGGTCCTGAGACGGGCTGCTCAGGGATGACGTTTGTTTCTCAGGAGATGGTAGCAGGGCCACTCCTTCCCCCGGTGGAGGGCCGGGGGAGAATCTTTTGTGCTCCACTCCCCGCTGCTCACCCACGGGTGGGCAGCACCCTAATGTGGTTAAAGACAGAAACAAACCTCTCACCCCTGAGCACACAGAGTTCTCGGACGACACAGAGCGCCACCCACCAGCCGTGCTCTCCTCGTCCCCCTCTGTCCCAGAGTCGGTTGACACGGCGTGCCGCCCACGGGCCGTTTCGTCCCTGTCCCACTCTGTCGCCAGACCCCTGGCAGAGCAAGCCCCCGTGGAACGCTGGTCCTTCCCTGGCCTCCTCTGTCAGGGCGCGGATGTTAACTGCGCCCCCACACCGGATCGCTATGCCGTCCACGTCCGGGCCAGTTACTCCGCTTCGCTGCCCCTCCGGGGGGACGCCGGTGGTCCGCATGACCCCGCTGGTGCAGTTCCTAGAAGCCTGGCTAGAGCTTCCCCAACTGTCCCGCTGGGTCGCCCGCACCATCCGGTTCGGCTATGCGATTCAGTTCGCACGGTCTCCTCCCCGATACAGGGGAGTCCGCTCCACTTTGGTCGGTGGCAACGCCCCGATCATGCGAGCAGAGATTGCCACTCTGCTGGCGAAGGGTGCAATCGAGACTGTCCCTCCAGCCGAGATTAGGTCCGGCTTCTACAGCCCTTACTTCATTGTCCCCAAGAAAACCGGTGGGTTACGACCAATCCTGGACCTGCGAGTATTGAATCGCTCCCTTTACAGGATGCCGTTCAAAATGCTCACCGCCAAATGCATTTTCGAGTGTGTGCGGCCCCAGGATTGGTTTGCAGCGATCGACCTGAAGGACGCCTACTTTCATGTCTCCATTCTCCCTCGTCACAGACCGTTCCTCCGGTTTGCTTTCGAGGGACAGGCATATCAGTACGCGGTTCTCCCGTTCGGGCTAGCCCTGTCTCCTCGCGTCTTGACGAAAGTCGTCGAGGCAGCCCTTGTTCCCCTTCGGGTTCACGGGGTTCGCATCCTGAACTATCTCGACGACTGGCTGATTATAGCTCACTCTCGAGACCAGGTTTGCGAACACAGGGACCTTGTGCTCCGGCACCTAGCCCGTCTGGGCCTTCGGGTCAACTGGGAGAAGAGCAAACTTTGTCCCGTGCAGAGGATCTCTTTTCTCGGTATGGACATCGACTCGGTCGCCATGTCCGCGCAGCTTACGAGCGAGCGCGCGCAGTCACTGCTGACTTGTCTGAGACAAATACAGGGCAAGAAAGCGGTTCCACTGAAACATTTTCAGAGGCTCCTGGGGCATATGGCATCTGCAGCCGCGGTGACGCCGCTCGGATTGCTTCACATGAGGCCGCTTCAGCTTTGGCCTCGCGACCGAGTCCCGAGGTGGGCATGGCAACAAGGCAAGCTCTGAGTTCCAGTGACTTCGAGCTGCCGTCAGACCTTCACCCCGTGGTTGAACCTCAGTTTTCTCAGGGCTGGTGTCCCCCTGAGACGAGTGTCGAGGCATGTTGTTGTCTCAACAGATGCCTCCACCACGGGCTGGGGCGCCATGTGCAATGGTCATGCTGCCGCGGGCTCCTGGACAGGACCCCAGCGCCTATGGCATGTCAATTGCCTCGAGTTGCTGGCAGTACGCCTTGCTCTGCACCGCTTCCGAGCGCTGCTCATGGGTCAACACGTACTAGTCCGATCAGACAATACCGCCACAGTAGCGTACATCAACCATCAAGGTGGTCTACGCTCCCGCCGTATGTCGCAACTCGCCCGCCACCTCCTCCTATGGAGTCAGAACCACCTGAGGTCCCTTCGTGCAATTCACATTCCCGGAGCCCTGAACTGTGCTGCCGACGAGCTGTCACGGCTTCAGCCCCTCCCTGGAGAATGGCGACTCCATCCCCAGTCGGTCCAGCTGATTTGGGACCAGTTTGGCGACGCACAGATAGATCTGTTTGCCTCCCGCGACTCATCCCATTGCGCCCAGTTTTATTCTCTGACCGAGGGCACGCTCGGCACGGATGCACTGGCGCACAGCTGGCCGCGGGGCCGCAAGTATGCGTTTCCCCAAGTGAGCCTTCTTGCGCAGCTCCTGCGCAAGGTCAGGGAGGACGAGGAGCAAGTCCTTCTGGTTGCGCCGTACTGGCCCACCCGGACTTGGTTCTCCGAACTAGTGCTCCTCGCGACAGCACCTCCTTGGCCAATTCCTCTGAGGAAGTACCTCCTTTCTCAGGGACGGGGCACCCTGTGGCACCCTCGTCCCGATCTGTGGAACCTCCACGTGTGGCTCCTTGACGGGACGAGGCAGGTTTGAGTACCCTACCACCTGCGGTGGTGGCTACCATCACTTCCGCTAGAGCGTCGTCCACGAGACATGCCTACACGTTGAAGTGGAACCTCTTCGTCAATTGGTGCTCTTCTCGCCGAGAAGACCCCCGGAGATGTTCGATCAGTTTCGTGCTTTCCTTCCTTCAAGATGGGTTGGAGCGAAGGCTGTCTCCCTCCACCCTCAAAGTTTATGTTGCCGCTATTGCCGCTCACCACGACTTAGTGGAAGGTAAGTCCATAGGGAAGCATGACCTGATCGTCAGGTTCCTGAGGGGGCGAGGAGACTGAATCCTCCTCGCTCTCCTCTCGTTCCCTCTTGGGACCTCTCAGTGGTCTTAAGTGCCCTGCAGAGTGCTCCCTTTGAGCCTTTGCAATCAGTGGAGCTTAAGTTCCTGTCAATGAAGACAGCGCTCCTGATTGCATTGGCCTCTCTCAAGAGGGTCGGGGACCTGCACGCATTCTCCGTTGACGAAGCGTGCCTGGAATTCGGGCCGGCCGGTTCTCACGTGATCCTGAGACCCCGGCTTGGATATGTGCCCAAGGTTCCTACCACTCCCTTCCGGGACCAGGCGGTGAACCTGCAAGCGCTGCCCTCGGAGGAGGCAGACCCAGCCTTGGCACTTCTCTGTCCAGTACGCGCTCTCCGCGCTTATGTAGACAGGACGCAGTGTTTCAGGACCTCAGACCAGCTCTTTGTCTGTTATGGTGGGGAGCTGAAGGGAAAGGCTCTCTCAAAGCAGAGGTTGTCTCACTGGATTGTGGACACCATTGCTTTGGCTTACCAGCAGCAAGGCCGACCGTGCCCCCTTGGTGTGACCGCCCACTCCACCCGGAGTGTGGCATCCTCCTGGGCGCTGGCGCATGGCGCCTCGCTAGCAGACATCTGCAGAGCTGCAGGCTGGGCGACACCTAATACGTTCGCCAGATTCTATAATCTCCGTGTGGAGCCAGTGTCCTCTCGTGTTCTCGCTTCAAACAGCTAGTTCCGGACCCGCTCAGGTGTCTTCGCTTGCTCGCCATTCCACTCCGCGGACTGGATACGTGCGATATTCTGCTCAGGTGAGCTTCTCCGAAAGCCCTGAGTTCCTCCAGCACCCCTGATGCTAGCGCCAGTGTCTATTGCCTGGGCGTCGGCTAGGTGCCTCCGTGTGCATGGTCCCTCCCATGAGCTACCCCCACACGTGTATTTCCACTGTAAGCCTCTTTGAGCATGTGTCTTTCCCTCGGCAAGCCACCTTGCCACCCCTGAGGTTGAAATATTCCACCTGCGGCTGGACACCTCAGAGTTTCTCCATATGTTTTCTTCGGGCCATATGTGTATTTTCAAATGCCCCCCCCCACTGGGTTGGTGATATTTGCATATTTCCCCTTAAAAGCTTGGGATATGCTTCCCAGTGTACCTTGGTATTCCTGTGCTAAATAGGAGTCCTTCGTCCTAATATCTCGAGGGCTCAGATTTTCGCAGGGCGCTGGAAGACAGCTGTGAAGGTGGCGTGATTTGACTGGTAACCCCATTCGTCGTCATCCGACGTAACTCGGAGTGACAACGAAAGGGAACGTCTCGGTTACGTATGTAACCCTCGTTCCCTGAGTAGGGAACGGAGACGTTACGTCTTCCTGCCACTTCCGCTGTACCGCGGGGATCGCCTGAGTTCAGTCTTGGCTCCTCAGCGAGGAAACATAACTGCATGTTGCCAGCGTCCTCCTTTTATACCCACGAGGTGGGGCGGAGTTACGTCATGCAAATTCCGCAGACCCATGGCATTTCTTTGCCATTGGCTCGTTTTTAAATACTCAAAGCTGATAGGCTTTCTAAGCGAAACCCCATTCGTCGTCATCCGACGTAACGTCTCTGTTCCCTACTCAGGGAACGAGGGTTACATACGTAACCGAGACGTTTCCCTCTATCTCCTCTAAAAGGACATTCATTTTATCTTTTTGAAAGGTCTCTTCTCTTGTTTTTTTGTTTTTGTGCAGCCATTTTGTCAGCCTGTATATGTGTTTTATATCCATATAGACTTGTCTTGATTTTGAATACACAACAAATGACGATTAGTAGGTTAAACGTTCAGAATACGATTCCATATAAGGTTATATTTCAGCACTTCACGAATGGACAGCGACGCTTAAGTAGCACGTAGAACGCGTTCTCGCGCGTTCATGTTAAGTGCATTTTTGGGAAACGTGCGTGGAATTGCGGCGAGCGTTCGTAACCTTGCACGTAGAGAGCGCTCTTAAGAGCTAAGATACATCGTTATCGGGAAACCCAGCCCAGGTTAGAAAAAGTACACTTTAGGGAGTAACATAATATTGTAACGCATTACTTTTCAAAGTAACTTTCCCCAACACTGTTTATGATAAGGCAGCAGTAACGGGTATGATAGGAGTCTCACAACGGGTATGAAAGGAGTCTCACAACGGGTATGATACAATAAGAGACATGTTAGACGGACATCTTTGGCATCTTTGTGCCACGTTTCTTAACAGTTTTTAAACACTGGTCTTGTTTTAAACAAGTGTAAAAGCAGTTCTTGTGTTTGATTCCATTCAGTTGTCCTATGTGAACGCCCCATTGCATGTGCGTATGAGGGATTTTTTTATGTACAAATACTATCATTTGCAAGTGAAACAAATATGCTTGTTGTTTTCAACTAGGCCTAGTTGAAACATTCCCAACGATATATAGGTATGGCACATCCAATCTGTAAGGTTATCTGTTATGTTGATTATGATGATCATATTTCATAAAGTATACAACCAAACAATTCTACTTTGTCAGCAATTTAAAAGTAGAACCCGAAACTTGGTTATACAGTATATGCATCACAGAGTACAAATACCAACAGTTTAAACACCAACCATTTAAAGTCAGTATTTTTAGTGTTTTAGACTGTGTTAACTAGCTAGCTACAAGATTTGCTTGTTATTTTTGGTAGAATGCAAAATTGATTAAGATAGCAATTTTCACAATACACATAGTTTCAAAACAACTTTACAGAAAACCATGATGTTACTGTTTATTTTAATAACTTCATGTCATAATTAGCAGATTAGAGATGGGTGATTATAGTTATCATAGTTCCCTTTCGTCGTCACTACGAGTTACGTTGTGACAACGAATGGGGTTTCACTTAGAAAGCCTATCAACTTCAAGTATTACAAAACGAGCCAATGGCAAATAAATGCCATGAGTCTGCGGAATTTGTATAGCGTAACTCCGCCCCACCTCGTGGGTATATAAGGAAATACGCTGGCAACATGCAGTTATGTTTTTGCTTCGAAGCAAAGTGGTCCTCTTCACTCCTGCAGCCTATTCTCTGACTATCTTCAAGAATCTTCGAGCAGCTTCCAGCTGGTGTTGGCGTGATGGCGTGTTCCAGCGAGTTTCACATTCCTGCCTGCTGATCCTGCGGAACATGACTATCGCAGTGTCATGGTCGAGACTCAATTGGCACTGCTCTGTCTAGTACGTGCCCTCCCTGTTTACGTAGACAGAACGCAGTGTTTCAGGACCTCAGACCAGCTCTTTGTCTGTTATGGTGGAAAGAGGGAAAGACTCTCTCCAAGCAAAGGTTGTCTCACTGGATAGTGGACGCCATTGCTTTGGCATACCAGCAGCAAGGTCGACCGTGCCCCCTTGGTGTGAAGGAACACTCCACCCGTAGTGTGGCTTCCTCTTGGGCTCTAGCGCATGGCGCCTCGCTAACAGACATCTGCAGAGCTGCAGGCTGGGCGACACCCAACACATTCGCGAGATTCTACAATCTCCGAGTGGAGCCAGTATCCTCTCGTGTACTCGCTTTAACTAGCTGGTAACTGGATCTGCTCAGGTGTCTTCGCTTGCTCGCCATTCCACTCCACGGACTGGATACGTGCAATATTTTCCTCAGGTGAGCTTCCAAACAAGCCCTTAGTTCCTCTAGCATGTCTATGCCTGCGGCAGCTTTCGCGTCGGCTAGGTGCCTCCGTGTGCATGGTTCCCCTCTGGTGACCCCTACATGTGTATTTCCACTGTAAGCCTCTCTGAGCATGTGTCTTTCCCTTGGCAAACCACCTTGCCACCCCTAGGTTTGAAACACCCCAGTGTTCTTTGATATGCATCCCTCCGGGTCATATGTGTATTCTTAAGTCCACCCCCTTCGGGCTGGCACTGATTGCATATTTCCACTTCCCAGTGTACCTTGGTTTTCCTGTGTTAAGTTCTTCATCCGTGCTAGTCTCACGACAGGGAGCTCAGACTTACGCAGGGCACTGGAAGACAGCCGAGAAGCTGGTGTGATTAGACTGGGAACCCCATTCATCATCACGTAACTCGATCGCGTTCTTCGCCAGCAGGACAATGATCTCTTTCCTCAAGAGAGGGGCATTGATGCTCTGCACTTGAGTGAAGTGGATGCCCCTGTACTTGGGAGGCCGGCGGGCAAACTGAATTGCATATCTGAGCCATATGGTACGGATGAGCCAGCGGGACGGCCTAGGAAGCGCTGGCCAGGCTTCGAGAGACCGTACCAACGAGCCCACCCGGACCACCGGCGTACACGTGGAGGGGCAGCGAAGTGGAAGGCAGGGACCAGACTCCGGAGGCATTACTGTGGCCAAGAGGGAGGTCTGGGTGTGCGGGGCAACACCTACCTGCTTCCACCGGGGACAGACGGCAGGGAAGGCCTGGAGGCTTTCGGCTGCTGGCTGTCCCGAGGCAAAGGAAGGAGGGGAAACGAGGAGCGAGGCCCGGGGGCGTCGAGTCCAGGTTTCCGCACCTCGTTGCCCAGCAGGAAACGAGAGTGACGAGGCCGTGGCAGCATCAACCTTGATGGCACACGGCACGCTGAGCGCTCAAGCCCTCGTGAGAAAGGCAAGACGAACAACGTGCCGACGTGGTCATGCTCTCATAAGAGAGCATAAACCACCCATGAACACAGTCTCAGCATGCTTGCGATGTGCTAGAGGAGTGAGGGGCCCGAGGAGGTGGTCTCGTCGGGAACGCACACTGTAATCGTCAGATCACCAATCCTATTAGCCAAAGTAGCCCTTATCTGGTGGCCACCAGAAGAGGAACTAGATCGGGGAATAGAAAAAGGGACTCCACCTCGTTTGAGGCACTTGAGTCTCGACCGCGCATCTAGAGTGCCGAATGACGCACGCTGGGTTGCCATGACAACCCGCAGCAGCCGCGGCAGCCGTGGCCGTAGCAGCATCAACCTTGATGGCACACGGCACGCTGAGCGGCTCAAGCCTTTACGAGAAAGGGGAGACGAACAACGTGCCGACATGGTCATGCTCTCATGAGAGAACATGAACCACCCACAAATGCAGTCTCAACATGCTTAAGCCCAGGCATGTGAAACCGTGATCGTGGCCGTCAAATGAGGACAGGAAACGACCGCATCCAGAAACACAGAAACACACAACACACGCAATCTTCACCCGTGTTGCTCTTTTACAGAAACGCTCTCTTATTGTGCTGAAGCACACAGGGATCAACGCGGCAACACAGCGGGGAAACTGCAAGCCCGCTGTGTGCACTCAACCGAATACCAGCTGTGACAACAGCTCTGTTTAAAGATGTAGATCGCGTGCAGTAACAGCCAGCGCCCGGGAGCTCGCGAAGATTTCTGAAGTGCCGTAACACCAACACAGAGAGGTCTCGTGAAAACAGAGACTCGTTGTCTCATCCACTCAGAGGACACAACCGGTCGGCTCCAAAGCAAAAAGCATATGTGTGTGTGCTCGCTTCCGCTTTATTCCCGCATTGGTAGATGGGGCGCGGAATGCAAGTCCTGCATGCAAATGTACATTGGCTCATTTTAGTTTCACTCGAAGGCAATTGTTCTCCCAAACATGATCCCTATTCATTGGTAGCTCGGCCGATATTGTGAATTTTTTTACACATCAGTATCGTTTCGATGTCAAAATAGGGCCGATGTGAACAGGCCTATAATCATTCCTGTGTACTTGACGTATGTGTAGGCTTAAGATGTGAGTGTGGGACCAGGGATGTTTGTTTTTGCACGAGCGCATACATTACACGTCACATAATGTGCTGAAGCAGGTGCTGGAGGCGGCAAAAAAGGCCTTTGGTGAGGGAGCAACGATGTCGTCTGCAGTAACAGCTCATATTAGCCAGCTAAACTTTTACTACCCTGTTAGAAAAAATATATAATGTTAGTTGCATAGTTTCATGTGGTTCTTCTCCCTCGCTGTATTATTATGGGTTTGCTATGTGGGGAGAAATGTGCTGGTTACGTTCGTGAGACAATCAGCTGATTACTATTATTATATTATGTATTAAGACCCTTGATCCTTACCTGACTATGGCTTTGTAAACTTTATCCATGATGTGGTTTATAATGGACTGTGGTACAAAAGCTTGTTTTACTCTGGCTATTCTCTGCTGTCTCAGACGACGATGTTTGTCCCGTTTTAGCCACCGTAGCTTCTTCGAAAGGGAGGGGTGAGCAGTGGGCTGAGCCCTTAGTGTAAACTCGCAAACGAACCGCTAGATATCGCCAAAAGCTACACACTGCACCTTTAAAGTTTTGAACTGTTGTACAATGTTCACAGAATACAGTGACTTGGTCTCAAGTGAGTAAATGTTTATTGATAATACCCAGGGTTGGCTTATTCATAGCCATTTTCGTATCCTTAATAAAAAAATATTTTCATATAAATATTTTTTTTTCTTCTGAAAATCTGATGACATATTTTGCACACAGGAAAAGGTGTCCAATATCAGTAATTTCTCAAAATAAATGGTGTTTATTTGATTATCATAAAAAAGTGTTTTCTATACAGCGATATCGACATCGGTAAATATCGAATGGGCCATAACAGCAATATTAATATCGGTCTCAGCCACAATTTTCACATCGGTGCATCACTAGATAGCAGCAATTTTCCCAAAAATGTTTACATTGCCAAGACAACATGGCAAAAATGCAAAAATGGTCTGCACTCTAAAACATATTTTATTGTAGACAGGAGATACAGATATTTTATATTTTTAGAGTGCAGACCTTTTTTGCATTTTTGAAGTGATGTCTTAGCACCTAATTACCTGGGTGAGTGTTGATTTTCCTTTAAAATTGCACTTTTGAAAAGCTTCTATAGAGTGATGCACAAATGTAAAATATGTCTATCTGTACCTGTTAAAACCAACAGTTGCTTCATATTAGCAAATTCCCAAGCAACAGATACAGTATACCGAATGCCTCACTATCAGCTGTAGATCAAGCCGATAACCTGTGAAAACTCTGTAAGCAGATCAACCATTTATGTCATATTGCTGGAGAAATGCATATCCTAAACATCACAACAATATAGCAAGCCTCCCAAACAGAATGTGCTATCTTCAGCTCGAGACAGACGTATCCTCATGATGTCTTATTATCAGGTAGAGACAGAGACTCTATCACACCCTCCCACTCTACGTCTGTGTTGGTGTGCTGAGTTAGCCAGGCATGGGAGCCACCGGAAGATCCAATCAAAACATTGAATCTCTGGCAGAAAGCCTGTGGTTTAGGACATCATTTAGTCATGAAAAATACCACTTCAAATGTTACATACGTGAAAAACAAAGGCAATGAAAGAGATACTACACCTCTGTAAATTAACATCAGGGTTTTTTTTTCTAGGACACATTACTCTACAAAAAACTGTACAGCAAGGCCAAAATTTTCACTTCAGTCTATAAAATATAAGCAAAGGGAGACATTACTTTTATTTCCCCCAAAGGATTAATAAAGTACCGTCCTACGCTATGCCATCCACTTACTGGAGATTACCACTTGGTTTCGCTTACAATAGTTAAAGTGGAAGTTGGCAGAGAACTACTACAAGTTGAATTAATTATTTTACTTGAGTATGTGAATGAAGAGGTGAACTTCTTTTGGCCAATTTTATCTGACTTCATTTGTTCAGAATCACATTCAGCAAGTGTTCTTAACTTTGTCTTATGACCTTGAAGATCCTGAATGAAAGACTTATCTCACACATAATTGCCACACAATATAAAATTAGAGAAGAAAAATATTTATTACCATAAAATTGTTATAAATAGTATATATACATACACACTACTATTCAAAATGAAGGGGTCGTTAATTTTTTTGTTTTTGAAAGAAGTCTCTTATAATCACCAAAGTTGCATTTATTTGATCCAAAATGCAGTAAAAACAGTAATATTATGAAACATAATGTAGCCATTACTGTGTCTTCAGTGTCACTTGATCCTTCAAAAATTATTCTAATATGCTGATTTTCTGCACAAGAAACATTTAATATTATTATTATTATTGTCAATGTTGAAAACCAGGTTTTTATTCTTTGATGAATAGAAAGGTCATAAGCACTTATTTCAAATAGAAATTGTTTATAACATTATCAATGCTTTTTGCCAATTTTGATCAATTTAATGCACCCTTGCTGAATAAAAGTATTAATTTCTTTTAAAAAATCTTACTGACCTAGGAATTGAACGGAACAGAAGTATAAACAGTTCATAAAACATATAAAATATCAAATCTGCATTTGTTGACTTTTGCTACCATTAGCATCAGACAGTTAACTTCAGGTGCATATGACTGGACAATTTGACCCTAAAAAAGAAAAGGAAAAAAAAGTTTGATAAAAAGGTTGCTACAACACAAATTTGAAACTTCAAAGAGAAATCAATTTCCGAGCAAGGCAGCAGGAAACAGCTGTGTAATTGTTCAGGTTGGACAGGGCGCTGCGCTGTCAATATGTTCAATGAGGAACGTGTTTACATATGGGGAGGCACGCGGCGCTTTAGTCATGTTTATTGATTGTCAATTGGTATATACATTAATAAATGTTTCAGTGGCAGGAGGGACGTGCAGGTAATGCAGATCATTTGTTTTGTGGAACAATAAGAATGACACATACACATAAGTTTTTATAATGTACAATTTTCAAAATAAATGTGTGTTTGAGGTCACCCTTGCCATTAATCTGGCCTTTGATAAAGGAACATGAAAATAGAGAGTTTATCAAGTGTAGGCATTGGCTTAATCATGCGCATTACAGACATGCTGGTTGTGATGTCACAAAAAGGTGTAGACTTGGTGTCAGTGATGTTCGGACATTTTGTACATTTAGTTTTATTATCGTGGACTGTTAGTTTGCTTCTCATTATTTCCTGTTGTCTTTGTTCATGTGTCCCGCTACCATGTGTTGCTATGGATATTCATTTGGTCATTCCTTCTAAGTCTTTTAGCTCGTTATCTGTGTATATTTAAGTTCCTTGTTTCTCTGCCTTGATTGTTTTTTGTTGTTTGTGCTAGTGTTTGAACTAGAACACACTGTGACGCTACCTGTGGACTATCAGAGTTTGTTTTATTAAAATATCTTTATTTTTGAAATCTTCTTCATCTCTTCATCATCTGTGGACTTTACACACAGAAAAAAGTGACAAAATAACAGACCACAAAATAGATTTAGCAGCGCGGTTTACTGCTTTTGCCCAGTGTGGCCTCACTTGAATGGACTACACACCTTACAGTTCTGCCATCTGCGTTCTCATTATGATGATGAGACACTCAAGTCTCTGTATGGGAACTGGGCAAATTGCTATCAAGTAGATGTGCCAGACAAGCAAAGACTCTGCTGGAGGGACACGATTATTTGATGTCTGGAGAGAATCTACCCCCGATCCATACCGGACCCAGAGCCCAGTCCACACGGAGGGACTGCCTGAGCCCCAAGCAGAGGAGTACCAGTGCCTGCCACAATGGAGCCGCCAGCGCCAGGATATGCGAATGAGTCCAACATCGCCCCGGAGCCTGTATCCCACAAGTCTGCCCAGGTGTGCGAGTGTAGCGGGTATTGAGAAGAGAATATTATCGTTATGATTGCTTATTTCATTGGTTCATGTAGTTTGTTATGGTGCAGTACCGAAATACTCCAGCAGGGCATGGGGGGGCATGGAGAGTTATTATCAGACACACGGCTCCCTTCCCCCTACTCTTAATACAGAGATTTGAGGGAAACGCAACAAGTGTCTGTCGGTAATATTTCTATGTTCCCCTCTTCAGGTAAGCCCTTTAAATATCTGAATATTGATGTTAAATATCTGAATATTTGATGTTAATATGAGTTTGTGAATATAGGATTTTCGATAATTGTTATATACCCGTATTGTGAAAAAAAAGATATGAGATTGTCGCACATGGCGAATGTGAATATTTTGATGATGCTACCATCAGCACGTCTCAATGCACTGTATTGTTAGTACATGAAGTTTTATGGGTTTCTAACAATTCATATAATGAAAATACAGTGTTATGCTTTTAAGATGAGTTTGGCTGTAATATTATTAGCGGGGAGGAAGAACTTTGTCTGCATTTGTTCCTTCTATTAGTCTTTTAGCTTGTTATCTGTATATTTAGGCTCCTCATTTTTCTGCCTCATTTACACACAGAAAAACATGACACTGGGATTATGAATTTTAATTAGGTAAAGCACAAATATTTTGTGATCTTTTGTTTTTACATTTTTATTTTATCCATTGATTCAGATATAAGGTCTGTAGTTTATTCACACATTACAGTATCAAAAAAATTAAAAAATAATATTATGATTAGAAAAGCCCACAGTTCTTTTAAGCGACCATCTCAATTAATTTGCTAAGTGAAAACATTGAGTTTCTATTAGTAAGTTCTAATCAAATAGTGATTTGAGGATGAGCTCAATCACGCTGTCAAAGTCAAGTGCTCAAATGACCTGTGACATTTAATAACTTGCAATAACAAGTGATTGTTTTGAACGGGTATTAACTTACATTATTAAAAACATATTATTTTAGCTAAAGAATTTGTATACTGTGTGCCTTTTGCCCCATCCTGGTGTGCCTTTTATCTGTGTGGGGGGTAAAAGACCCACCTCGCCACCTAATACATTTATAAGATTTTCAAACAAATTAAACTAAAGAAAATTGATGATTTATTTTCACACAAAATCTGTTGCTCAATCAATGTTCAATACACCAACAATCATACACAATGGGAGAGGTGAAAAGCCCCGTTGTTCCCTGCGCAGCAAGCAAAATGACTATCATGTAACACTCATGACTTGATCGAGTTCAACCATTACAGCTTTCAGATAAACACTTTTAGAGTGCAAATCCACAGTATAGATGCTTAATAAAATTTGTAAAGGACAGGTCAAGTTTGCAGCATTGCAAACGTTGCATACAGACACCGCTTCAACAGCGATCCATACTGTTGAATGTCAATAATTGATACAACCTCCCTATCCATTTGGGAATCTCAGTGGCACAGAAAGGCAGGCTGTATCGGGCTACTCCATTAAAGATAATCTGCCAAAAACCATCTTGGGCAGAGAAGCCTCTTAATCAGTCTAGATACAAAAGGCCACAGTGAACGTCACGCTGAGACTGACTGGTGCTTGCACCTGGAACAGGGTGACCAACTGTTAACTGTGACTGTTCAATTAGAAATGCATAGATCAAGCGGCGGGAAGGGAATGATAATTATAGCAGGAGAAGCTGGAGGAGAGAGTGGAGATGAAATCCTCTCATCATTTATGTGTTTTGAAACCTGTACGTCTTTTCTCTCCTCCTTTCATGATACATTTTTATTTCCACCTTATTTTAAGTATCCACTTTATTTTGCAACACAGAAGTACACTATTTTATGTGAGACTTCTGATGCATTAATAGCTATAAATAACTAGAAGAACAAAATAGTGTAGTGAAAAGAAAAACTATTTGCATTACAAACCAGTGTGTTTATGATAATAAATTAATAAAGCGGCATAACGGACTGTTAAAGCAACAATTTGTACAGGAAAAATAACTGGAAGCGAATAACACCAGAATAACTATACTTGGTTCCCATTCATTGTATAAAAAAGAGCAGCATGAACATTCAGCAAACTTTTACTTTTTGTTTCCACAAAAGATATAAAATTATATGGGTTTGGAATGAAGTAAGGATGAATAAATGATGGCTATTTTCATTTTCATGGTCCTCTCTCATTCATTTGATTCATCGTTCACTCTTAAAAGCTGACAAAAACTGTAAATTGTATTTAAAGAGTTGTATTGCATTACAGAAATGGGTTGTAAAACCGTTGGAAACACTGTATGATGTATCATATACTGTATTGACACAAATACCCAATTTGACACAAAAACCATTTCATAAATGCAACAAAAAAAAAGAACTATAATTTGAGCATCCAGGGTTACAGGGTCTGAGATGGGGAGAAGATGCAGATTATTCTCTAATGAAAGTTGTCAGCAAAAATGTCAAACATGTAGGACCTGATATTAGCCAGAGCTGAGAAGGCAATACATTGTGCTGCTCTTCCTCTTCTGGAATCACAATCTCTGAAGAACTTTCCAGGAGAAGAACAGTATCTATTTTCAACATGGCAAACTCAATGTCAAAATCTCCTCCCACTCTGCGGTCACCGGAGGCGATGTTGAGCTCTTTTGTGTGGTTCTGAAGTCTTTGAAGGTAAAGTACCACGGTACAGAGCATGTAGCCGGAGCGCAGTACACCCTAAAGCGAGCACAGAACCATTTTGCTGAACCTAAAGACCTGAGGCTGCTGTGCACTCTGTCTCCTGGGCTGGGATAGATCAGAAGAGGGATGATGGGGTTTTCTCCATTTATTTTTACTTGCACCTCTTGTGGATGGGTTTTTTATGTGGATGGGAACAGCTTAGCTTGTGTTTAATAGCTGATCTAATAATCACCACTTATACTTTGTTTCTCAGCAATCTCCTTCACACTCTCATATATATATATATATATTATTAATATAATTCAGTATTTGCGAAATATATATAAAATATCCTGAAATATTAAATTACAAATGAATCATAGCTATTTTATATCATAACTAAATATTTTATTATCTATTTTATGATTAGATATGAACAATTCAAATGTATATATGTATATAAATATGTATAGTTCATATTTCATTTAATTATAATGGCTATAGTAAAAATTGAATCCAATCATTTTTAAGAATATTTTAGAATAAAAATATAGTTTGCAAATACCACATTTTATTAATAGATTTATATTGTTTAATAAAAATATGAATCACTAAAATTAAATTATAATATAGAATAGATGATAAAAATATGATTAGCTAATATTTATTTACTATTCTATATTATAATTAATTCATATTCATAGAATATAAATATAATTAGATAATATTAATTACATTATAGAATCATTTTAATAATTACATGAATCACTATTTAAATCATAGAATAGATAATAAAATTATGTATAGTTCATATTTATTTATATTATAGAATGGCTATAATAAAAAATAAATCCATTAATACTGACGCATGTATTATAATAGTATAATATATACTATAGTATAAATTTGTATAATAAGTATAATATTGAAATAATATAATTTGTTGATATTTTCTCACATTAAAAAAATAAATAAAAACGTGAATCACTAATATTAAATTATAATATAGAATAGATCAAACAAATATATATAATTAATATTTAATTTGATTACAGAATAGCTATAATAAAAGCACATTAATGGCTCAGGAGACAGCAGGCGGATGGTATTTCTCCAGGTATTATAAACCTCCTGTACGTGCTAAATCTGTCTGCTTAAAATACAATAACTTTAGGAGAAACATTTCAGTTAATAACAGCTATTTTTCACAAAATTACCAAAAAGTGGGCTGAATACCTCAGTTTGCCTCTCTCTGTCACTCATCACGGCCCTCTATTATCTCATCCAGCATAACCCGGCATTTAGCTCTCCTGTGAATAACAAATGACACTTCAGTCTGTTTCAGCAGTGCCAATACTAACGTCTGAGCAGCGTGACGAAACCTGATTTTACAAGAATACACTCACATACACTTGTGCGTTGTAATAGTTTTAGCACTATGTTTCAACAAATGCGGAATTAAAGGAAGAGAGAGATCAGGAGAAATCGAGATGCTCTTCGGAGGTGCTCTCTCACTGGTTGGCTCTCACTCGACCGCAGCACGAGTGGCTGTTACGAGGAGCGACTCTAATAAAGACTGAGGCAGCACTAAGAAGTGGCTCACACACACACACACAAATAGACCTGCAGTACTGTCTAAGGGCTGCTCCACTGGCCACTTCAGCCTCCTTCTTCCCAAGCCTGGATAATAGGGCTGCTCTCAAAACACATTATATTCCATGGCAGGCGGGCAGCACAAGTGGCCAGAGAGGCCTGTAGTCTGTACTCCCAAATGCCATAAAATTAGAATGCAGACACGACATGGTGCTTCAACACACACTCTGTGCGCATCTCTTTCCCTAGCTTGCACAATCTCATTATTTGCCCTATTCACGACATGGAAGTGTATTTTTCACTCTAGCTTTTCAAAAATGAGAATGGACAGAGCTTTCTCGCCCTCCTTTTCCCTTAATGTTCCTCTCACTTTTTCAGTCAGCGCAGTTGTATTCTGGGGGAATTTTTTGACCATAATAAAAACATGGACAAAGTGAGTCATGGTCCTGGTAAAGTCCACTGAAAGCCAGCCCAATTAAACATTTTGACTTATTTGACTAACACTATCGTTTGGGGTATGTTTTTGTTTTTTTCTTCAAAGAAATAAGTACTTTAGCCAGGGAAAATTTCATTAACCAAAAGAGACAGTAAAGACATTTATTCAGTTTAAGAAAATTTTTCAAAGTATATGGATGCACCGATACCAGTATCCAGACACTGCGCTCATGTACTCGTACTCATTAAAATGATACCATACGCTGATACCAAAAACTGATACCACACAGCGGGTGTAGTGTTTGCATCTAGACAAAGAATCTGACAACAGAGCAAACATAGAGCATAATGCATAAAACCGAAAAAGATGTCTATGAAGTAAATGTATCTAATTAACAGAATATTAATATACTATACTATATACTATACTTGTCAGAATATACTAACAAATAGCTGCTGTGCCCAAGCTGATAAGCAAAACACACGGAGTGGATTGAGCATGATTTATGTATGATTTATGTTATGTGATTCATGTATAATGAGTGGTTCCCTACATTATAACAGGAAGGCGGTAAAGCAATCGTTCGTACCGTACGTGTTACCCAAAGTGGAACAGTTTTCAATTCTCATGGAAAAAGAAAAAACAGGGCAAATGAATTTGTGACATATTATTATGGTATAATGTAACCAAAATGCATCAGTTTGCCTAAAAGAACACAGAAAGTTTAAATATTTTACGCACCATTTATGTGTGTAGGCAGCAGGTGTAAATTTCTTTAGTACCAACTAACATTTAAAAAAATATTAATACGTCAGAACGTCTTTACGAATGATTTACACAAAAATGTGTTCTGCTCATGTTTCATGAATGAGGCCCATTAAAAGTAATTAATTAATGTATTAAATAAAAATACAAATGTAAACAAATGCATTAACTTTCAACTTAAATAAGTATATACTGTATATATAAAATGTTTAGACAGAATAAAGAAAAGCAATTTGTTTATGCTTTAGAAAATTAAAAAAAATATACAAATAAATTTAGAAAATGTTTAATATATTAATTTTACTGTTATAAACTGTATTTTTACCATCTTTATTTATTTGTCAATTTAAAATATTATTTATTTTCAATTGTATTTTTTCAATAATAATTGATTTCACCATTTTATTTTTAAATGACACTTTTAGTCCACCAAAAAATAAATATGAGTGTATTTATTAAATAATAAAGTACTTTGATTGGTTTAACATTTTTGGTTATATTATAGTATATATTTGTCATACTTTATTTGCATCAATTCATAATTTTGTAGACTTTATACTATTATTCTAAAATGTCAAAAACAGTAATAATAAGGTATAAGTAGGTGAATCAAAATGTTTGGTTGTGCATGCATAAGTAAAGTCTCTTTAGCTCTAAGTAGCAAATATCACCCAATCACCACAGAAGGTACAGCAGATCACAGAGATTTGCTTGTCTAGAATTAGACCCCATTACTGTCTCTGCAAAACACGAAAAATCTGGTTGTTTGCCACTAAATTAACAGATTTACATGCGGGAACTGTTTTGGTTAATTAGCATTTATCAGATACTTTTCATCCAAGTCACTTAAGGCAGCATCCCACTAAAGCTGTCTCAAACAACTACAGATTGTTGTAGAAATGTCACACCTACTGAATGTTTTTCTCTGAAATCTCACCCTTTTCATTGGGAGGTCTCTCCAAATCCCTCGCGTATTGCAACAGCCTATTTTGGCAGCAAATCAATGTGAAGATAAGAACAGGGGCACCACGAAAAAATTTTTTGTAATAGACTGAATTAGGATATGGATGTGTATTCGTCCCTTTGGGGCCATTAAAAGTCATGCACCGCTTCAGCAAGAAAAAGATGTATATTCAATAAACACAGACCGCTCTGCCTCCGCTTTCTTATTTTATTAGTCATTTAAGTGTAGGAGAATGGCAGTAAAAAAAAAATTGTTATGCAATCTGAGTATGTGATTTGTGCAGAGGAAAAAGTTTGGATCAGATCTGAGCAGCACTTGTCAGTTCTTCAATGTGAGAAGAAGCTCATTGGTCACTGCCAAGACCACGGCCTGTCCCAGCCACTGCTTGCAATAATATCAAGTATTCTAGATGTTGTGATTTTAGACGCAAGGCCATTAAATCAGCAGGGTCACTGAGGTTGTTAACGTTCCCTCTGATTCTTGAATGGCTATGGAAATGAAGCTTCCAATTGAAAATTGCCAAACAGAACAGCAGCCTCAGAATATACCAATTGTAGGACAGTCCATTTGGAAAATCCTTGGGTTAAGTGATTTACTTTAACTGCCCAGTTGTTACTTCATCTGTACTTGAGATTATTCTACCACCTTGTATTAGCATCTCCCCTCCTTAACCAATTTCAAGATGCTAGAAATGCGGTCCTAGAATTCATGAAACTGTAGCCTCCTGTATTGCAAGAAACATTGGCATGCATGAAACATTTTTTTTAAGTTTACAGAGTTTCAGTGGCAGTACTATATTAAAGGCACAGTATGTAAGTTTGGCCACTAGAGGTTGCTTATTAAAAACAATAACAAAAGCTTGATGACGCTGTGAATGAGCTTGGAATCATAGGAGTTGTCGTCAATCCATGGGACTCATGCAGAAATCATGTTCATGGATGAGCTAATGTATTAAAGTTTTAGTAGTGTAACTGTGGTATGAACCAAGGTGGGGAAGAGATAGGTGGGGCTGTTTTTATTATGCTTATCTGCCCGCAGTTTTCCGCTACCACTCCTTTCGTTTTGTTGCTTATGTTTATTAAAGTTACGCTTAATGTCCGCCTCCTTCTTCCCTGAACTTGAACTTTGTTACAGTTACGTTTGATCACTTAAATTCACGTACTCATGCAGGTCACTTTATCTGACAAAATAAAATTGTGTTTCAATTGGTCAAAACAACTTTCAACACTCAAATGTATTTTAGTATGGTTATGTTAACTATGATTGTGTTGCTAAATGCTAAAATCAAGAAAACAAGAAATTCAAACAATAAGACAAACCGTGTTGATCTATATAACAATGATTCGTTTTCTGTCGATAAAGGTTTCCAAACAATTGCTCACCTGTCTAATAAAACACAATATATCAAAGCGTTTTTGCTGTTTCTATGGTTTTTACGGAAGTAAAAATGATAGCGCGGATAAAACGTCATTGACCCGCGATGTAATGACACTGGTTAAAATAGCTGATTTCTCTAGATTTAAAGCTGCCGTCGGCAACATTTTTTTGAACATATTCAGTGAAATTGACACTATAATCTGACAGAACAACATAAAGTGGTTTTAGAAAAAAAACCAGAGCTTCTAACTCCACCTGGAGCGTGTTATTTGTTTAGCAAAAATCCACCGCTCCCAGTTCATTGTGTCCAATCAGCGCAGGGGGGTGTGAGATCTGACTGTCAATCACAGGTCGTGCACATGCCACCCCTCGCGCACGTAACAATCACATGCACACGCCTGAAGTTCACGCAGTAACGAAGAGTGATGGTCAAAAACAACACAGAAAAAGAGAACACCTGCTGAAAAGAAAAAAAGAAAGAAAGAAAGCGACCATGCCCGTAATAAAACCTGGATCAACATCGGATCGGCAATTGAAAGGTGGAGAGATTTACGTGATTTAATTGGGTTCAAGCTGGATGCAGAGCTTGCAACATTTCTTCTCGACAGGTAATTGTGCTTTATCAACCAGTTACTTTATTTCTTAGTGTTATGTTAGTAATCTAAGTATGCTTGCCCAAATGTGTTGGTATGGATAGCTAATGTTAGCACTTGTTGGTTCGTGGTGCACACGCACTGACGAGCACGAACTCGGTGGGAGGGTGTTTGTTGATAGTGGGGGAGGGGCACGAGAGTTAAAGTTCACTCAATCTGCCAGACTTGCCGACTTTAAACATTGTGGAAACAGTTGGGATAATGTACACAAGTCAACAAAATATATAACATTGTTTTAGTGGTTTTGGGATATTTGAATACATATTGTGTCTTTAAACTACTATATATAATGTTGAATATACTGTAAAATAATGCAATGGATGAATATTTCTGGGTCCTGATAATGCCAAATGTTTAATTTTACCAGTAAAAAGGCCTACATTATTTAAAATGTAGTCAGTAAATATACAAGCATATGTGTTTAACATAATTCTGTATTTTCCAGGAATTGCATTTTTTATTCTGGTGTCACCATTGCCCTCTGCATTGGGACAAGGACCAAGTCCAATCTTGTTCAAGTCCTACCCTGATGTAATATTATAATATTTTTGTTAAATGTATACTAAATGTCTTAGATGCAATAATAGTAATAATTAAAAAAAACTCTTCATTTTGGCTTAAAATATCGCGATAGAATCATATAATAAGTTCAGTGAATTGTATTGAATCGTGACATGAGTATATCATTACACCCACAATAACACAATATAACCATATTACAACACAATAACCTTGGTTTCTTCAAACAGGTGTTTAGGACATTGCTGTGGTATGAGGTGTTTTTTGCAATGTTCTGTTTTGGGGGGGGAAATAAAATCAGAGGGGCCTCTAGTTTCGTTGTATGAGATGAACGGCACATACCACAACACACAAGCTGCTCGCTCCTCTCTTTAAATGCACGTCTTTTTTCCTGACCTCTCATTTTAGTCAAGGCCGTCCATACCTCTTCCAGGAGTCCTAATTATCTCAAAACAATTAGCGCCAATTTGCCGCCGCGCCACTGAGAGATGAAAAAGAAGCTCTCCTCTCTGTTTTGTGAAATGATTCAGAATGGCTGAGAGGGGAAGTTGAGGTCAGGAAATGACAAAAGAGCTAATTACAGAAGAGCACAGCTATTTCAATACTGTTCGTGTTTTCGGGGGAAGTTAGAACAAAAAAAGCGAACGGCTACAGAAGACATCAGATGGGTCAAAGTCACAAAAGATCCTGCAATTCAGGCTGATAAACTTCCTGTGAGGTTTTACTGTTTCTGGCCCGCATTTGTGTGACATTTTTACAATGGATTTGTCGTCGATGTCACAGTTCATGCGTGATCTCTTTCAGCAGATGGCTGGAGGAGGTGGTAAATGTGAGTATTACTGGCAAACATGTACCACCATGTGGTTGACTTTTCAGAGAATCACTCTATTATATTTAAATGGGGTTGTTTCACCATGTAGTAAGCACTCCATGAGACATCCTGTAGAGAAACTCCAACACGTCATCTGTCCCACAGAGTCAACGTTGCATTCCTACTAGCAGCTAAAGACATATGGGCATATCAAACACAGCTCAAGTCACTGGGCGCAGCATTACTCAGTCACTAAACTGGTTACAGGTGAGCAGATGCATGAACAGAGCAGCTGAAATGAACCACGTAAGTGAACAGGAGGTGCCCAGTTGCCGCGCACAATTTAGCAACTAACCAGCTAGTTCTGTACAGGAAGAAGCCCTTTATAAGATCAAACGAAATATGTTGTTCAAGGATGTTCTTGATGTGCTCAGCAATGTGGATTGTGAAGATCTGTGAAGCAGACTGTCACACAATTACTGTACATGCACTCATATTCCCGTGGATCGCATGTAATGCCCCTAACACAGCAGGGCTCTACAGTGCGACCATTTTGCTCGCATATGCCCCTAAAAATCAATACGTGCGAACTGGAAAAATTATTTACGAGCACAATGTGCGAGTAACTACAACCTACCATAATCGAAAACGAGACGATAACTAAATAAAAACTAGTGTTGAATGACAAAAACTATGATGAAAATCTATTGACATTTTCGTCAACGAATAAAAACTAAACAAAAATGTTGAAGATTTGGGAAGCGATCCAGTCAGAACTGATGTCCTGCGTTTGTGGTAGATGCGCACATTTGTACTGTAAGAGCAGATCTACCCAGCGGCACACGGGTTGACATGCGCTGCATGTCTCATAAAACGTTCAAAAATGTAAAAGTCTGGGAGAGTGAGTAGAGCAGACATATAGATCTAAATAAGAGTGACGACGCAAAAAAAAGAGCTCTGTTTGGTTCGGTTTGGTTCTTTGCGCACACACCCGACCCGAAGTGGGCAGCCGTGCAAATGTAGGCCTAGCTATAGCGCGCGAGGACTGAATTTAGCTCTCTCTCATGTCTGAATGGACAAATACACAACCTTATGTCGAAATGTCCGTTTTGGAGAGTATTCACGTAAACTATGATGGTTATGTCTTAAACAGTTATGAGTGTATCGGATGTGCATCATTGCAATTGGATCCGCATGTCGATTGGACAGGATCCGCTGTCTTAAAGTGACCTAATGCAGTCTGTGTCCTTAATATTGATCAAGCAACAAAAGAAAAAGAGAAACACATTCACTGCTCGTTAATAGCTTTAATAAGGATTCATTATATTTAATACATACAATTAAACTATGTCTGCTGTGTTTCATTATTGGTTATTGAGTTCCTGATTTAAACCTGTGTTTCTCCTTTGTCCTTTGCGAAGTCTTGTTACACTGTAAGCGTGCATTTCTGAGCGTTATTCCCTGTTCTGTTTTTCCGTGTTTCTCTGGACTCTCGACCTTTGCCTGTATCCTGGACTGTTTGTCGAACCTGTGCTGCCTGCCTCGACCTACGCCTGTTTACACCACGAGTTATTGGATTGCTCTTGTTCATTTGTGTGCCTGGTTTATTTCTGTTTATGTTGAAGTCATAATAAATTTCTGCACATGGATCCGACCGTCTCTGTCCGTATGTTACACAGAGACCAATGTAGGCCATTTTTCTTGCACAATGATTTAATGAAGGAAAACCATAATGAATGTCTGACTGGAATAAATATTATACCTGTGGTGAGCTATATAGCATATTACATAAAATTGCAATGCATATGGTAAAATTAAATCATGAATAATATTCATGTATATTGTATTAACATACTAACAGTATACTATTAGATTCAGATTTAACTTTTTATCTAATGTTATTATAATAATATAAATACTAATAGACTCGTTTAAACTATAGTTTCTCCTCCATGTTGTGGAAAGAGCCTCTACAGTGGAAAGATGCAGACACGTTCCCCTTGTTCTGTTTTACTAAAGTGATTGTAAAGTGTGATTTATACTTCTGCATCAAATCGACAGGTTCACACCATAGTTGAACACAAAGAGAAGAAGCACACACGTAGTATATATAATAAATAGTTTGTTAAACTCTGTTACTTGAACATTTTTCACTGCGCTCCAAAATTTCTTTGTGTAAAAAGCTCCTTGGGAAAAACCTTAGCGTAGAACTCTGCACACGCTTCCTGCATCAACAGTTACAATGCAAGCATGTGATGTTATTACTCAATATTTCAATATTCAGCACACAGTTTTTGGAATAACATGAGGGTGAGGAAATGATGATTACATTTTTGGGTGAATGATCTCCTCATCATATATTTTTATATAGGCTGCATCATATGATATACCATTTACAACGGCCTGTGATGAAGTGATACACACGGAAAAAAAGCATTTTAAAGCATCCAGGTCTGTATGAGTGAGTGAGTGTGTGTGTGTGTGTGTGTGTGTGTGTGTGTGTGTGTGTGTGTGTGTGTGTGTGTGTGTGTGTGTGTGTGTGTGTGTGTGTGTGTGTGTGTGTGTGTGTGTGAATGTATTGATTTATACAAACACACAAAAACCTACATTAAGAATTTTTTCTAAAATGACTAAAGTGTGCCAGAGACTTTGACTTAAGCTTTGCCAAGTGATAGTAACGGTAAGATTTCGGTAATAATTTTAAGATTATTACACTGATCTCGTTTAAAAACTTTAAATGGGAGTCAATTTCTTTGCATAATCTGCACTGAATATTATGAAATATGATAATGCCTCAAATTCAAATCTCTGACATGCACAATGTATTGAGCATTTGTGCTATTATTGCTAGGAAACAGATCATCCTGTACAAAATGACAATGAAAGTAAACGAATGACATGCTAATATGCAATGTTATTGTGACCTTTACATCATGACTGCCACTGACAAAAACACCTAATATGTTTTTACCTCATCCCTCACTTACTCTCAGTCTAATAATGGACTCTCCCAGCATCTGAAGAGCAGGGCTGACAGTAATCAGATTTGTCTGTCCTATAAAAGTGCTCAGAGATAAAAGCGTCTGAGACTTTTCACACTTCGACCAATTACAAAGCAGTAGAGAGGCAGTGAGAGAGAATGACCTGTCCACTTTATCATTATTGCAATATCGGTCTCAGTACAGTGACCAAATGAACATTGAAATAAAGCAAATCTGAGAAGCTGGTATCAGGCAGGTGCATTTGATGTTGGACTCAGCAGGTAAAGCACTTCCATTAAATATCGTCTGTCAGCAACCCCAACAAAAGAAGTCAAGCAGAGTCATCTAATGAAAACCCACTGAGCAAAAACTTCATTAAAATGTTAATAACCGTTCCGCTGAAACATTGTTTTGCCACCGACAACAGCTCCAAATTTGCTTGATTGATTGAAAACAGGGGTTTCAGACAGTCAAACAACCAATTCACCACTTAAAAATGTATTATGCTAATCACTGCCTTTTCAACATTATTTAAAATGAATGCCACGTAGCAATTTTATTTACATAGTGAAATGTGTCAACAAATAACAACTACAATTGTTCAAACCAGTGAAATTACTTTTTTAACAATTTTTACACTTATGTTGACAGAAATATTACAAATACACACAGCCAAATGTAATAAACAAGTTTGGTTAGTCTCCTTAAATCCAAAGAAGATCAATCTTAAAAGCAACAATCATAAAAGTAATCCATTCGGCTCCAGTGGGTTAATAAATGCCTTCTGAAGTGAAGCATTCGGTTTTTGTAAGAAAAATATCCATATTTTAAAACTCTATAAACAACAGTATATTCAGTGGCTTGTGGCAATGAACATACACGCGTTCAAAAGACATATTACGGCAGAACGGTGACCTCTGACTTGACGTATGATGTAGGATGTGATCATAGTTTATAAAGTTTTAAAAGGTATTTTACTTTTATCATTTTACAAAAACCCATTGCTTCATTTCAGAAGGCATTTAGTAACCCACTGGAGTCGTATGGATTACTTTTATGATGGAATGATGTACTTTTTTGGAGCTTCAAAAACTCGTACAAACAACACTATTTAAACACAATTTAAGTTAATTGCAACATTTGTAATGTTCGTTTAAAGGGGTCATAAACTGCTTTTTTATTATTTTATAATGTTTCCTGAGGTGCACATAATGGTAATATATCAAACAATTTCATAATTTAGAAATAAAAAGCCTAATTTTAGCCCTCTGATCTAGTTGGAAGAGGAGTTTTTCTGTTTTGAGACTTCAGAGTAAACACCCACTGCTAAGATTGCATATCAAATAAGAATTGCATGTGGAACACTCCCAGAATCTTGTACTATGTTTTTACTATTTGTCATGTATTTGTCTCTTGTTGTGTGCTAACACTTGGCCGGTTGTTTTGGGCTATGTGTTTGCTTCAGGCTTGTTCGACTTCATGCAGCTCTGCGCAGATCGATCGATGGCTGACTTGAAGCAGTGCACGCCGGTTAGAAATTTTGTCCGACTTGATACAGCGCCGATGCCACGTGACTGTGACGTATGCCATCAAAGTAGCGCGAGAGCGATTCGAGAGCAGCCACAGGACTCAGCCAGCGCAGCTTCTCAAGAGCGGCTGCATGAGCTCTGATGACGACACAGGTGTTCAATGGCCGGATTCACCACATGACAATGCTCATGTGTGTTTTGTGTTTATTCGTACACCTTCAGTTCCACTAATGTTCACAAATCTGTTTTTTATAACAGTAAAATCTCTTTTCATGTAGTCGCAATGTTATATTGTCATGTTTATCAAAATAAAACTGATAAAAAAACATAGACCCGCGTATGTTTAACTTTTTCTTGTACAAACAGATGCTGTATTAAGCATAAAGTAGGCTTTTAAATGGAAACGCACGTGTGTATTTGACAAACATTGCATTTTTTTCACTTCAGCTGTGGTAAAGTATGCAAACACGTGAGCGGTCACTACGGGAACCAGAAAGTGTCCGACTTCACGTCTCTGTTTGCAGCTTCTCCCCGCCTGCACGCGGCAAATCTCGCCGATGTCGAACACACCTATCGTCTTGTGTTTTACCTCGTTTCCTTGTTAGTTAATGTTGTATTAGCATCACCTGTGATTGTGATTATGTGTCCTTACCACGCCCCTTGTTCCCTCGTTAGTATTGATGTTCATCAGTGTCACCTGTACCTTTGTAATTATGTGTTCTATGTAAGCTCCCGGTTGTTCCTCACTGCTGTTTCGTCTTATTAACGTTCGGTTCTGTGAGTATTGTGATCGGTCTTTGAATGTTCCAGTTCCATTTTATTGTCAAGTAAATTTTGCCCCATCGTGGGTCTTTGTTTCTGGTTGTAAATAAACCGTGTTTTGTGAAAGTTACTGTCTGCGCTTGGGTTCTATTTAGCGTACCGAGACACTTACAGCTGTCGAGTTTAACTAGTTGTGAAAAGTGTCGATTATGGCGTTATATTTAGATCTCCTGCCATTGCATGAAAGGTTGCAGCGATTGTAGCCGATGACGACATGTCTGTTGAGCGTGTGAATGCAGTGATCTTAGTCATTGCAACTTGATTTCAGCACTCTCACGAATGCTTTCAGTTTCATCATAAATAATAGTTCACATAAGATGTAAATAAGAGATTCATTGTGTAGTGTAGACACTACATTGATTATAATGGGAGTTTTGACTAGAGTCCAGAACTCAGTCACTGATAAAGTCACACTGTGTGATTGACAGCTCCAGCGAGTTCTTTGATCGCTTTTTGTATATAATTTAAATAACAGATTATATTCATCCTACTAAGAGAAACAATGTGAAGTTGGTCGTTTAGCGACTGACTTGATTTACTGACACATAAACATCAATATATGATTTTGAAACCAAGAACATCTGAAAGAACATGAACCATTACATCACAGATTAGGCATTAGAAGTATCACGGTTACTTATAAGTTGTGGTACTGTCAGGTTCATATCTTGCAGTAAAAGTCTGTTGCAAAGCCAGCACTGAAATGCGACTGATTTACCAAAGTCTCCACAGTGAAATGTACCTAACAAACAATCAATGCACTACTGAGACATTCACATATTTAGAATAAATAACCACTTTCCTAGCATTAGGATCATTTGGAATATAATGCTGTTTTTAGTCCACTGATCCTGTATCTTCTGTTCTCATCTCACTAATGCGCCAGTGGGCGGGGCCAAAGTTGCGATGATGAAGTAGGCATTGATTTGATTCTGCAGAGGTGATATTTCGTCGCACTATTACGTCATAGAGAGCTTCACACAGGTCCAAAAACCATTTGGAAACACAGAAAGAAGTGGAGGATTAGCAGAGAGACCTTTAATATTGACGCAACCCTGAGACAAGACATTGATGGATGGAATCGGGATCAATTATTTAGATAGAGCTTTATACGAGAATGGCAGAGAATCCTGAGCTTCTAAAGGGCAAAATGGAGTGCAGTATAAAAGGGCATGATAAGTGATTATAGAGTAACGAGAGATGTGGATTAAGAGCATGTGAGCACAATAAATTGTGCAATAAAAGCTATTCTTGACTATTACCCAACCGTCTCTAGAATTTCTGTATTTGATACCCGGCATGCATTTATCTTAAAACAATCATCGGCTCTTTTTCATCCACTTCATTTCAATGGAAATGTCTACATATTTCTGATAATCAAAAATTCATTAGAGTCAAAGAGAGAGAAAAAAATAAATCCTTGAGGAATCCTCTTTCAATTTCCACCCTTTCAACCATCCTCCGAACTCCTTACACTCTTTCCTCATAAATATTTAAGCACGGAACCGGGATGCTGGTATTGTGCCACAGGAGGTACAGAAGTGCGGTTCTTCGGCATCGATCAAATAGGTTCAGGCTAAATAATTAAAAGCTCACACACCGTGGACAAACGAGGGAGGCTGCTGGCGGCTCTCTCTTCTCCGCCGTGCTAACAATGGTCAGGCCCCAAATTACATGTGCACATGAGCTTTTTGACCTTTTCATGTTTGTAATGGAGCCTCTAATGGTAAAAATAACCCTGAACAAATCCCCAGGCTGAGGCAGCCTATAAGGAGACACGAGGCAGATAAGGAAGGTGGGGTTTTGTCGGCCTCGGATACGAGAGGAGGAGGAGATGAGGCCAATTCCGTGCTCTACTGGTTCCTGCAGTCGGCGATTTGTTTTGGGAAGCACGGAGTGCACTAGACACCACGGCCAACATGCTCTTAGTTTTAATCAAAGAGGAAAAAGACTTGCCTCAGTACACTAATGAAATGGGGAGCAGCTGTGCTCAGGAAAGCGCAGTAACCACACATTTAGTTTGGCAGAATGTCTGCCAAAGGCAACTGTATATTTTCAGGCAGAGGGAATGTGTTTGAGGGCATTACAAGGACGTCTTGGCTAATATGAATCTAGCAATATCTGAGCATACGGTGAAATATCCTCACATGATTAATTATAGCAGCAGTTCTCAAAGTGTGGGGCGCACCCCACTGGTGGGGAATAGAGACGTGACAAGGGGGCGCGCCAAACGGGAGGAAATTTTCCTTTTTATGCCTTTATATCTTTATCCAGGCATCCCAACTGTTCCGGAAGTTCCCCATATTGATAGCGGCTCCTTGACGCCCGCAAATGAGATCCAATCTCCCGGAATCTGGAGCAAGACCTCGCACTAGACTAGAGAGTAACTGCGCATGTGTGTGTGACTATAAATGCAGCGTGTGTGAGAGCAAACTGTCCTTATAGCTGTGTGTTGCTGCTTATTAGACCAATCACCCCCAGGGGCGACACCAAGTGTAACAGGAATTCCCCACCCCCAAAATAATGATTTACGTGACGATGGCATATTAATTGTAGCGGAACAAACTTTTGCGCCCATAGATATATGTGTATCTATGTTTCGTGCCGATGGGTAGCAGGCAGGCGCGCTGGAAGCTGTTTCAAGCGAGGGGGGCTGAGGGCTGGGTTGGAAAATATGTGACGTAATTATGTTGTGGCTTGTCAAGTCATGAAATTCATGAAATTTCTCTGTACGGTATATGTGTTGTAGCCATTATTGAAAAAAAAACATTAGTTTCATATTTATGTTTAAATATTATAGGCTAATGTTATTTTTTTATTTAAACAATGTTGATTATGAAAGTGAGCATAAAGTGAGAAAGATATGATACATCATGAGATGCGCAAAATGTATGGAGACATGGAAATGGGTAAGACATGATTTGGACCACTTCATTGAGTTTTGTTTTGTAGAAAGACTCTTTTTAAAAGATTTTCGTTTTGACACAGCTGCACTTTCATTTTCTTTATTTTTGAACTTGCTGTTATTTGATGTAAATAGTACGTTTGTATTTAGATACAACTTGTTACTATACTGATACTTCTTGTTACTTCAATACATTGGAACATTTTAAGCTTGTTGCATATTTCATTAGCATTGTGTTAGCATTAGTGGGGAATGACCGAAAAAGTTTGAGAACCACTGAATTATAGTATTATACATTTACTTGGAAAGTGAAAGTGGTGAAGCATGAAGTTTCAGAAAATGTTATTTATATGACCCTAAAATTAATGAAATAATGAAAGCCATAAAGCTTATGATTTCATACTTCAGTCAACTCTTTCCCCGCCATTGACGGAATTTTCTGGCTTTCCGTGTTTTCACTGTTATACGCTAGAGGGCTCTATCATCTTCTGAAAGAGTACTGAATCTCCTGATCAAAAAACAGGCGAAGAAGACAAAGAAACAAGCGATCTCATATATAATCATGTGCACATATAAAATAACGCGATCACCAACATTAAACAGCATATCAAAACTGCATATCAAAAATGAAATGTCGACCCAGGACGAGCTATATGACTGTCCAAGCATTAGGGGTGTTGATAAACTCGATTTACTCCATATTGGATTTTGATCATCATTCTGAATCTGATCCAGACATAGTCTTGGATAAAATCATGATTTTTTCAGCTTTTTGCTAAAAATATTGCCTTTTTTATGAAACTTAACCATATTCAAGTGTTGATAAAAAAAAAAATGCATGAAGCTAGAATACATCTTTTTTTGTTGTTTGTTTGTTTTTAGCAGAGGTCTGTTCTTTCTTTTGACATATTGCATGTTCAGATATTCAAACAAACAAATATTCTGGGGGCCATGATTTTTTTTTTTTTAAATGATCAAAAACGCTGGCGGTGGCTGGCAACTTCTTTCTCAAATGCTGGCGGGAAAAGAGTTGACATTATAATTAGCAGTATACAATGTTAACATTTCAGCACTCATCTTCAGATTTATAAAGATGACAAACTATAAATGGAGCTGCTTTCCTCTTAAGCATAATAAGTAGTGCATATGTTTTCTCACATTTACAGCAACACCTACACACAGATTTGAATGGGAATAATTTAGTCCATTAGAAGACATTAACAAACTCTTACGAAGGCACTTTATGCGTCTTTATTAATCGGATCACTATTAAATTGGGTGTGAATGTTCCATTTACACTTTTCCACTTGCTTCACAAAGCAGATTTTTTTGGGGGTGTGTGCAAGTGTAAGTTTGGGGAGAAGAACTACTGAATAAGAAACCATTTCAGCATTGATTCCAACCTGACTCCAGCACCCTGTCCGAATCATGGCTCACCGAGCTCCTGAAAATCAATGTGATCACTGAGATTCAGTCACACTTGCATAAACACGACTGCTTGAATGCGGTCTGGGATGGTCAAATATTATGTACGTGTAATGGCAAGTGAAGACTCTGCTTCTTATGCTTCTTAATTCAAGCTAATTTTCTGATCCATTAGGTTGGTAGATTCAACCAGGATGAGTTCAAAAACAAACCTCCACTCCAGAGCAACGGATCTTTGCTCAATATACTTAAAGCAGTTATCGCTTGTGTTTGAAGTTAGTAGAAATTTCAGTCTCAGATGTGTCTCCTAAATTCCTTGATCACTGCGATGAATTTTGCAGAAGAGTTTTCAAACTTTTTATTCCCATGGACTAAATATGATAGCCTTCTTTCGAAAATATAAAGGCTAATATATATATTAGGGCTGTCAGTTAAACGCGTTATTAACGGCGTTAACGCAAACCCATTTTAACGGCGTCAATTTTTTTTATCTCGAGATTAACGTTCTTTTTGTCCTAGCAAACTTTGTAGTTTTTTTACATGCTTTTGCATCAGGATAAGGGCATGCGCGGCGCTGCGCTATGAAACCCATTCATTTCAATCATGATTCAATGGCTTAAGTTGCGCCGCGCGAGGACGTTTTGTTGCTTTGTCAACCAAAGCGCAAGCGCAGTGGTCAAAGTTCGAAATAGTTCAACTTTTGACGCTGCGCATTCTTCGTCCTGTCTGAAAGTTAAACTACAACACCACACTGGATCTAGCTAGACCGAAAACAACAGGCACGCGCACACACTTGTTTGGGCTTGCGATCCGGCCAAGGAGAAGTAGGGTGGGTTAACGTTACGTTTTGAGTGGATGACTAGCGCGAGACGCCGAAATGGATGGCAATAAGATTCTGAATGGAAAGTTTACTTTTAAAAAGTTGCCAAATGGTTCCATTGACAAGACCAAAGTGATCTGTGTGTTTAGTCGTTGTGAACTGAGCTATCATCGCAGCACGTCCAGTCTGAAATATCACTTGATGGCCACACGAGCACACGCACACGCACACGCACACACACACACAGACACACTTGTATTGATGGACAGCGTTACATCGTGTGAGAGATTATTTGCTCCAAGTGAGAATGTTAGTGTGAAATTGAACACAGTATATGCCAAAGTTGTTTTCAATAAAAAAAAAAAACATTTGCACAAAGCAAGCCGATCCACTCTTCCATGTTGATAAGAGCATTAAAATGAGAAAAAAAATAATGGGACAAAAAGAAATAGAGATCAAGAAAAATCAAGAGATATTTAGAATAAATAAAAATGTGCGATTAATCGCGAGTTAACTATGACATTAATGCGATTAATCGCGATTAAATATTTTAATCGTTTGACAGCACTAATATATATATATATATATATATATATATTCATTTATACTGTGTGGAGAATTATACACATACTGTATTGTGATTTTAAAGAAAATATGTTGTTTCCAAAAATATAGTATCATAATTCAATACTGTCACTGAACTAAAGAATGAAGGACATTTTTAAATAATTTAATAATTAAATAATGTATTTGTCTTTTTTAACCCGCAATTAATGTTAGAGAATATAATTCAAATCTATTTGTATACTGCTTCAATACAACGTAAAAAAGAATTAACAACAAAACATTAATAATTTGTTGCACAAAAGTATATGCAAATTTGTTTCTCACTGTTAAAACTATGGCAAAACAATAATATTTTATAATTATAAATAATTTAAATAAAATAAATAACTGTGACAAAAAATAAATATATTAAATTGTTAAATGTTAACTTTGACAGCCCTCAAAGTACATTCTGTATCTGTTTTCTCTCAAATACCTCTTTGAGAACCTCTTTGAAACTCCAGTTTGAAACCTCCTGAAAAAGAGGAGACAAGTGCAAGACTGCATTTTATGAAGAAAAAAATGAAAAGCAGCAAACTTGTCTCCAACTGTTCTCCATTTCATCTCATTACCATGTAGGAGGAACAAAAGAGATTTCATTATGATTTGTCTTTCTTATGGGACTGCACTTGGACCACACACTTGCCAGACCCCAGCCGAACGGACAAGCCTTCCAACAAGCAATGGGCAGAGAAAGACAGAAGGTCAATACTCCTTCCACCAACAGCACTTTTGTGAGGAGGCATGCATTAGCAGATGCAGATATACACGCTGACCAGGCTTCCCCTGATTAAACAGGTCGGGCTTTTTCTGCAGTGAAGAGAGAGAGTGAATTAGAGCTGCAGGAAAAGTGCTATCTGCCAGGCCTGATATTGATGGAGTCTCTAAGTAAAAAGCCACTGGCATGAGTCCAGCTCTCGACACTATCCTCACGTTCAGTAACAGATGATTGACTGGATGTGGTCCAAACTTGGCACTGGACACAAAGCCTGGCTAATCCACGTCCAGGCCATGGCACTTTTCACTCCAATTAGGTCTTCAATCGAATAAACACTATAGATTGTTCACAAGGATGTCAGAAATATTGTACGCTATTAGAAATAAAATGTGGGTTAGAGGAGGTTTTGTCGGAGAGTGGAGCCAAACACATTCCCTGCTCTTTTCTTATTCAACTAATATTTTTTGATGAAAAGCAGGGATACATATTTAGGTCACACTAGAAGATTATTAATTAAATCATATTTTATTTCTACAGCTTTAAAACTGTTAACAATGTGATTCTGCAGAGGGATTTGTTGCTTTTATACAACATTATAAAATAAGTTCAGCATAACAAAAGTATAACAAGAAGTGAATACTGCGTAAGAAGTTAATTCCTTAGACAAAATATTGCCAGTTACTTTGTCTACTTTGTCCAACGAAGAATAAAGAGTTGTGTCTTAGAGCACACAAAAAATAGTGGGGGTTTTTTTCCGTTTGTCTTTTTTTCCCTTTTTTATTCTGAATTAATCATTCAGTAAAATCAGTTTCCTTCTCACTCACGAAGACACTCTCTTGTTTCATTCCCGATTCAGTGTTTCAATGTTTTTTTAATGAATTTCAGAGTGAATGATTCAATGACTCAACCATAAAGACGGTCACTTGTTTCATTCCTGAATAAATCAGAGTTGTTGAACAAATCGGTTGAATGTTTTTGTGTTTAATGAGTAAATCATTAAATCAATGTATTACTTGAAAGAGTCAATAAAAAGAATCCCCACCATGCACAGGCTAGCAATCAGCCAAAACATTCACATATGGAAGCAGACTAATGAAAATAAAGTAAGAATAAGCAGCACCTTGAACGAATATAAAAATAAGAGGATCTTTAAATCAATTCTGTAAGTATAATCAAACAAGTAAATCAAATAAGTACTAGATCAAGTTTTTACACTGCTGCTAGTTACACATATTGTTAGCACATTTCATCTGTCTCTACATTACTGTCTGTGGCATCCCTCGCTTTTACCCAAAGGGCAAAAATGACTCATAGCACAAATACACACAAACAGCTGGCTCATCAAACAGCTCATCAATCTAATGAGTAATCCGAAAAGGAAATCAAAGGAAAGCATGTCCTTGAGCTACAATGTGCGTTTGAAATATGTGACAAGTTAGACAACAGTTTTGATACAGAATTTCAGCAATTTCATCTCACTTCTATCATTTCCATGGGTTCATTTGTGTTGGGGGCATCTTCAAGATGTCCCATAACCATAGCAACAAGTGTTGAACCAATGCAGGATCTAGCTGCCACAACATTCAACCTATTCTCTTGATCCAGTTCAAATAGATAAAGCTACAAAAGAACCTTAGACATGTAGTGATGGAGGATAAAACTGACAGTTTTGTTATAAAAAAGCACTGTAGTGACAATGAGTCATACCGCCTACTTCTGGCAAAGACTACATGAATTCTATAAAATACATTTAAAAGAAAAATCTCTAGCTGTTTCTTGTTTCATACATAAAAAAAAGTAAAGTCCCCCTGTAGTCAATATGTTTATCCCTTAAAACTCATCTTTGATCACCAAATGACATATTTATGTTTTTGTCCTTGAGAAAAAAAATTCTTCATATCTGAAAATAGCTTGAATGTAACTACACCCTTGCCTCAGTTAGTATATGCGGTTCTATGAATATGCAAATCGGCCGCGCCTCCACTCATCACACCAGCTCAAAGATCCACTCGTTGACGATCACACATTGACATGATTGGATACAAGGTAGTTTAAGACGTCCAAACCGTGTTTTTGAGACTGTGTGTCTTTTTGAGCAATGGTGTTGACTTATGAATTTGCACATGGTTTGTCTTAAAGCATATTAAAAACACCACATAGACATATAAACAACATTAAAATCTTGATTTTCACCACAGGGGGACTTTAATATATGGCCATTTAAAATCAATAGAAGATGTACAAATAGGATAAAGAAATTGAAAAAAAAAACTAATTTAATTGCATACAGGATCTAATAGATGACAGATAGCCCGTTCACTGACTATGATGTTTTTTGCTCATAAAACAAAAAGTATTGTCTTGGTCTGACAAGCTCTAATCTGATTGGCTGACATTAAGCTACATCTGTTTTGCATCAGTCCTTCTGGAAAATGAAATATATACACGTTGACTTGTGTAATTCAAAATAGTAACAGAGCCCTACTCTTGATATACTTAGAAGAAAACATTGCATTTCACACTCTCATTCTAAATTGAGCTAATTGAAATGGCACGTCTTGACTTGATTCATGAAATAAAGACCTATACTTAACTAATTAACTAATTATGTTGTGTTAACTAATTATATAATTATTATTATTTTTATTTATTTATTTTTATTCAAGGCTTGCAACTTGGAACCTATTTCAAGGTTTGCGTTCTCGAGCCACCAGGCACTCTTTTGTGCGGATGAGCGGGCCGGAGCTTGTTAAGGGTTTTCTGTTAGAACGGTGTTGTGTTAGCGGCCCCTAAGTTAATAACTAATGATCTTTGCAACGGAAGTGAATCGATCAAAACTAACTATAGCTGGACAATGACTTTATTCTAGAGCTGCTGTAAAGCCAAAACAATCTCTGTTACTGTAATTTCCTATTATCACTGTAAAGCTGTTTTGAAACAATATTGTTAAAAGCGCTATATAAATGAAGGTGACTTGACTTGACTTGATGAATGGTGTTAATTAATAGTTATTTTTTGTGACAATAAATATATAATTTCACAATCTTCTGTGACGTTTGGCTTTGATACATTTAATTGCATTTCTCCAAACAGAGGATTGAAGGATCTCTGGAGTAAAATACATTAACAATACTTCACAAAAGATAACTTAAGCTTTTTATCTTCTGACAGCTTAAAATCCAAAAGTGCATGTGCAGGCTCATGATGTCTCATTAAAGTGCTCATGAGCAGCGAGTTTCTTCTCAAAATGCTGAACTCTCAGAGAAGCACAGTCATACTCTAAGACTAAGTGGATGACACCAGCGGCTTGAGGAAAACAGCAGGCACTTCCAGCTCATTTGGCTTCAGCTCAAACAGAGTTTTAAAAATGCTATAAAATCACTGCCCCTAAAACATACAACAATATGTGAAAATGTTTGACTAAATTTGAAGACTATTCCTCCAGATACAAAGATGCAATGTAAAAAATATGTGATACAGACTTTATAATTGTACAATCTTAATTGTAATTCTGTCGCTTATACCAAGATTTATTTGATACAAAATAAAGTAAAAACTGTCTGTAATATTGTGAAATATTATTACAATTTAAATGTAACATTAGTTAATAGTTTAAAATTGTTGTATTTAAGGACTGGTATTTGTATGTGTTTTATTTTTAAATTATTTGTTTTATGTGGTGGACAATATTGGAACGTGACATTGGAAATATTTATTTTATTTTGACTATTTATTTTGTTAGGCTTTTATTTATTTCATGCATTTGCACTTATTTAATTTATATTAATTTATAGTATGAGTCCCTAATTATAAGTTGCTTGTTCTCTTGTTGTTGTTGTTTTTTTTTAGCGTTTTGAAAAAAAAATTCAAATTTTTAATTTATCATCAATAATATTGTTGTTTGATTTAATTAATCATTGTTCAACATGTTCAGACTGTTTCAACTGTTTCAAATTTCAATTTTCCTGAAACCTATTGAAATGGATTTATAGCGTTTTGGAAAAGAGCTCCTCATATATAACTATTTAACTATTAAAACTATTTTAATATATTTTCAAATGTCATTTATTGGTGCCAAAGATTAACAGCATCATTACTCTAGTCTTCAGTGTCACGATCCTTCAGAAATCATTATAATATGCTGATTTGCTGCTCAAGAAACATTTCTTATTATTATCAATGTTTATTATTATTTTCTTATTATTCATTGTGTGAAATATTAATATACTTATTTGAAATAGAAATCTTTTGTAACATTATAAATGTCTTTATACTGTCACTTTTGATCAATTCAATGCATCCTTTTCAACAACAACAACCAAAAATTGTTTAATTGTATTCAAATTGTGTCAGAAAAATCATTATGTAATTACATATTCTGACTGGTTGTTTACAAAGTGTGTGTTAATTTCACATTGTTTATCAAGACTCTTTATTTAACTTGGATTGCATGCATGTTAGTATACATGTCACACATAGCTTCCGATTCTCTGCTTCTTCAGTGTAAACACATCCATTTTCTTTTCATCTTCCTAATATTTTTTTACATGTGTAAATATGAAGAGAACATGTTAAGGTAGTCAGGAGCACATTACACATTTGCGTCTGAAGTGTCAGGGGACTCTTTTATCGCCCTTACAGAGCTGGGACATAATTCATTTCATAAGACTCAATTTACAGAGCAATCAGGGATTAATGTTCATCCCGGTCTATAAATCAGCATTTTTATCAGGCCTGAGACCCTCTCAGCATGCTAATGGCCAGCGTGAGAGCAGCTGTGTTTGAGAGAGCTGGAAGGAACAAGCTCGTGGCAGTAATTGGAATGGTCACCCCCACGGGCCACAAAAAAAAAGATGACTGAAGGAAAGAGTGGATGGTGTAAATATAGTTTTAGGAAGGAAGGAGATGCCATTTGGTGTGACAGAAATCAATCAGACCTCCAGCTTACTACACAGATTGGCCCAGACTAAATGCAGGGCAACATAACATCAGTGAATAATGGCTTAAATTTCAGTCCGTTCCTCGCACAAAGCTACACTGAAAAAACATTACAGACTTCACTGCTGCTGCTGCACAAATCGCATATATGAAATGACCCATAGCAGATCTATACAGGTGGAGCTAAGGAAGGTGGAGGGTTTCAGAGGAACTCTGAAAATGCACTACAAACTGCTACAGCAAACACAGACCATTTAAATTTTGAGCAACAAGCTCACTGGCTACAAATACAACGTGAACCAATCAGCTTGTGCCATGTAGTTAACAATGCGATTGTCAGCAGGTTGCGTTATGACCCATCAGCCTGCACCATATAGTTTCATGACAGAACAGAACTATATCATATCCATCCATCCACGGTATCTTCCTCCGGCTTAGTGCTGGTATCCATCTCAAATTTATTCACTTACAACCAATTACTGTAATACTTACACTGGCCAACTTCATTCATTTAAATGTCATGATTACATTTGTCTAGTGAGGTAAAGGAATGAGACTACTAAAGTGAGAGAGAGTGAGAAATAGATAGGAATAAAAGAAAGATAGGCCTCTGCACCATTACTTGGAAGATTGCCCTGGAGAGCAGTAAGATACAACCTACTGAAGTGATCAGATTCTACTCAAGTAATGAAGAAGTCAGCCATTTTAATGCCTTGGAAATTACAGAAGAGAAAATGGCTATTTAAATGCAGTACTTGACCGTGCTGAAAAATGACTTACTCTCTCCATTACCCAGCCTGGCTCTCACATTAAGTAAAAGTTACCGGCTAGGGGTTCATATCTATCACCTTAGCTACATTCATGGTAAATGCCATATTAAAACTGCCTGTAGATCGAACTACTGAATGACAAAAAAAAAGACGAACAATGTGGTTTGAACTCACAAAGTGCATTAGTGTCTACAACAGTCTCACTCAATTCACACATTTTCACATTTACTGTGCATGCAGAGCAAAGTCAAAGTCTCTTTTCCCCAATGTGCCTGAAGAAAAAAAGCCATAAAAGAGCCTCTTATCAAAATATTAATTTTCTGAGGCCCAATACAAGGTAATACAGAAGGCCTGGAACTGGAGTCTTTGAAGGTATAGCTGACCTCATTATTGTCTAATCTATATATGGAAATATATAGCAATTTCCACATTGAACACATCATAGCACAAACACACACAGCACACCACAGTGCACACAAAGATCTACTGTAGATTAATTTAAGAAAAAGACATCTGTGTTATGAACCTATTAAACTGCGGAGCATTAACCTCATGCTGTTAAATGAAAGATATTTCACACTCATAAACATTTGCAGGGCATTTAAAAATACGGGAAATGTTATAGGGTATTCTAGTTACACCAAAGGAGATATTAAAACCTCTGTATTGGTGTGTTTTCCATGACCTAGTGATGATGAGTGATGATAACATTTTTGAGGAAACCGTGATACATTTTTTCAAGATTCTTTGGTGAATAGAAAGTTCAAAGAACAGCATTTATTTCAAATAGAAATATTTTGTAACATTATAAATGTCTTTAATGTCGCTTTTGATCAAATTAACATATCCTTGCTAAATAAAAGCATACATACAATATTTTGTAACATTATAAATGTCTTTAATGTCGCTTTTGATCAAATTAACATATCCTTGCTAAATAAAAGCATACATTTCTTTACAAAAGAAAAATATCTTTTTAATCTTACTGATCCTATTATTTTGCAAAAGAATGATTGTGAAAATAAAGATTGTGTGATAGAGTTGTAGTTTTTCTTGCACACTGATGATTCAAGTTGTGAGGAAAATATGTTATTACTTTTATTTGATGGTCAGACCACGCAATATTTTTATTCAATTTAATTTTCTTAAAAATGGAATTTAAGTTTTGCAAATCACATGAAACCAACAAGAATACAAAGTACATTTCTAAGAACTTGAACGTGTTTTGAATTAGATTTTTTAATTGTCTTTATCATGGATGCTCCTATATGTCATTGACCCACATCAATATCATAATTGGATCACGAGTGAAACTTCAGGCTTGATATCAACTTTGCCGACACCTCTCAGTCTCAACTCACACTGCACTATTAAATGACGAGGTAATCTAAAAACTTCATTTAAACTTAATTCTAGTGCTGGTGTAATTGTTAAGCCCCAAGGGCTCATTAGACATCAGTGTCTGCGCTACTATTAAAAACAAACAGCTTTTTGTCTCAGTTCAGTGATCCAGAGTCTCTCGAAGGCCGCAGAATGGACATATGAAACTTGCCCTGTGGATGGTAAGTGGCCTGACAGATCACTAAAGGTCCTGCTTGCCATATGGAGCTTTAGCTCTGAGAGTTTCAGAGCTGAATGAGACTTCTGAAACAGTCAGGCAAAAAAAGGGAGCCATGATCTGATCACCCTCTGGCATGTGCTTCTTCATCCCTTCTGTTTTACAATAATTCTCCATTTCAGTGGCAGCGAGCTGCCAAGCGAGCCAGACCCAGGCCCACCACCAGCTGGTCCTCCAACCTGCAGTTTTATGTTGTGGAAATGGGTTTTCAATTAAAAAAGTCTATTCAAACAAGTTTTTTTTTTTTTACCCCCTGAAACAGTGGAACTCATTAAAACCCTTCGCTGAAATGTGATACATCAAGTGAAGTGTGAAAGTTTTCTTGTTCTTTATTTATGTGGTGATTTATTATAAGTAAATTAATAATTTGATAATGTGAAAAAAGCAATGGTGCACCATTAGAGGCTGATGAAATGCACCATGCTTGGTTGCTCTCAGGCTCTGAAACAGGAAAGAGTCAAGGCTAATACAAACATACTCTATATACACACAAACAAACTTGCTCTTATTTTTTTATTTACTGCTAGTTGAACACTCGCTTTCTGCTCTTAAATATCTTGTATGCACTTGTATACTTGTGTGTGTGTGCTCAAGTCTCAAACCCAAGTGCTCAAACCCAACCATTTAACCTCGGATAGTTTTTCGGTTGACGGAACATCTGCGTAGGAATCCATCAAGCCACTGAAACATGCCGGAGCTTTGCCTGAACAGATCTGTCCACAAGCGTGCAGAATAAATACATAAACAAGCAAAACTTTTAAATACACTCATGCATATGTGAGCAACCCCTGCCCACTGCCTCTGAAGCAAGGAAATGACTCTGGAGATGAGGTCCACTAAATGCACAGGGCCATTAGAGCTGGGCAAATAGCAGTTCTCTTAGGCCACTGATGGCTAAACTACCACAACATGTTAGTGACATCCAACAAGCTGCAGACAGCAGGGCTAAATAGACAGGGAAAACATTTAGGGACTCTGGGAGGCAGCTCTGGGAAGCCTGAACAATGGCTTTCTTTTGACACGAGCACTGTTAAGGCAGACTGTCGCAGAGCAAAAGCATTTAACCTAAATCTCGAGTTGTAAAGGAAGGAAGGAGATAATGAGAAATGATAAGTAAAATGAATAATGGAGAGAGAAAAAAAGGAATATTACAGCTTAAGAAAGCATGACCTATGAAATAACAGTTCTAATAAAATAAAATAGTACATTTTGGTACACTTTGAACTGTTGCCTTGTGAAAGCGAACCAAACTTAGACAAATACAAGAAAACATTGTAAAGCCCCTGTTTCAGAACAAAGAAAACAATCTAGAGGTTTAAAACACACTTAATTAAGAAATCTATGTTCCTTGCTCTTTTGACATATAAGACGTCATTGTACTATAAAATTATCCTGTAAGTTTCAGAACTCAAAACTTCCTCATTAGTCCAAAAACAGTGCTTGTCATGTAGTAGTAAATACAAGAGAGACGCAAACAGGATTGCTTGAGCAACAATAATGATAGAGATGACTCTGACAATTACACAAAGTTTTGAAGTGCAAAGTTGAAAACACAGTCTTTGTTTTGCCTTCCTTGAGATCCAAAGCGTGGATGAATCTTTTTAACTATAGTTCCATATCGCATTAATGGGACAATATTCGTTTGTCCGCTTCATTTTACTGTGACTTGCAGGCTTTTCAGAGATATTGACGCAGTGCCGACTGTATTGGATCTGACAGTAATGTCACAACACACAAGTGTGAGTTACCAAACTGAAACGCTTTGTTAGTGGGTTATTATATTAAACTCAACCAAACACATCCTATATGAGATTTATCAGATATAAAAAAGCATTGTCACAACTTACATCTGCTGCCTTTTGCTGCCTTACGTGCTATCGGAATTATTTAAATGCGAGTTTTCAAGTTTAAAAATTAGACATGAACACCCTCTGAAGTCATATTTACCACTGGGAAGCTTGGGGATCATTCTGATACCTAAATACCCACGTTGGGTATGCCTAGGGGTGGGCGATATACCGGTAGACACTATTAACCAGTAGATGTAACAAATGTATATTTAATTTACACAGTGAAGACCATGCAGTGTTTAAAAAAAAAAATTATATATATATATACATTTGATTACTTTATACAATGTATGTAGTATTTTTTATTTAGGGCTTGAAGTTTTTTCAGGTAGGTCTATTTTAGTTGTCTCTGTTCTATTGTAGTTTTTTTTACCTATTGCTTGTAATTAGTTTATTTGTTCTTATTTTATCACTGATTGTTTACATGTCTTCAGAAATCTTTTTTTAGTTAGGCATGTATTCATCTTTTGTGACATTGGTGACAAGATATATGAAATGTCTATGGTATCAAAATTGTATATTATAAAAACCTTCTTTAAAGAAAAAAAGACTATATAGTGATATATATATATATATATATGATACAGCTGCAAATAAGTATTTGAACACCTGAGAAAATCAATGTTAATATTTGGTACAGTAGCCTATGTTTGCAAATACAGAGGTCAAACGTTTCCTGTAGTTTTTCACCAGGTTTGCACACACTGCAGGAGGGATTTTGGCCCAATCCTCCACACAGATCTTCTCTAGATCAGTCAGATTTCTGGGCTGTCGCTGAGAAACACGGAGTTTGAGCTCCCTCGAAAGATTCTCTATTGGGTTTAGGTCTGGAGACTGGCTAGGCCACGCCAGAACCTTGATATGCTTCTTACAGAGCCACTCCTTGGTTATCCTGGCTGTGTGCTTCGGGTCATTGCCATGTTGGAAGACCCAGCCTCGACCCATCTTCAATGCTCTAACTGAGGGAAGGAGGTTGTACCCCAAAATCTCGCAATACATGGCCCCGGTCATCCTCTCTTTAATAGACTGCAGTTGCCCTGTCCCATGTGCAGAAAACCCCCCTAAAGCGTGATGCTACCACCCCCATGCTTCACAGTAGGGATGGTGTTCTTGGGATGGTACTCATCATTCTTCTTCCTCCAAACACGGCGAGTGAAATTATGACCAAAAAGTTCTATTTTGGTCTCATCTGACCACATGACTTTCTCCCATGACTCCTCTGGATCATCCAAATGGTCATTGACAAACTTAAGACGGGACTTGACATTTGCTGGTTTAAGCCGGGGAACCTTCCGTGCCATGCATGATTTCAAACCATGACGTCTTAGTGTATTACCAACAGTAACCTTGGAAACGGTGGTCCCAGCTCTTTTCAGGTCATTGACCAGCTCCTCCCGTGTAGTTCTAGGCTGATTTCTCACCTTTCTTAGGATCATTGAGACCCCACGAGGTGAGATCTTGCATGGAGCCCCAGTCCGAGAGAGATTGACAGTCATGTTTAGCTTCTTCCATTTTCTAATGGTTGCTCCAACAGTGGACCTTTTTTCACCAAGCTGCTTGCGCAATTTCCCCGTAGCCCTTTCCAGCCTTGTGGAGTTGTACAATTTTGTCTCTAGTGTCTTTGGACAGCTCTTTGGTCTTGGCCATGTTAGTAGTTGGATTCTTACTGATTGTATGGGGTGGACAGGTGTCTTTATGCAGCTAACGACCTCAAACAGGTGTATCTAATTTAGGATAATAAATGGAGTGGAGGTGGACATTTTAAAGGCAGACTAACAGGTCTTTGAGGGTCAGAATTCTAGCTGATAGACAGGTGTTCAAATACTTATTTGCAGCTGTATCGTACAAATAAATAGTTAAAAAATCATATATTGCGATTTCTGGGTATTTTTTTTTAGATAATGTCTCTCACAGTGGAAAATTTCAGACCCCTCCATGATTTCTAAGTGGGAGAACTTGCAACATAGCAGGGTGTTCATAAACTTTAAGCATGGTGGAGGGAAGACCGATTGCTGTTGTGACTGGTATTCTTAATTAAATGTTTCCACAACAGTGACATAATGAATAATGAAGTTGAATCAAAGCTTAAAAAAGTTGTAATGTAGACAAAACATTGGAGGGACCCAAGCAAATAAAGGAGAACCCTCATTCACAAGTTCAGTAAACATGGGCCTAACCTTGTTTTGGGGAGAACTGGAGCAAAGCAACTGGGCAGCAGAACAAGACCTCTGCCAACATCCATGGAGCTCAACTGTCTGGGTGAGGGATTAAATAAGAGGGCATTATACAAAATAGAGGCTCCATTCTGTTCCGGGATCAGGTCTGCAGGGGATGCAGATGTGTGCTGTAATGCTCTAATAGGACTGCCTGAATGCAGTACAGGAAATGATGGACCACAACACCACTGGCCAGGTCTTTGTGATGGGTCAGAAAATGACATCTGTAATGGGGCTATGTCTCTCAAGCTGCCATGTAGCTGTTTTTCCAGGCAATTATAGTTTTAGGAAGAAATGTACTGAAATGCTTTCTCTGCATGTTGGCTGTCAACTTGGTTTAGTTCTGTAACAATTTCTTAAACTCAATTTTTTTAACCTTGGTTTATCCACAAGAGAACAAGTAAGAACATGATGCTCTTTTTCTCCGATCAGCTTTTGATGGACCTGAATACATTTGACGTCAGAGTTTGTTCCAATTGGTGTGCACCAGAGAACAAGTTTGTTAGAATGACATCAACTGCAAACTGCAACTGGAGCTACAAAAATGTACTTAAATCATGAGCTGTCAAAAACTTTAAGAGTTCATTATCAAGCCAGTTGCAAAACAAATCCATTAGTGCCACAAAGTCAAGCTGTCAGATTGTATGTATATTTCCAGCGAGATTGTAATGTGCTGAGACTGATCTGAAATGAAACAGTTTGACTTTAATGAAAAGTACTGATAATGTCTTGAATATTAAGGTGTTCAGTAAGATGAATGCATTATCATTTGAGAATTTACTCATGGAGCTTTACGCCTTTTTCTTTTTCTGTGAAGCACTATGATCCATCACAATGTTAAACCATCAGATAATGACTGACAACCTGCCAGGCTGCCACATAAGACTTTCCTATAGCCAACGCAACCCTAAAAAAAACACCTTTCATTCAGTAGTCACTCAAAACTAACAAATGAGCCATTCTGAATCACACAAATGACAAGGGTATTAAGCAAAGGGATTACATAGTTTATTTTGTTGTCAACCGTATTCAGCCATTTTTCATTACTTTGTTCTAGACAGATCCAACACCTGGCCCACAGCTCACAATGCATGTCACTCTCCTGACAAATCTAATAATCATAAAGCTGCTAATAGCCAAAAAACAAAGCACCAGGAATCTGCTCTAATCATCCTAATAACAAGGATTGTCTATCATATGACACTTTTCTTAATTCAACACTAATGCACTGTAATTAAGTCGACCAATTCAATCAGTGATTCTATATGTTAATTCTATAACAACAACTGCCCACAGTTAAGCATTTTAAAATTGTTGCCTTTATACTGCTGAATATAACTTTATTAACCTTTATTTAATAACCTCTTTATAAAATATTTTGCCAAATAACATCAATTTAAACACAGAGCATAATGTTAAAAGTAAATTTCAGAGACATAACCATTACATGGTGCCAACGCAAACATCCATATATTTGCTATCTGATCAATACAGTCTAAATATCAGAAATGATTGTCGATTTTTCAGTATTTCTGCCTGGCGCTATAGCTCCTGTTGTCACAGGCTTTTCAAACTATTTTAAAGAAATATAGCTACTCAGTTTAAATACAATACAGAGCTTTGGAAAGAAGGGTGAGAAAGGTGACGAAAAAGACAGAAGTAGAAAATGAGAGAAAAGGTTGATCAACTAGACATGTACCAAAAGAAAAAATGAGCCACAGAGCCATAATGCAATGAATCCACTATGAGCGGTCTCCTAATTCTTTTTCACTGGTGAAATATTACAAAAGTCAAAGAATTTTTAGCAACCTTACTTCTTTAAATGGGGTTTCAATTATTACTTTATGACCAAGAGCAAGAAAAAGAGGAAATCGCTGCTCTTTTCAGTAGTTACTTTCAACTTACAGCCAGCACGAATAATTGATTGCATGCTTTTATTAACTTAGACAATATTCCATTACCTCCAAGGCCGGGCTCCTTGTCGGTTTCTTGGGATAAGTTGATTTAAAAGGATCATTATGAAGCCTCCTGAGATGGCAGGACTAATTGTACAAATGATAAAACTAGTCTGCCATTATCTCACAGGTGACAGAGCATTTAAGATGAGCTAAAATGATCTTTTAAATCCATTACATGAGGAACAGGGATCCAGCTTAGGGTTCTGGGACATTACTAATATTCCCCCATTTTAGATCAACTTGCATGCTGTTCGTAGTCACTTGGCAAAAGAGATCTTTCGAATTTAACAGTTAAACAAATGTTTCATCAAACGAATTACTCTGTTGTTACTACTGAAGTTTGGACTGTGTTGACTTAATCTTAATAACTCTTAAGAAAACATCATGAAAGCAGAACCTTGTTTCCATGGCAAACGCCTTCTAAACAAACTACAATCTGGAAGAGGGATGATGCATCATCAAATTCTCTATTGTTTGAGTATCATCATTTGATTTTGTCCTTTGTCTGAAGAGTTCTTAGTCTCGCTCCTTAGAAACAATGCAAATGAGAAAAGCAATCAGTGCATCCGATCAGAAATTTAAGCTCACAGGCTACTTCATTTAGTTCAAAGGTTCATTTAGTACAAAGGATTGAATAAAAGCGTGAAATCAAATGAAAAGTCTGGCTTTCAAGGCTAGAAGTAAGCCAGTCTTAATTCAAAAACCTGTTCCCAGCTCTAATGAGTGCTTAACAAATTAAGCCGAATGGATTTCTTGATTTGCAAGCCCCTACAACAGAATCAAACCAAACTCTGAAAATAATGTATAGAGAAGAACAGGGCCAGTTGTCACAAGTGTTTGTTTGTCTGGCACATGTCTAACATGATTGTGTGTTTGTTTAAAAAGTGTTTTTTACATTTTTATACGTTTTTGATGTTGCACTTGAAATCAGTTCATTAACTGTTTCTTGAATTATTTTGTTGCATTATTATTTTACTTTTTAAAATAAAAAAAATATTATTTAAATAGCAGATTCCATTATGACAACATGACCGTTCGACATGTGTTCGATGAACTGTATTTCTATGCAAATGTCCAGGCTTATCAAACTTCAAGGTATGTGCCTATACAGAAACAGAAATTGAAGCTGGAGGAAGAAAGTAACAAACTAGCCCCGATCTTCCTTATATAGTTTTTATGTTTTGACTGTGGCTTTCAGCTGTAGTATTTTCAAATAACAAAACAGGGATACCAGAGACAAATAAGTGGGTCAGTGAGCAAAAGTCCAAAAATACAAAGCCACAGACACGGAGGTCAGTCGTGAATGTCTCTTGGCGCATTAGAGAGAAGCGTGCCACACGTTTTCCACCAGTGTCTGTGTTACCGCTGCGGCATTATGGATATTGCACAAACTCTAGGCTATATCTCTTAATCCTCTAATCTGCAGAGCTCAGGGAATAGCTGGCTACATCTGTAAGACCCTGGAATGCCGGGGCAATGCTCTTAACATAAAAATGTCATATTCACTTCCCTCGGCAGAGATATGTTTACACAAGTCGCCCACACTCATGCATTGTAATTTGATGTAAGCTGTTCAGTTGATAGGGTGCCGTTCTGAGACGTAGTTGTATGAGTTTCCCAGGTGAGTTGCTTGTGACAGGTTGTGCAAAGCTGCTGCTGATGTCATGCATGATCATGAGACGAAGTGCCCAACTCCCTAAACAACTGAATATCCTGCAGCAACTAAAGAGTTAAAAAGTGGTAATGAATTACTATCATTTGTGAAGTCAGTTCACAGCGATCAATGCATTCTAAAAATGGACTGAATACAATGACTATATTGTCTATATTGTCAATATGACTATATACAAAATATTTGATGTTGGATATTTAACTGAAATTCTACATATAATATATAATGATAATTGTATTTGTTGTATAATGGTACATATTTGTAACCTATTTAACAGAATTATAAATACATACGTACATACATTTCATCATGTTTTGGTTTCGTTTTCCTTGGCCCCCTTTTGCCTGTGTTCCTTGGTCATTAGTTTCTGATTATTCCCGCACCCGTTTCTGTTCTGGACAGCGTTTCTGTAGATTGTAGATTGTAGAACCATTGCCACCAAAGGTCTCGGGTTAAATGCGGGTTTAATGGGCTGCTGTCACTTTAAGACGAATGCACGGCCCCAATATAATAATGATATGCATCCGTTTTCTTGTTTATAACACATAACCAGCTGTGGATACTCGTCGAGACAGGCATTTTGACTTTTGCATGCACATGCTCCGTTCAAGCTCAAAAGAAAGAGAACAAGACCAGAATTCTGTTCACGTGCTATCTGCGCGGCTCTATGTGCGCGAGTTCCAGTCTTCTTGGGCTTGATGTTTAAACTGACAGGACTTAAAAACACATGCAAATGATTTGAAACTTTAACTTGAACTTTCAAATGAAACTGTCACATGATGGTTAAACTTTTCAATTAATCCGTGAATCACATATGTTCCGAACTGGAACCGATCAACTACGATCCCTATACTTGACATCACACATCCTACGATGTGACTATTGCAGATGCACACATTGCGATATCGATGCTAAAACGGTACATCGGCAGCCCTAATACAGGACCTAAAATTATCACTTGCCGAGCACTAAATGCGAGTAAAAATTGGCTTTGGTGAGTATGTCAATCGCCAGTTGGCCGGTAACATTTTTATGAATTCTAACAATGCAATGTTGTGAACATGAACAAACGTAAACGATGCTTGCAACAGTGCTGCGTCGTCACAAATGTTAAAGCCATGCCAATTTAAATATTCAAGCGTGTTAATCAAGTGCAGATTAATTAGCTAACAAATAATAATTAGCTGCAGCCCTAGTTGAATACATAACACTGACACACAACATCTTAAGGAACAGTTGCTATTAGTCAGGACTCACTTGGTGACTCACTATTAGTCAGGAATCACTTGTCCACCTGCTTTGCTGTGTTGTTTTGCAATGCAATCAGATACAGTCTCATTTCAAGCCTTCATTTGCTGTAGTAAGGCTTTTCAAAAAAGTGTAATTAAGGTGACAAGTCTGAGGCAGGAAAATGGAGTCACTTTCTCTAATGCGTATCTGATGGGTGGTTAGCGATTGTTTAAAATGTCAAGACTGACACTAATCTACTATCTGTTGTGAATATATAGCGTATAAGCTCCTTCTATTGCAATAATCTTCCATGCAGGATGCCTAAAAATATGTAAAACCTGTTTGTTTTGTTACAGAAGAAGGAGAAGAAGTTTTATTTATATAGCGCCTTTCCGTAGCTCAAGGTCGCTTTACATTGTACATTACAATACATTTACACACCTTACACACATACACATATTACAATCATATAAGGACAAATATAGTCACATTATCCAAAATACAAGTTAAATAGCTGTTTTTTAGCTGAGTCTTGAATGCAGCCAGACGAGATATTACGAAGTGCAAGGGGTAGTGAATTCCCTAATTTAGGAGCATTAACACTAAATGACCTTCCACCTACAGTAGACAACCGGAACCGAGGGATGGACAATAAACCAAGTTCAGCAGATCCAAGGGACCGGGCAGGGCGGTAAGAGTAAAGTAGATCAGACAGATATGGAGGATCATTTAATGCCTTAAACGTTAGAAGTAATACCTTAAACTTAAAGTGAATACGTGATGCCATGGGTAGCCAGTGAAGGTCATGAAACAGAGGAGTAATGTGAGCAGAACGCCTGGTGGAGGTGAGAACTCTTGCTGCTGAGTTTTGAACATACTGTAATCTTGTAATAAGTTTTTGGGCAGACCAAGAAATAAAGCATTGCAATAATCTAGACATAATGTGATTAATGGATGAATTAAGGTTTCAGCATCAGCTAAAGTGAGAGAAGATTAAAGATGTGCAATATTATGATAGATGGAAACAAGAGGTTTAACAAGAGAAGAAATATGAGAGCCAAAAGATAGAGTTGAGTCGATTAAGACAGCAAGGTTACAAATAGATGATGAAGGCTTAACATGAACTCCATCAATATTAAAGGTTAGGTCCATCCTTTTGACTGAGGCAGCATAGCCAATCACCAATCTCTCCGTTTTTTTATTATTTAATTTGAGGAAATTCAGGCCTGGTACATGCAGTGAGTGAGTCAGGCAGGGATGGCCAATCGGAGCTGGTGGTAAGATAAATTTGAATGTCATCAGCATAGCATTGAAATTGTCCATGCCTGCGTATGATGTCACCAAGTGGATATATATATTTATATGATGAACAATAGTGGGCCAAGACTTCTGTCACTTTTGTAAGAAATGAGCAAGGAAAGAGCAGAACCAGTGATGCCAATATCAGAAAGCCGAGAGATCAGTATTTCATGGCAGACTGTCAAATGCAGCGCTTAGATCGAGAAACATCAAGAGGTTTATTAACTCTTAATCCACAGACAAAAGAATGTTGTTAACCACCCGAAGAAGAGCAGTTTCAGTGCTATGAAATGGGCGAAATCCTGACTGAAAAGGTTCAAAAAGACCATTAACATCTAAATATGATTGCGAAGCCACAACCTTTTCAAGGATTTTGCTTAAGAATATTAAATTAGATATTAGCCTGTAATTGTCCATGTTTAGATGGTCAAGGCCTGTTTTTTTTAAGAATGGAGGTCACCGCAGCCATTTTTAATTGTGCTGGGACGACAGCGGAAGCCAAACTATAGTTTATCAAATGTGTTATGAAGGGTGCAACCTCAAGGACACACATCTTAAGCAAAACTGACGAACAATTTTGTATATTGATGTTTTCATGTATATTAAAATCACCAAGTAAAATAATAGATTAATGACTACCACAGACAAAAGTAACTCACTAATCTCAGAGAGAAAGTCAGAGGGAAATTTTGGAGGTCGGTAAATTAAGATTACAGCCAGTGACGTTTGGCCAGTCATTTTCAGCGTTAGGTAGCCTATTCAAATGCTGCAACATCATGAAACTCGATCTTGGATATTTTAATAGTCTCACCGCAAACTACAGACATTCAGTCTCACAGCAAACTACAGACAAAATACAGGAATTCAGTCTCACGGCAAAATACAGGCATTCAGCATCATTGAAGGCACCTTAAACTATAGCATAACAAGAGAGAGTGATGGAATAGGTTCATAGTTTTCTAATTAAAAAAAGTGTATTCATTTGAATCCACTATTTAAAAATAAATGTTATTCTACATTCACTGCCCAATATTGGCTCCAAAACAATGCGTAATTTGAAGGTTCTGGAAACTATGTAGGATATGCTTTACTATGTTTACAGAAAGGGTTAAAATATAACCATAGTTAAAAAAAATCTGATTGCTTACCATTTTTACGCAGAAGTAAAAATCACTACATTAAAAATTAAAAACAAAAGCACAAATGGTACAAGGAACACAGACTCAACTGAACAGTAGACAATTTGCATAACCTATTACAATATTCCCTTTACTGTTTCTCATAAAAATGTAATTACATGCATGTGCTAGCTACATGCAGAATTTTAAACTTATACTCAATGTCTGACAACCTACATTTAATCTAAAATAATGTATAAAGTCTCACCATGAAGTCAAAATTGACAATTCTTTTTATATGGAATAGTGCAGTATTTATTGCAAATCAATTATCTGTGGAAATAAATGCATGCGCCCTCGAAATCTTTAATCAAAATAACTTCCCCTTCCTCTTGCAATGGCAACATATTCTCTGATTATGTGTTTTTGGTGCAAAGGCGAGACAACCTGTCACTCACATGAGATCACAGCAATAGCAAACCAAAAAGATCCGGTTGATAAAATCAAGTCCCACCCAACATTTTTTATTGTTCGAGAAGATATACACATCACAATAGAGAATAAAATACTATGCAACTTCCATTTCATGCTGACTTTAACAGAGATTTACCTGCTGTCAATACAAGCCTTTATGTAAAATGGAAATAATAGCTTAACTTTTTAACATTTACAGATAAAGATATAACTACAAAATGTATGTTATGCGCTTTCAATGTGTAAAAAAATGTCCAACTAGGACTTCAAAACAGTGTTCTACGAAAGAACGAAAATAATACAGGTGTGGAACAAAATAGCGGTGGGTAAATAGTGACAGAATATTCATGTGAACTATCCCTTTAAGAAACAGCACTTTCCCAATAGAGGCTATCTAACATGATGGATGTGTCAAAGGTGGTGATAAATGAAGCTTTTACTGAGGCAACTGACCACCAAAGCTTTATACACAGAAACAAGCAACTCACATTGACTGCCAAAAGCGCATCATGCACATTACCTGAGTCCAAAATGAAATGCTTAATATCACCCAGTCAACAATGTATGCAATTGTTCTTCAGATCTGCACATTACAAGCATGACTAATTGGCTACATGCAAAATAACCTACTTAGTAACAATGCATAAGAGAACACATTTGATCTTTAAACTGTCAAGATGTGAGAGAAAGAGATTACCAGACTTTATAAATTCATCTTAACGAGAAAAACTCAAATCTAGAAAACACTTAGGTTATCTGTCTCCTTCAGCAGCACTCTGGACGTCTGCGAATATAGACAGCGGTGAAGTTGTCAAATAATAATACAAGTCAAAATTATTGTTGTTTAGGCCCTTAATGCGTTATTATGAACGTTCACTGCAGCATGATAGTAAGTATGCGAGCATCGCTACTGCGGATGAGATAAAACACACACTAGCGCACAGCCGTACTGATATAGCGATATGTGAAGGAATTTAGACTGACAGTAAGACAAATTAAATATATTAAGAATATTTACCTGTTCAGAAATACTATTTTCTTATAACCACATCTTTTCTCTCTCTTCTTGTGAAGTTTTTGTCCTCGCGCACGTCGGAGTGTCTGTTCTCGCGCTGTTTCTTCGTTCCACTAGATACTTACTTCATTCTGTCTCTTCGAACGCTTCAGAACAAACCCTTACTGGTGATGTCCGTCGAGGAGGACCTAGAAAACTAAAACAAACACCCCATTCCGATGTGGATGTCCATGGTCTCTCGGACAAGGCGAATGGTTAAGTAGTAAAGCAAGCACATGTGTAAATGTTGTCATTCGTGGAGCTGTGAGAATCAGAGGGAGGGAGATGTGTGCCCAAACCAGTCCAAGTGTTGTTGGTTCTTTGCGAAGGTATCAGTGTGGGAGAATTTGTGTATCATCTTAGACTAACTGAACCTGTATATTATGTTAGACATTCAAGGTTTGGAAGCCCGGAACTGCAAGATGAAAACAAATTAAAATCCTGTGGTGCCTTCCTTTTCTTCCTTTATTTAATTATTTACTTACTTATTTACTTACTTACTTACTTACTTACTTAATATTTGTTTCTTGTTTTGTTTTTTGTTGCTTACTTTATTATTGGTTTATGGCTCTTTTTTTTCCTAATTTGCAAGAAAGAAATTATTTAAAGTCACCATGAAATCAAAATGGACCATTTTGGTTATAGAATATTTGCAGTATTTATTATAAATTATTTATCTCTGCATTTTTATTATTCACGTGCCCTCATAATCTTTAATCATAATAAGATCCTCTTGCAGCAACATCTCTTCTTTTCTTTAATGATGAGTTCATTGGTCCAAGGTCCAAGGAATATGGCCTATGGGAACATTTTCTTCTCGGGGGACCAACCTGGTTTTTAGTTCCTAGAACTACCCGGTGCGAAAGGGGCTAATGGCTGTGTCCGAAATAGCCCCGTATTTCCTCCCACTATGCCCAACATTACTTAACTAATAGTCCATTGACTGAGTGAATAAAAGTGAATGAGTGAATTCGGACACTGAGTGGACCAGAAGCATCTGGCGAGACACAGGAATTAATTTGGTGGACACTCAGTGCATAGGCCTAGTTATTTTCTAGCGGCTAGCCGTTGAGTGTACATCAGGGTAAAACAGCAGCCTAGCAGACAGGTACACAGGGCCCGCAATAACCACACGCCGGAACGCTATCTCTATCAAGGGGGCGATGGACTTATGGTTCGTGAGGGGGGCCATGTGGATTTGTGCTACACCACTGGGTATAAGGGATGATTTCAGATGCAGCCAATGACTGGCTACAAAATTAGCATGGAATACCAACTTCGGCCTCTAGGAACACTAGCAGTTAAGGACACTGAAACTGACAATAGCATGCAATACCAACTTTAGCCACTAGGAACACCAGTAGTTAGAAGAGATTTCTCATGACACTGACATTGACATTAGCATGTGGTACCAACTTTAGCCACTAGTAAAGTGTCATTCACACTGACAGTTACTTAGATCAGCAAATTACCAAAACACTGCCTGATAGAGGTGAATATCAGTAACCTCCAGTGATTTAATTTATGTTAGTGTAAAACAGGCTTAAGCATTAAATCTTTTACAGTATTTACAGTATTACTTTATTGTTATATAATGATTTTTAATTAATAAATAAGATGTTTTACACATTTTAATTAATAATGGTTTTGTTTTTGTTTTTGGGGGGGGTGAAAATGTGAACAAAAGCAAAAAACTTATAAAACTTTTTGTCTTCCTATGAAGAAAGAACTTGAGGGTAAGTAAATGATGACATAATTAAAAAAAATTGGCTGAACTATCCTTTTAAATGTTAAAGGTGATGCATTTATAAGTGTAAGTTGACATATTCATAAATAACTATTAAAAAAAATGTATAAATATTTTTATATCATTAGCATTCGTGAGACAAACCCATCCAAATAAATCAGCTCAGGATAAATTATTTAAATTCTCTTTCTTTTGGTTATGTAACTGTCTGCCTTGTGTCTAACTGATGAAAATCAATTGAATGAACCTTTGCTCACAGGTGTCAAGCTGGATTTGGGTAGGAAGTAATCACACATTTCCACCTAGGATATCTGACTGCGGTAAGATACAAACATGTTTTTCTCCACAACACTGCTGGAAAATATGGTCCGTGCCCCGCTTGATAATGACATATTGCATTCATTTTGTCCTGCGACAAAGACGCCCCTCCAGAAAAATGTGACTAATGGAAATGGAGGCCAGAGATGAGTGAGGCCACACAAATACTCCACTGAGCTAACACAGTTATTAATTATGCCAAATAATACCTGCCTCAGAAAGAAAGAGTATTTTTGAAAACAGGGCATATGGTGTAAGTAGGTTTCTCTTATGCACACAACAATGATCCTTTACAATGATCCTTTTGTATAACCAATTTTTTTAAACTGTAAGTAGAAGCCAAACATTGTTATAAGATAATTAAACAATTCACCTTTATAAGCGCTTTCTGTATTGCAGGGCTTTATCACAGAGGGATACAAAACACCGGGGGCTAAACAGCATAGACCTAGTGTCTCTACAAAGCTGTTCTACAGGTGTCCCTATCCAAAATATATTTTTGGAGAAACGTCTTACGACGATGCATTGGAGACGCTGTGAGCTCAGGAGGTGGTCGGCTCCTGTGGTGAAGTGCTTGGAGCATTTTGAGTCAGTATGGGGTATGGAGGTATGGGGAGCAAAGCACAGTGTGTCGCTAATCGCTGTGTTTTTTGCATCCTGTCGAGATATATTCACGTGGGGCTCTGACACAAAGCCATAACATAGTTTCCAAAGCAACAGAGCCACCGACATATAGGAGATGCAGAAAGGAAACTGTTTTCCCAGGTGCCATTGATTGGCTGTCATAATAATAGTGCAATTTGTTTATTTTTGTCTTGGTAAGAACAGAGAAATCCAAGAATGTGCTTGTGTTTGGAAGGAAAAAAGGAACCAAACTCCAATATTTTACTCCAAATAACCTTTGGAATAAATGTTAATGAATATTTACTATCAAAAAGTAATCAGTACTATAACCTCTGTGATGCACTAGTGAAGCATATACAGTAGATGTGTGAAACTCAAATGATCTAATCGGTTTCATTATGCTGTGTTTTTACTGCTATCCCATTAGACTTGCCTTCAGGCCCACTGGATACATTGAGCAGCGTCACTCATTCCAGACTCTAATTGAAATTGTAACGATTAAATAATCAATAGGCAGCAATTGTTTCTTCAATTTAAGGCTATATGGTGCATGGTGGAAACTGATATCCAGTGCACCAGCATCTTTTATCTTTTAACCACTGATATGTGTGCAGTGTTATCTATCTATCTATCTGTCTATCTATCTATCTATTTCTGTCTGTCTGTCTGTCTGTCTGTTTACAAAACTTTCAAACAATGAGTTCAGAGTAAAAAATGTAAAAAAGTACTTTCTCTGAATTGCTATTTATTTTAATTCAACATCCTTAAATTCAAAATTAAATCCTGTTTGCTATACCTAATTAATTTTCATTAGCATAATTTGTTATACTTAGTTGTTCTTAGTCGCTTTGGTAAAATTCTTGGATCATCCTTAAGATTTGCAAACCAGTAAGTGGGTTTCTCAAAACAATTCATACAAACAGCACCACACAATACAAAAGCCTGTAACTTGCTAAAAATCCTTAGTTCATCTGTCAAAAGTAAGTATTTATGTCAATGATCAGTGCCAGTGTCCTTGTTCACAAACAAAATAATCAAAATGCTTAGCCATGTTGTCAACATAACAGTGTACTCTGTCAGTATTTTTAGTGGCTACAATTTTGATGACAATGTTTGAAAATGAACAAGACCGCACTTTATCTGTATCGCATATATCAATTTCAACAGTGCAAATTTACACATTACTCTATGTGGGATATGTATTGCAAGAGACTGGACATGATTCACAGCTACGTTCTTACTGTTGGTCTGTCAACAAATTACAGTACAATGTCATAGCGATATAAAGAAAAAGACAAGACTCCCTCTCTCTATATATATATAAATACACACACACAAAAATACACGCATACTCTATATTTACTGTATAATGTAAAATGCAAATGGACTAAAAATAAAGTATACTGAACATTGTCTGATCATATACCTGTTCTACAAACATTTGAATGATGATTCTTCTCCCAACCTTCGGCTGTACCTTTCTACCCGCCTGTAATAGAAGCCTCTATTACAATCTTGGCCTCTTCTACATCTTCCACTGTTCTGCCTCCCTGCCCTTCCACCACATTTTTCTTCTATTGTCAGAATTTGTAACACAGTTTGCTCTGTCTATATATCTTGCCAAATGAGGCTTCATGAGATGTACCTCTGAGCTATTTTAGAGAAATGGTTGATCATTGGTTGATCTAGTCCTTTACATTTCCCTCCATTTGTGAAATTCAAAATTCACCTTCACAATTCATCAATTCAGGACACATTTACAAAAAAAAAGTCTAATAGAAATGTATTTAAATAATATTTGACAGTTTATGACAACTAGTTCAACCATTTAGTAACTTTATGAACTAATGCTTAAATATTTTTAGGTAAGACTATTCAACAGGGAACCAACGTAAGCATTTGATAATGTAGGAAACAGCAGAGAATTGTACATAATAAAATGCGTGAATGTACCAAAGCAATTTGTTAAAAAAGAATGAGAAATTGCTTTTATCATGTGCTCAAGTGACTAGATGATGTGGAGGTTGAACAAGTACTTTTGAGAGACTGAGAAAAACTGTAATGTCAGATTTAAAAAAAAATGAGGACAAGGATAAACAAGTACTTTGATACCTACAATGACCCACAGAAATACAATGCAGGTTTGATCTGGAACACAAAGAGTTAACAGTCCAGTGGATTTATATTTCCCCTTGAGATGCAACTTTCTTCAAAAAGCTGTTTTGATGTTATACGCTCACCTTTATCTCTTTCACGCTCCTCGGTCATTGCCTTTTGTGGTGTACTGAGGCCAAATCTGTTGACAGGACATGATTCTCAGAGACAACATTGAAAGTGCTTATTAAAATTTTCTCCTGCCTGTCTCTGCCTCTGAGATAATGGAGATGCTGAAAACATTCAGTCTTTCCTGCTGCATCTCCAGTAGTTGCAGTGTGACATCTTTTTGTTTGTTTTGTTTTAATTATCTGGCAGTGGAGTGGTCTTTATTTTAAAATTTCCAACTGAGCTCTACTTAAAAACCTGTCTTATTTTAGTTTTCATATGCATTTTTTTAACCCTCCCTCTGAACCTTAGAATTAAAAAGTCTGTTTTTATTTGCCAAGTGTGGCTGTTGTGTCAAATATAGTTTTGTTTTGGGGGTTTTTATAGCTACTTGCTAGACTTTTTTTGTGGCAATTGTTAATGGGTAGGCTAGTTCTTGACAGATAACGCTTAAACCTGAAGGTGTAACGTCTTCAGCTGGCCAGCTGTTCAATGTAGCATGCAAATAGCAACACAACCCATACCAACACATTACCTGAGAGTTTGAACTTTAAAATAGAACAAGTGCTGTCAGACGGTTTTCGTGATTGTTCAATCCATGAAGGTTTTTCCCCCTTTGTCTGTTTTAACTATTGCCATTTGCAGATTGCATTTCATAAATGGAAATGTCAACAGGAGAGTACAAACACTTAAAGTGGTATTCTTCCTCAGACATGAACTCTTCTTTCATAAAAGACTCAATTAGAAAAAAATCACTGTTCTCTCAGCCAGGAGAAGAGGTTTGAAATGAAGCTTTATAGAAGATCAAAAAGAGAAAGTCAATCAGCTTCATATTGCGGTGGCTGATAGCGGCACAGTTGTTATGACAACTTCGTTTTAAAAGCTCCATAATGATAGATTAGAGGTTTTGCAGAAGGCTTCTGTGATCGACTAGCAGACATCAAAAGAGGTTCTTCAAACTCATTAGCATTTCACATTAATCTGTGTTTGTGGAGCCACGTTCAGTTATCCATAAAACACCATGTGTGTTCATTATTTGTATTCATACGCAGTGTGAAATATAGCTTTTATATGAGCATTTAAGATGTAGATACAATCATAAATTAAATACTGATAGTTCATTATGAGGAAATCCATTGAGGCTGAACTGAAACTTACCATATTTAGACAAATCTCATCAAACTTCATTTCATACTGGCACACATAATGCCCCATTAGCATTTTTATGGTTCAAATGTGTCATAACTCGATATTTATTGAACCAAAGTTGTAAAATAATGTCTTAAAAAAGTTAAAATATGATTTCAATTATTTTACCATTTTCAGATTTGAACTAGGCACCAAAATGTAAAACAAATACTTTCTTCTGCTTGGACTGTTTTTATCAATTGAGGCTAGAAAATTCTTTAAAGAAATAAATAAAAACTTAAAAAAAATATCCCTTTTTTATGTTCCACAGATTACAGAAAGTCATACAGGTTTGGAATGCCATGAGGGTGAGTACACGATGGCAGAATTGTAATTTATTTGGTTGAACTATCACTTTAACATGCTCTTATTTCCTTTGACTACTGTAGTAATCAAATGATTTCTGCAAAAAGCTTCATGTCAAGCTGTTTATTCAGGGTGAGGTATGTTTGGCAAACACAGCTGGGTGTCTTTTTCTCTCTGTCTTACTCGCTCATCATCCCATCGCAGTCACGTCCACACTGTCTTTCCTTCTTTCCTGGCCACGTCCAAGATCTGTGTTTGCACATCTTACACTCTGTTTGCTGTGGAGCCCCTTGAGAAGGCCTCTATATCCGAGGTCAGAACACGTGTGTGTGTGCGTGTGTGCGCGCGCGTGCGTGTGTGTGTGTCAGAGAGGCCATGCTTGTTCCTGGCCCCTTAAAACAACCAGGAGAAACTTTTATATGCCCTGTCTGTAAAGGACAGTGTGCATCCCGCATCGGATTATCCAGTCATCAAAGAACCCACAAATTATAGGAGAAGTCATCATCGGACGACGATGGACTGCCCAGAAGTGTGTGTGTTTGTTTGTTTGTGTGTGTGTGTGTGTGTGTGTGTGTGTGTGGGTGTGTGTGTGTGTGTGTACATTCATCCATGATCCACCACACTGGTCACTTTGACAAGATATGGCTCTTTGATATGCAGGATAAATTGATTTATTCCACTCAGCCACATTTTGCACAAAAATTATTTTGTGAGAATTGTATGCCATAAAGCTTCATAAGATGTGCTCTGGGTGTGTTTAGTGTGACACGAATGAATCCCACAACATCAACACTGTTATTTCTAGTGAGTGACCCTATGTGCTAAGGTGCAGCATATGACATTTTGAGTTTGGTATCATAATGTTTCCTTGGAGATGGTGGTAAGAAGAGAAGCTCATTAATGTTGCACAGGATTTCATGGCTAAATTTTTCAGTTTAGAACATGATACACTCACAGTGACGGTGGTTATCGTTTGACAATAGTCAGTTCTGTTAATGCTGACTATAATATATTGATTTGGTTTTGCTGTCATCTCAGTTGCCTAACAAATACAGTGCAGCATTAATACAGGTATATGGCAATGGATATAGTAATGTTAAAAAGCATGGAGCAATAATTAAATTGATTTAATGAGAAATCTTTTATAATCTAGTTTAAAACGCACTTGTCTGCTTCTTAGAAATGTAACCTGTGTATTTGTGTTGGTTTGGAACTTTTTATACCATTTTCCAAATGTTTTTATTTAATGACTCACAAAATGACAAGTGGTGTAACAATTGAGTAAAAAGTGATTGTAACGATTATATTCTGTTATGTTCTGTTTTGGCTTTGTTGGTTCTGTTCCTGTTTGCCTGTGTGCCCTGTCACTTGGCCTAGTTCCATTGTGTGTTTGATAATGATTCCGTTCACCTGTCATTCAATTAATTAACTCATGTAGTCTGTGTATATATACTGCCTGTTTTGTTCAGTTCTTTGTCCAGTCTCATCGATGTTAGTAAGGTTGTGTTTCCTAAGTTTCTCCTGCCTGTTTCATGAATTATTGAATTAAATACTGTTACCTTGAACTATTCGTCTTGGTGCTCTTACTTACAGCACCCACTCATGACAGAAGACCAGACCTGGAGTTTCACACCAGGGATTTTTTGGAGCTGGTGTGCCAAACACACTCTCTAGACTAGAGCACGCCTCCCAGGAAATGGTCCTTGTGAGGACTTCACCGCATTCGTATAGTGGGTGCTGGCGAACAACGAGTGGGCGTTCACCATTAGCCATACAGAGGACGACACCAGCCCCGCTCTATACCCAGAGCCCAATCAGCCTTCTCCTCGCCAGACGGTACGATGCCTGTGCCCACCATAGACACGGAGCCAGAGCCTACCACGGACATTGAGCCAGAAGGCCCATCTGAGCCATATCCCACCCTGGAGCCTGAGCCCAAGGGCATGTCTGACCAGGTACGCGAGCCGGCAACTACGCCCAGCCTAGAGGGAGTTCTGGTGGAATTCGCTCTCATGGATGGAAGCCCCGTCCACACTCCCACCCCTGTGAATGACTTATGTCTGGCCTCTGAAAATATTTTGGATGAATTTGAGGAGGTAATACCTTTTAATCTGCCTTCTCCACTGGTCCCATCCAGCTCAGAGTTTCCTGTGTCCCCGCTGGAATCAAGCTCGAAGTCTACAGAGATCCCTCTCAGCCTTCCATCCCACCTCCTCTACCAAGCCAGCCAGTTCTCCAACCTGCCATCGTTGGTTCCTGTCAGTCCCTTAGCTAATCCTTAGTCGGCTCCTGGCAGTGTTGTGGATTTCCAGTCCCCAGGATTCCCTGTCTCCACCTCCAGCCACAAAGCCCCAGACTCCACCTCAATCCTCTGACCCATTGGCTCTGCCTTGACTCCATGCTCCTTCATCTATACCGGTTCCACCGGGTTCCCTCGTCCCCCCTGTCTCCACCTTGGTCAACTGTCACCCTGGTTCCACCATGGGAATCCTGGCTTCCGGTTACACCTCTACACTCTTTCCCTTCGACTCCACCTCCCCTCTGGCTCCACCATTGTCCTCTGTCGCACCGGCTCCACAGTGATCCACAGATCCCTGCCTCCGCCTTGGTCCCAAGAGCCGTCAGCTCCACCTTGGCCCACCAGACCTGTTTTGTCACTCTGGCCCTGTGTTTTCTCATCTCCGTCTTGGTTTCCACCACAGGTGGCTCCGTTGCAGGAGATTGCATTCCTGGTCTCCACCATGGCTCATCCCTCCTGCAAATCTGCCATGGAACATCTCGCTGGCTGTTGCCTGGGTCCCTGCCTGGCTCCCTCTGCTCCTGGCTACTCCCTGGCTCCTTCCACTCTCCCATGGAGTGTTTTGCCTGCCCCTGACTGTTTTCTTCCCTCTCCTGTTCCTCATCCTGGGGAACTGTAACTATTATATTCTGTATTGTTCTGTTTTGGCTTAGTTTCATTGTGTTTTGGTTCTGTTCCTGTTTGCCTGTGTGCCCTGTCATTTGACCTAGTTTCCTAGTTTATTTTATTAGGATTCCGTTCACCTGTTGTTCAATTAATTAGCTCATTTAGTCATTATTTACTTCCTGTTTTGTTCAGTTCTTTGTCCGGTTTCGTCGATGTTAGTGGTTGTCTTTCCTGAGTTTTTCCTACCTGTTTCGTGAATCATTGAATTAAATATTGTTCCCTTTCAAAACCCTTTTTTGGAGATAAAATTCTTTTTCCCCTTTCTTACAAATATCACAATTAATCATCAATTATATTAAGTTTTATTGGGGTTATTCCATCTGACAATCTGACATTACTTTCCCATGCATTAAAAAAGATATTCTGATATTTTTTAAGGACAAATTTATCAGTACTGATTTCTATGGTATAAGTTCCTATTTTGTGGTTTTCTGAACAGAATGGCTTCCTGCACATTGGTTATACCACATTGGTGGATCAAAATGTCACATTTAGATATTATTATAAAACAAAACTGCCTCATTGTAAAGAAAGAAAAAAAATCTATAAATGTATATTCTGACCAAAAAATGGGACCTGAAGCAGCTATTTCTAATGACCATTGAAATCTGACCATTGAAAATAATTTTCATATGTGTAGCCAAATTCAGGTTTATTTAGTTATACAAAATTATTTGACTGGAATAAATCCATTTAGCTTTTTCACCATAGTAGAGGCATATGCATAGCTACTTGCATGGAAATGCAGTGAGGAAAAAAACATTGCATTCCTTCTCTGAGGGTCTGTATTTGAATGTAATGTCTGGCAACAGATTTCTATTTGGCTGAACTTCAGGTCTGATGAGTCAGCCGTCAATGAACTCCTCCTGATCGCCTCTAAACTTCTCATGATCATGGGGCGCCTGTGGGCTGAAGGAAAATCTCCGGACCTCCACGTACATTATGTTCCCTTACTGACAGCTGTGTATGACAGACAGCTCATAGTTTAGGAGTTTAGTTCACTGAGAGTGACAGGGTAGATTTACTTATTGTTCTTCCTAAAAGCAGGCATTTGAGAGGAAACAGTACTGGTACAATTTCTCCAGTAAAATAGTACATAGTATGTAATGCCTGCTGTGCACAGTATGCAAATTTTCTGCATGCACAGAGTACACGTATGACCAGCTACATTTGTCAAAATGTGCACTATATTATATTATATAACCAGAGCACACTAAGTGAAATACTTCATCACATAATGCAATCCACTTGGCTTGACCTTCAATGTGACGAATGAACCAGAAGATCATCAGCTGTGATTTTTTAACATCACTTTATTGACATATTGTTTGGTCAGATTGCTGAAACCTCCAAATGGATGTCATTTCTGAATTAAACATACACAATGAAGTCATGTGACTGAAATGCAATACTATTGTTTGAAATGTTTCTCAACTTATTTTGCGTTCATCTTCATATACTTTTTTTTAAAGCATGAGTAGTTAACATGAAGTCCTTGTTCAAACTATTTTAACTATTTAATATATATATATTTGTGTGTGTGTATGCGTACAGTTCTGTCATGACAACTTTCAGAGTTATTGGCATGGTAATGAGAATGACAATGTTTTATGTTTAGTATTGGCGAAATAGATCTGCTGCTGCTGTTATTTGCTGCTACAGAGCAAGTACAGGAATTGCTACTGCCAATACATGACACGCTGCTGTGAGCAAGTAAGCCATGCTGCTGCTGTACAATAGCGGTAGCAGATCTATACAGGTGAAGCTGGGGAAGGTGGAGGGTTTCTGAAAGAGTGCTGCACTGCTAAGGCAAATGCTATCCCAAAGTAATTTGTCACCATGTAACCATTTAAAACTGTGAAGACAAAAAAGGTGTTTAAAAATGGGTGTGATGATCTTAAAAGAAATGGTGATCAGTTACAGCATTTAAATATACATAATATTGTTTATATATGAGCATTTAAAATGTAGATACAATTTATTTATTTTTTTAAGTCCTTTTTGGAAGTTGACGTCCTCCATTGTGACATGTTATACGGCATCTTAAACTATTTTTAACAGCATTTATATATATATTATAAAGAAAATATATATTATATATATTATATATGTATATATATATATATATATACATATATATATAAAAATATAAAATACTGATCATATTGATCTGATACTGAGTGGCATAGCCAGATGTTATATTTGATCTATCCACATTCATTGAGGGAAATTAGTTTCAACCTCTGTATCTAAATAACCATTTGGTCACATGCCTGATGGTTAAGTAAACCACCAATCAGGCAGTGCACAGGCCTCGTCTCACATTCTTGTCTCATCTCTGTGAAACTGTATGTAACTGATGCTGCTGTGTTTGAGAACATCATAGTAGACTCCCTCCACTTGGCAGCTCAGTGTGGATTCAGTAAAATGAGGAGATATGAAAGTCCAGTTCCAATGTTAATCCTCCTGATGCAGACATGCTGGCCTACATTAAGACTGAGTGTGTGTGTGTGTGTGTGTGTGTGTGTGTGTGTGTGTGTGTGTGTGTGTGTGTGTGTGTGTGTGTGTGTGTGTGTGTGTGTGTGTGTGTGTGTGTGTGTGTGTGTGTGTGTGTGTGTGTGTGTGTGTGTGTGTGTGTGTGTGTGTGTGTGTGTGTCTGTGTGTCTGTGTGTGTGTGTGTGTGTGTGTGTGCGTGTGTGTTTGTGTGCCGTGCGTGTGCATGTGTGTGCGTGTGCTTGTGTGTGTGTCCAGAGGGTTACATAAACAACATGGCCAGATGGCATGGCTAGAGGAGAGACTTTGAACTGAGCTGCTCAAAGGAAATAGAATTTGTGGAGGGAAAAAAAACAACCAGGAATAAATTCTTTCAATAAACACACTGGTCCATTCAGTCATAATCTGTGGAGGTAAACAGTAATATCCATAAATACAAAGTAGTTTTACGTGATTAAATCAGATCATAATGGATTTGGATCCTGAGTAGAACACGTGAGGTGATGAGGTGGAGGGAGTGTGGATCAGTGCTTCAGCCAGAGGGAATTTTCATGACCTCAAACAGTTCTAACATCATGACATGCCTGTTAGGAGACCAAAAACGGGCTTTCCAGATGCACAGACATCCACGTGTGCTCTTCCTGTTCCATTCTGACCTAGTTCACAAATGCTAAACAAGTATGTGAACATACTATGAGCCATAGTGATACATGAGAATCGAGCTGGGCCGCATTTATCATACAGACACATCATGCTTACAGCTCGTCCACAATAATCTATCCCATGAGTCTCAAGCCCCTACATTGAAACGCTGTACACTGGCGGTACTGTGAGCAACACTCAATGCTTTTTTTGCTGGGGTGACAGGTGTATTTTTCTTTCTGTGTACAAATGAGTAATGGGGAAAAGTTTATTCAATCTGAAATTATTTCTTGACTTGTTCATTACATGTATGCTATTTGTAATTTTATTATTTCTATTTCATTACATTATATGTATATTATGTGCATATTTGCATGCTTTGTACTTTATATGTTTCTGTTTTGAGTAGGGGTGAATATGCCCACTTTAAGAACAATGTGCATTTACTTTTATGTTGTAGCATGTTTAGATATAAGTTTAGCATATACAGGATGATGATGCATCAGCCAATGTGTTATTAAAACCAATGTTACTCACGTATGGAGCAGATACATCGCAACCTCGCCGTCTGTTTTCAGACCTTCCCGCTTCAATCTCACCAGCACTGGAAAGCTTTTATAATATTAAAGGAGAACTCCGGTCAATTTTAACATTGAGCTCATTTTTTGTACATTTGGAGTGCTGTCAGTACAGACAAAAACGACAAAAATCGGTATTGCCTACACTGTGTTATCCTCTTTTTAAAATTTGCACCCTGTTGACTTCAATGGGGCAAGTTCTAAACCTGCTTTTAGCCTCTTAACATCCTTGATTTGTCATTACAAGTGCACAACCATGTGAGTGGTGTTATTTAGAGTGACCACGGTCAATCTGACTGCAGTAGATGTGAAAAATATTAATAAAAATTATGTTAATTCAGCCAGCACACATACCTGTATTTACAGGTCTTTCTAAAAAAAATAGCATATTGTGATAAAGTTCATTATTTTCCATAATGTAATGATAAAAATTAAACTTTCATATATTTTAGATTCATTGCACACCAACTGAAGTATTTCAGGTGTTTTATTGTTTTAATACTGATGATTTTGGCATACAGCTCATGAAAACCCAAAATTCTTGTCTCAAAAAATTAGCATATCATGAAAAGGTTCTCTAAACAAGCTATTAACCTTATCATCTGAATCAACTAATTAACTCTAAACACCTGCAAAAGATTCCTGAGGCTTTTAAAAACTCCCAGCCTGTTTCATTACTCAAAACCGCAATCATGGGTTAGACTGCCGACCTGACTGCTGTCCAAAAGGCCATCATTGACACCCTCAAGCAAGAGGGTAAGACACAGAAAGAAATTTCTGAACAAATAGGCTGTTCCCAGAGTGCTGTATCAAGGCACCTCAGTGGGAAGTCTGTGGGAAGGAAAAAGTGTGGCAAAAAACGCTGCACAACGAGAAGAGGTGACCGGACCCTGAGGAAGATTGTGGAGAAGGACCGATTCCAGACCCTGGGGGACCTGCGGAAGCAGTGGACTGAGTCTGGAGTAGAAACATCCAAAGCCACCGTGCACAGGCGTGTGCAGGAAATGGGCTACAGGTGCCGCATTCCCCAGGTCAAGCCACTTTTGAACCAGAAACAGCGGCAGAAGCGCCTGACCTGGGCTACAGAGAAGCAGCACTGGAATGTTGCTCAGTGGTTGCATGTCATTCGGAAATCAAGGTGCCAGAGTCTGGAGGAAGACTGGGGAGAAAGAAATGCCAAAATGGCTGAAGTCCATGTCAAGGACCCACAGTCAGTGATGGTCTGGGGTGCCATGTCAGCTGCTGGTGTTGGTCCACTGTGTTTTATCAAGGGCAGGGTCAATGTAGCTAGCTATCAGGAGATTTTGGAGCACTTCATGCTTCCACCTGCTGAAAAGCTTTATGGAGATGAAGATTTCATTTTTCAGCATGACCTGGCACCTGCTCACAGTGCCAAAACCACTGGTAAATGGTTTACTGACCATGGTATTACTGTGCTCAATTGGCCTGCCAACTCTCCTGACCTGAACACCATAGAGAATCTGTGGGATATTGTGAAGAGAAAGTTGAGAGACGCAAGACCCAACACTCTGGATGAGCTTAAGGCCGCTCTCGAAGCATCCTGGGCCTCCATAACACCTCAGCAGTGCCACAGGCTGATTGCCTCCATGCCACACCGCATTGAAGCAGTCATTTCTGCAAAAGGATTCCCGACCAAGTATTGAGTGCATAACTAAACATAATTATTTGAAGGTTTACTTTTTTTGTATTAAAAACACTTCTTTTATTGGTCAGATGAAATATGCTAATTTTTTGAGACAGGAATTTTGGGTTTTCATGAGCTGTATGCCAAAATCATCAGTATTAAAACAATAAAAGACCTGAAATATTTCAGTTGGTGTGCAATGAATCTAAAATATATGAAAGTAAAATTTTTATCATTACATTACATAATGAACTTTATAACAATATGCAAATTTTTTGAGAAGGACCTGTACTTCCTGTTTTCGGTCAATTTGTCGAATTGTTTGATTGTCGAGTTCGCGCTTGCGATCATTTGTAACCAAGCAACAGTGGAGAGTCAGACTGTCAGCTGTCAGCCGATGACGGCGCTGTGTGTTGTTCTGATATTATGATATTCTATGACATTATGATATGATGTTGCTTAGTTCCCAATGATCGCACACGCGAACTCGACAATCGACTACTGTGGACTTCGACCAAAAACAGGAAGTAAATACAGGTAAGTGAGCCGGCTGAATTAACATAATTTTTATTAATATCTTTCACATCTACTGCAGTTAAATTGACCGTGGTCACTCTTAATAACACCACTCACATGGCTGTGCACTTGTAATGACAAATCAAGGATGTTAAGAGGCTAAAAGCAGGCTTAGAACTTGCCCCATTGAAGTCAACAGGGTGCGAATTTTAAAAAGTGGATAACATGGTGTAGGCAACACCGATTTTTGTCGTTTTTGTCTGTACTGACAGCACTCCAAATGTACAAAAAAATTAGCGCAATGTTAAAATTAACCGGAGTTCTCCATTAACGCAGGTCCTAAAGCTCTTGCCTGATCATTACCCTTCTTTTTCCAGTGTTATTCCTCCAATCTTTTCTCTTTTGTAATGTTTCTCAGCCATCTCGCTTTAGGCAAGGCAAGGCAAGTTTATTTATATAGCACATTTAATAAAAAAAGAGAAAATAAAATACAGTACAAACAGTCGGACGCACAGTGGCACAGTACTGCGACAGTACAGTATTTCAGTAAATGCACAGCTAAACAGATGTGTTTTGAGTCTGGATTTGAATGTGACTACTGTAGGAGCACATCTGATCTCTTCTGGAAGCTGGTTCCAGCTGCGGCTGGCATAATAACTAAAAGCAGACTCTCCTTGCTTTGAGTGAACCCTTGGTATTTCTAGCTGATGTTATCCTAATGATCTGAGTGATCTGTTTATATTTGAGCATATCTGCAATGTATTGAGGTCCTAGGCCATTGAATGGTTTACATACCAGTAATAATACTTTACAATCAATCCTAAATGTAACTGGGAGCCAGTGTAAAGACCTGAGGAAAGGTGTGATATGTTCATATTTTCTGGTTCTGTTCAGAATCCTGGCAGCAGCGTTCTGTATGAGCTGTAACTGTGTTATGGTCTTTTTGGGAAGGCCAGTGAGGAGTTCATCACAATAATCCACCCTGCTGGTGATGAAAGCATGCACAAGTTTCTCTAAGTCTTGACTGGAAACAAAGCATGTAAGTCATGCAATATTTTTCAGGTGATAATATGCTGATTTAGTTATTGCTTTGACATCACTACTGAAACTAAGTTCTGACTCTAGAGTCACACCAAGATTCCTGACTTGATTTTTAGTTGTTTGTATGTGTTCACCTTGAGAACTTCATCTTTGTTTCCAAACGCATTGACTTCAGTTTTGTTTTTGTTAAACTGAAGAAAGTTTTGGCACATCCAACTGTTGACTTCATCAATGCATTGGCACAGGGAGTCAATGGGGCTGTAATCGTTAGGCGATAGGGCTAAGTAGATGTGTGTCTCATCTGCATAGCTGTGGTAAGCGATTTGGTTCTTTCTCTTTATTTGGCTCAGTGGGAGTATAAACTTTTTGAATAGGAGTGGCGCAAGAATTGAGCCTTGAGGGACTCCGCATGTCATGGATGTCCATTCAGACTTATGGTCTCCTATACTCACATAATAACCTCTCCCTTCTAAGTATGACCTGAACCATTTTAGGACTATCCCAGAAAGCCCGACCCAGTTCCCTATCGTAAGGAACTCAACACTGCGTCGTTGAAAACGACTCTTTGGTGACGATCCCTTAGCATGCGCCTCTGAACTATAAATGAAACTAATCCAATCCTGATTGGTGTTGCGTAATGACGTAACATGTGACGGCATAACCAGATGCATAAAAGTGATGCCGGCACACACTTTCGCTCTTCAGCAAGCACAATCTGTTGTTGTATGTCATATTTGGTGTTGTCTGTCAGTATCAGTGTTGGGAACGTTACTTTATAAAAGTTATAGTTACTCACTACTTGTTCCAAAAAGTAACTGAGTTAGTAACTGAATTACTCTATAATAAAAGTAACTCGTTACCAGGGAAAGTAACTATTTAGTAAGTAACGTTACTGTTAAAAAAAGAAAGTTGCTATATGTCAAAGAATTTGGATTTTTTTTAGCAGTTTTCACAAGTCAGTTGAAATGAGTAGAACAGACAGGTGTTTGTAGATAACTTTCTATATTTATTGCATGTCGACAGACAGCAAGAGGTTTATCCTGCGCTTCAAGTATTATATTTGTAAGATAAGTAAACAGATTGGCTACCATGAAACATGACTCTGCCTTAGCCAATCATAATCGCTTATCTTGTTATTAACCAACCTCCTCACTAGCTGTGTGAGCCACGGGGTGCGTTCGGATTACACAGTAACACACATAGGCGTCGATTACGTCATGAGTCATTTTGTACCAACCACTTTTTGAAACATTGAGGCACGGATGTACCTAATACAAATAAATAAAACATCTCCAGTTAACTAGCAGAGCATTCATTTAGTTCGCTATTAAAGAGATGTAGTGCTAAAATGTGTTGTTTTTTAAATCAAGCTGAGCGCTCGTTCCCGCTGCTACCAGTGTCATGGATTTATTTATTGGTTGAGCAGTGAGGCTGCACAGATTGACAAGTTTGTACCCAGCACTTCTGAAAATGCACTTCCGAATGCGTCTCTGTCCCCAGCACATTTCAAACCAAACTGATGCCCGTGGTAACGCACCACATTTAACGTCCAGTAACGTTAACAGCGTTGTAACGTCGGGAAAGGTAATTAGTTAGATTACCCCGTTACTGAAAAAATAACATCATTAACTAACGCTGTTCTTTTAAACAGCGTTATTCCAAACACTGGTCAGGATATATCTCAGATCATGACGAGTAAACAATTCACGAAGTGTGTGCACCCCTGCCCCAGATATCTTACGGGTGGACACACACACCAGTTATGTGTGTATTGTTTGTGAAGCAATCCCTATAAGAGTGCTGCGCTCCCATCTGGCTGTTTTTAAAATTGATGGCCAGACTCGCGATCCACACGGCTCGGGTACCGCGTCTGTTGAGGCGGCGCGGCGGCTTAATTCGTGGGGATCGCAAAAGGACCTTGCAGATGAGAACGAGACTGCCGAGGCACTTTCCCGTTCTTCATCTGAGGGTTCTGTGGCGCACGTTCACGGTGCAGAAGCCCGCGCTGCAGCTTCTTCTGCCCGCAACGAGTGCCTGGTGCTTGAGCTATCTGCTTCTGAGGAAGTGGATGTGCTCAGCATCGAAGGCAAGGAACATGAGTCATACTCGCCGGCTCATGTTCCCGCTAATGAACAGTTAAAAAGGAGTTAATAGAGGATCTGGAGATCTCTTTATGTAGATCTGGGAAAAAACGGCAAACCCCGGCGCTGAGGTTGTGCTACAGGAATCTCTAGTCTAGCTTACTTCGACAAGGATCATCCTGCAGCACAGATCACAACCTCAGCGCCGGGGTTTGCCGTTTTTTCCCAGATCTGCATAAAGAGATCTCCAGATCCTGGGAAAAACCTCACTCTTCGCGCATCTCATCACCTTTATATCTGTATTGTAATGTGGTGGATGCGGGAGAGTTGGGATATGGCAAGATGCCGCAAATTGAGGAAGCTTTAGCGCTCTATCTTTCTCCTGAAACAGCATCTTCGCTTAAAAGTCAAGGTCTAAGAGGGCTGGTCCAAGCGGCCAGCCCCAGCCGTCAACTAGCTCCTCCCATCGCCAGGAACAGAAAGAGAGTGTTTCCTCTAGAGCCCCTCCTGCGGGAGCTTGGCAACAGAGGAAGCGCTCTCATGCGAAGTCCTCCAGCCAGAAGGGCGACCTGAGGGACGTCCTTCAGGCGAAGAGGGCTTCAGGAAAGAGGTCCTGACCGAAGTGGCAGGACCTCTGAGGGCTGCCCCTCCCGCTGTGGAGCAATTGAGGTTGTTCTCACAGCGGAGCCCTCTGGGAAGAGATGTTGTCCCGCTGTCCTTGACACTTTGGGCCGCATCGATTTCCAGTGAACGCACACTGTGGCGTTCACCCCAAAAGCTTGCAAAAGAGCACCGACTATGGTCACAAAATTCTTCTCGACTTCTTCCTGCCGGTCCTCCGTTTCAGGAGGTCGAGAACAGTGCTCGGAAAACACCAGAGGCTAATCTCGAGAGGCTGGTTCCCGTAGTAGATTTTGTAGAAGAATGGACAACACCTTCCGAATATAACAAAAAATGGGTACAGAATGCAGTTCCCGTTTGTTTGCAGTGGTTCCAGAACAGGCTCGGGTTATGGAACAAGAGGTCATAGAAAGTGTTCCCCTTCCAGACAGGGAGTCGGGGTTTTACAGCCGGTACTTTATAGTTCCTGTCCCAAGGGCCAGTGTTAGGAGCATCATGTTGCCGGAAGACTGTTTCGATAGATGCCTCCCTCACTGGCTGGGGCGCGGACATGGACGGTCGCTTTGCCAGGGGTCTGTGGCAGGACCATCTTCATTCTTGGCATATAAATTGCTTGGAGATGTTGGTTGTGTTCAGGGCTCTGAGGAGTTTCCTCCCAGACATAAAGGATTACCACGTCCTAGTACGTTCGGACAAAAGCTTATCTGAACCGATAAGGGGGACTCTCTATCCAGACTGGCGCATCAGATAATTCTATGATCCCAGGAGAAAATATTATCTGTCAGAGCAATATATGTCCCTGGGGTTCAGAATCATGGAGCAGACATCCTGTCGAGGCAGGGGTTGAGGCCCGGGGAATGGAGACTTCACCCAGATGTGGTGGAGTTAATATGGCAGAGGTTTGGACCATTGGAAGTGGATCTATTTGCCTCTCGAGAGACATCCCACTGTTCACTTTGGTTCTCCCTCACACATCCAGCCCCACTGGGGTTGAATGCCATGGTACAGGCCTGGCCGAGGCTTCGCCTGTACACTTTTCCCCCGATTGCTCTGCTCCTGGGGGTCCTGGAGAGGGTCCGTCAGGAGGGCATCAGTCTTCTTCTGGTAGCCCCATTGTGGCCGGCCCGAGTATGGTTTTAAGAGATAATTCACTCCTGATAGCTCCGCCGTGGCAGATTCCTCTGGGGAGGGATCTGTTGTCTCAGGCGGAGGGCACAATATTCCACCCTCGCCCGGAGCTGTGGCAACTGTGGGTCTGGCCCCTGAGGGGGTCCAGTACCTGAATGCTGGTCTGTCACCTGGGGTGGTTGAAACCATACTTAGCTCTAGGGCTCTGTCCACTAGGAGACAATATGGACTCAAGTGGAATGTCTTTTCCACTTGGTGTAGAGAACATGAGTTAGATCCAGTTAACTGCCCAGTGGCTTCAGTTCTGGAGTTTCTCCCAGATCGTTTCTCTGCGGGTCTCTCCCCGTCCACTCTTACGGTGTATGTGGCTGCCATTACGGCTTTTCGTGCACCAATGAGCGATGGGCCTTTGGGGAGGCACCAACTGGTCATACGTTTTCTCCGTGGTACATGGAGGATGAGACCGACAATCAGGTCCAGGTTTCCTTCCTGGGACCTGGCAGTGGTTCTCGAAGGGCTATCCCTGGCTCCCTTCGAACCCTTTCAGTCGGCTTCGCCCAAGGACCTCACATTCAAGATGGATTTTCTCTGAGCTATTACTTCTATTAAGAGGGTGGGAGATCTTCAAGACCTGGCAGTAACGCCAGCCTGCTTAGAGTTTGCCCCCGGCAGAGTTAAGGCCATCCTGCACCCGAGACCTGGCTATGTGCCTAAAGTGCCTTCTAACATGGCACGGTCTACGGTCCTACAGGCATTTCATCCCCCACCTCATGTGTCGGCAGAAGAAGAGAGGCTCCATTTGCTCTGCCCAGTTAGAGCTTTGAGTGTTTACCTTCAGAGGTCCTCTTCTTGGAGGAGGTCGGACCAACTATTAGTGTGTTTTGGGTCACCTAAGAAGGGGCTCCCGGCATCCAAACAAACCATTAGTAATTGGATTGTTCAGGCTATTGCCTCGGCCTACAAGGTGCGCAATTTGCCTTCACCTTTGGCTGTAAGGGCTCATTCTACTAGAGGCATGGCGTCCTCCAGGGCCTTCCTCTCGGGAGTGCCCCTTCAGGAGATCTGTGAAGCAGCCGGTTGGGCTACCCCGCACACGTTTATCAGGTTTTATAGTCTGCACCTTCCTAGTACGCCTGGCGCACAAGTGCTCTCGTCCAAGCTGAGTGCCTGAGATCAGTTTCACTCTAGGGGAGGCCTTTTTTCGGTGTGTGGCATAGTAGGCATTCGTTCCCCAAAGAGTCGTTTTCAACGACGCAGTGTTGAGTTCCCTACGATAGGGAATGTCTCGGGTTACGTCTGTAACCCTTGTTCCCTGAGAAGGGAACGAGACACTGCGTCGTTGAAAAATACTCTTTGGGGACGCCCCCTTAGCGTGCACCTCTGAAGTATGAATGAAACTAATCCAATCCTGATTGGTGTTGCGTAATGACGTAACATGTGACGGCATAACCGGATGCATAAAAGTGATGCCGGCACACACACACATTAGCCTCGCGATGAGACACTGCGGCGCTTCATCGCGAGGCTAATGTTTGTGTGTGCCGGCGTCGCTTTTCAGAGTAGTTTTCAACGACGCAGTGTCTCATTCCCTTCTCAGGGAACAAGGGTTACAGATGTAACCCGAGAAGTTTTCCAGCCTGTCAAGAAGTATGTTGTAATCGACAGTGTCAAATGCAGCACTGAGGTTGAGTAGTACCAGCACTGATAATTTGCCTGTATCAGTATTTAAGCGAATATCGTTTATTATTTTTATTAGCACTGTCTCTGTGCTGTGATGCGGTCGGAAACCAGATTGAAAATTGTCAAAGTATCCATTCGAGCTTAAGAATTGTTCAGCTGATTGAAAATAACTTTTTGATCTTGCCTATGAAAGGAAGATTTGAGATTGTTCTATAGTTGCTTAATATGGTCTTATCCAGATTTCTCTTTTTCAGGAGGGGCTTGACAACTGCCCCTCAGTATTTATACAGTATTTCTTCAAATCTCCCTCTTGCTCACTCTCTCTCCTTCCCCATCATGAGGGGACACCACTGATCTATATAAATGATACAATGATTTATGAATACAGATTTATGCTTTGTAAGGCATTTTAGCTGACCTGTGGCTTTTTACCAGTTTCCAAGACCTCTGAAGAGTCTGAAGTGAATGTTGGTCAACAAAAAGACATCAGGAAATAATATACACGCTTCACAAATTATTCAGAGAAAGGTCGCTGACTGCGTATGGATTTAAAGACATGATGCTTTATTTCCAAGCATTTATACTGTCACCCCGAGCAAGATAATGCATGGTGAACCTTTGTAATATAGTATAGTACAATTTAGTATACATATTAGTGCATGTTTAATATTTCCTGCATAAATGCATAAATAAAGAAATCTGGTTTGTGTTAGTTCAGTTTCCTGTGTCGACAGTGTGCAGTAGACACACCCATCTTAACTATTTATATATATATATATATATATATATATATATATATATATATATATATATATATATATATATATATATCTCTTATCCTGCCTGAAAAGACCACAAACAATACAGATAATGTTCGATATATCAATTCATGTATATACTGTACATATACACTATATTGCCAAAAATATTGGGACATCCCTCCAAATCATTGAATTCAGTTGTTCCAATCACTTCCATGGCCACAGTAAAATCAAGCACCTAGGCATGCAGACTGCTTCTACAAACATTTGTGAAAGAATGGGTCGCTCTCAGGAGCTCAGTGAATTCAATCGTGGTACCGTGATAGGTTGCCACCTGTATAATAAGTCCATTCATGAAATTTCCTCTCTATTAAATATTCCATGGTCAACTGTTAGTGGTATTACAGCAAAGTGGAAGCAATTGGGAACAACAGCAACTCAGCCATGAAGTGGTAGGCCGTGTAAAATCACAGAGACGAGTCAGTGCATGCTGAGGTACACAGTGCGCAGAAGTCACCTACTTTCTGCAGAGTCAATAGCTACAAACCTCCAAACTTCTTGTGGCCTTCAGATTAGCTCAAAAACATTGTGTATAAGAGCTTCATGGAATGGGTTTCCAAGGCCAAGCAGCTGCATCCAAGCCTTACATCACCAAGTGCAATGCAAAGCGTCGGATGCAGTGGTGTAAACAGCCACCACTGTACTGTAGACCAGTGGAGACGCGTTCTCTGGAGTGACGAATCATGCTTCTCTGTCTGGCAATCCGATTGACGAGTCTGGGTTTGGTGGTTGCCAGGAGAACGGTACTTGCCTGACTGCATTGTGCCAAGTGTAAAGTTTGGTGGAGGGGGGCTGGTGCGGGGTTAAAAGTGCAGGTCAGGTTTCATTAAAGGGACACCAAATCCCCCTGAAGAACCCGAAAATAACATCCACTAAACACTAAATGCTCCCTCTGCGCTCGTAGCAGGCAATTCTGATAGTTGTGTAAGCTGCTCGCATACTAAGACATTTTGGACAATTCCATGCTGCGAACAGTTTGGGGATGGCCCCTTCCTGTTCCAAAATGACTGTGCACCAGTGCACAAAGCAAGGTCCATAAAGACATGGATGAGCGAGTTTGGTGTGGAGGAACCTGACTGGCCTGCACAGAGTCCTGCCCTTAACCCGATAGAACACCCCTTGGGATGAATTAAAGCGGAGACTTCGAGCCGGGCCTTCTCGTCCAACATCATTGCCTGACCTCATTAATGCGCTTCTAAAATAATGGTCAAAAATTCCCATAAACACTCTCCTAAACCTTGTGGAAAGCCTTCCAAGAAGAGTTGAAGCTGTTATAGCTGCAAAGGTTTGGCCTACTCCATATTAAACCCTGCGGATTAAGAATGGGATGTCATTAAAGTTCATGTACATGTAAAGACAGACGTCCCAAAAACATTGGCAATATAGTGTATCTTAAAAACTATTCATGTGCGACTGATATGCTGCAAATCAGGTGATTTTAGGTCAATGTTTTGTAAGCCAAAGATGCCCTCTGTCAGTAGGGAATCATAAGATGGTCGCTCGAATACTTCCGGTGGCTTCACCACCTTCTGGCAGTTTAGAAAGCAATGAAGAATCCAGTCATTTATATTCACCTTATTTTTAACGGAAATACGGACACAGCCAGTTGACGTTTTTTTTGTGTGAGACTTCCGGTCAGGCACTTCCGGTCACTGTCTAGCTAACTCACTTTTCACCGTAGTGGTTAATCAAAGTCTCCGTAACAAATAACTCATCGTTATGACTTGGAGGAAAACCGGGACTGTTTGTGCAGTTAGAGGTTGTCATAATAACTGGTACAAAAGAAAGATTTACTTGGAGCAGGAGTGTTTTAATCATCGATCGCGTACGAGAGCTAAATGTGGATGCGAGGCGCTCTACGACCTTCACCCCCTGCCGAAGAATGGGGAATCCCTTCGCCTGTGGTTGAAAGCTTTAAATTTGAAGAAACCACCAAAGTGACCGTATGTTTGTTCTTTTCATTTCGCGGACACAAGACCTACAGAAGACCACCCGATACCAGAAAAGTGGCTGGGCTACGAAGTCCCAATAAAGACAAAAAGGAGAAGTGTCCAGAGGTTAACCCTTGTGCATCCTTATGGACATTTTTGTTCTTTTCAGTTGTTGTTTTTAATCACTTTGCCTGTGTTAATGCTAACTGCATACAATTTGGCACAGGTTCAATATGTTTCATAATATATATATGTTATAGAGCCAATTGGGTATAAATTATGCAACAATATTTGTGTGGGTGTGTTGGTATGGATGTCAGAGTGTGGTTAGTGTGTTATAAAAAAAATATATGCGCGTGTGTTTTGTAATATTGAGAGAGACAAATTCAACTACAAATAACAAATCCAATCACTGTGTGCACCAGTGTAGTTTTGCTGGCACCCACTGGAGAAAATCTGTTACTGCGCCCAAACAAAATCTTACCGAAAGCTCATTTTCTGAGATATATGGCTTTGATTTTCTAGCCGTTTTAGAGTTCAACTTGTTTCATAAAATATATATTTTATATAAAATAATGTTCATAAATAATTTTCATAAACTTATTTAAACGTACATAAATGTACATATTATTTTTTTTACTTCAGCAATAATCTGCGACGGGTCTTCTTTAAAATTATACCAAACTTAAGTCTCTGCAAACTTAACATTTTTATGACAGTTTTTTGACACGGACATTTTTGTCCTCTATGTAACTTTTTTTAATTGATGCACAATGGATAAATATACAAACTTAAAAGACAGTTGGCTTTATGTGAGAGCATATGTTAACTCTCAAGAGGGACACAAACTGAGAACTAACCAGAGTTCACATTACCTGTGTCTGCTAATGATATATTTGTATTTTTTTTCATCCCTGCTAGCCCAGGGCATTTGTAAAAATTGGAAGCAATATATGCAATATTATTATTTGAATGAGCACTAATACAGGTGTTGCTCTATTAGCTTGCTGTTAAGGTAGTTGTAAGTAGTCTAGGTATGTTTTATGTTGTTTGCTAAACTGGGCTTATGTGGTCTTATGTTTGGCTGATGACAGCCACTGTGATGAGGAGGCTGACCAGACCGTTCCAGAAAGTCACCTATGGATAAAGATGCTGACACTCAGTGGGAGGTTCCGGCACTGATGGATCACACCTACATATTAGGAGAAAAGATGAAGGATGTATGCGACAGAGAAACACAATGTGGTGGAGAAGTACCCCTTGCCCATGCCACCCTGAAGAATGACACTAGCTGTGTGTTGTACACAGGCCTTTGTCTCAGTGCCTTTTTTGATCATGTTAAATATCTTGAACAGTTCTATAAAGCAAAGATGCACGAAATGGATCAACTATTGATGATCATGATGAAACTCAAGTTGAATCTACTCCAATGTGATCTTGCAGAACACTTTGCTGTGTCCCAGGGGTTACTGAGCAGGATCCTCTCCTACTGGATAGACACAATGGAGGAGCACATGAGAATCTACATTCCTTGGCTGCCACGGGAGACAATCCGGAGCACAGTGCCTCAGTGCTTCAGGGAGAAGTTCCCCAACACCACCTGCATCATTGACTGCACTGAGACCAACCTGCAGAAACCACACAATCTTGACTCCAGAGGCGAGTCATACAGCCATTATTATTCCAGCAATACTATAAAGTATTTAGTTGTCATTGCCCCGTGTGGGCTTATGTTCATTTCTCCTACTTATGGAGGCAGGTGTAGTGACAAGTTCATCACTCAGGAGTCTGGCTTCTTGGAGTATCTTCGTTCCGGTGATGAAGTGATGGCAGACAGAGGCTTTACCATCAGAGATCTGCTGTTTGAGAGAAGGGTTAACCTTGTTCTACCAGCGTTCACTCTTAAAGGAGGGCAGTTGTCTGATGAGGATCAGGATGAAGGATTGCAAATGTGCGCACACATGTGGAAAGAGTTATCAGGAGGCTCAAAGTGTTCAAAATCATCTCCCAGACTGTACCCATTAACTTGGCATACAAAATGGACAAAATCCTCAGAATCTGTGCGGCCCTTGTAAACATGCAGGGGGAAATCATCCACGAGGATGCTGATTGAGCATGAAAGTTTACATATCAAAAAGATCCTGATTTCTGTAGCTTAATATTTATAAATAATTATTTGACAGCTTGCAGTGCCTTGTTTGTACTATCATTTTCACATATGATTTTTCTTTAACATTCTATTTTTCAGGTATCTCTATTCTGCACTGCTGATTTGTTATTTTACAGTAAACTGTAAAGCAATGGAATTATAATACACGAGAATGTGTTTTGGATCTCAGGTTTTATACTAAAACGTTTGTGTTTGGCACCTTGATGTTTTCAATTTTGTAATGACTTTTCAAGTATTGTATAATATCAACTTATTTTTAGACTATTTAATTGTTTACAGATACAAAAACATGATATTTAACTTGTGTCCAACTAAAATGTGTATTATTAAAATGTTCTGTTTTAATTTGAATTGTTGTATTTAGTCATATTTTGATTGAGTGGATGTTGTCCTAACCACATGTAAATAACTAAAAAAGAAGACAAGTGTCACGGTGTGGGTTTTGTGTTTGTGTATCTTGTTCTTGTCTGTCATGTGTTCCCCTGTCCTTTCATGTTTCAGCTGTTCCCTGTTTTGTTGATTAGTCTCCCCATGTGTTTCTGATTAGCCACGCCCCCTTGTTATCTTGTTTAGCTTGTTTGCCTGTCTTTTTATACCTCTGTGTTTCAGTTGTGGTTTGTCGGTTGTTGTATTTGCTTCAGTGTTCCTTGTTTCTCCTGTTATTTTTATTAAATTAGCTGCACTTGGATTCTCTCTCTCTGCTTCGTCCTTCCGGCATCATAACAGAACGACCGACCAACACTGAATCCAGCAGCATGTTCGCCAGTGTCTCTTCTCCAGCCACCAAGCGGAGGAGAGGCCACTCTTTTGAGGGGACCCGGTTGGTCAAGTTTCGTGGGACACGTGGAGGCCTCAGTAGAGGAGGTGGTCGAGAGGAGCCCCGACACCACTCTCCACGCTGGCCATTCTTCGACCCTGGGTTGGTGATGTCCAGCCCAGGGCCCCATTCGCCGCTGGTCCCGTCCAGCCCAGGGCCCCATTCGCCGCTGGTCCCGTCCAGCCAGAGCTTCACGTCAGCCACGTCCAGCCAGAGCTTCACGTCAGCCACGTCCAGCCAGAGCTTCACGTCAGCCACGTCCAGCGAGAGCTTCACGTCACCCACGTCCAGCCAGAGCTTCACGTCACCCACGTCCAGCCAGAGCTTCACGTCAGCCACGTCCAGCCAGAGCTTCACGTCAGCCACGTCCAGCCAGAGCTGGAGCCCTCTTCCCCGCTGGTTCCATCCAGCCCAGAGCTCCCTTCGCCGCTGGTCCCGTCCAGCCCAGAGTTCCCTTTGCCGCTGGTCCCGTCCAGTCCAGCACCCTCTCGGAGACGGAGGAGGAGGAAGAGGACTTCCTGCATCCTGCAATGCCCGGAGGCCCTTCTTGAGCCTCCGGTCAATCCAGAGACTGTCCACGTCACTTCTGCCAATCCAGAGACTGTCCACGTCACTTCTGCCCAGTCAGAGACTGTTCATGTCACTTCTGCTGATCCAGAGACGGTTCACTTCACGTCTGCCCAGTCAGAGCCTGTTCACGTCACTTCTGCCCAGTCAGAGCCTGTTCACGTCACTTCTGCCAAGCCAGAGACGCTTCATATCTCTTCTACAGAGCCAGTGTCTACGGACAAGATGGCCGATCCAGAGTCGGTTCAGGTCACTTCCTCCAAGCCAGTGTCTACGGACAAGATGGCCGCCTCCGAGCCAGTGTCTACGGACAAGATGGCCGCCCCCGAGCCAGTGTCTACGGACAAGATGGCCGCCCCCGAGCCAGTGTCTACGGACAAGATGGCCGCCCCCGAGCCAGTGTCTACGGACAAGATGGCCGCCCCCGAGCCAGTGTCTACGGACAAGATGGCCGCCCCCGAGCCAGTTTCTACGGACAAGATGGCCGCCTCCGAGCCAGTGTCTACGGACAAGATGGCCGCCTCCGAGCCAGTGTCTACGGACAAGATGGCCGCCTCCGAGCCAGTGTCTACGGACAAGATGGCCGCCTCCGAGCCAGTGTCTACGGACAAGATGGCCGCCTCCGAGCCAGTGTCTACGGACAAGATGGCCGCCTCCGAGCCAGTGTCTACGGACAAGATGGCCGCCTCCGAGCCAGTGTCTACGGACAAGATGGCCGCCTCCGAGCCAGTGTCTACGGACAAGATGGCCGCCTCCGAGCCAGTGTCTACGGACAAGATGGCCGCCTCCGAGCCAGTGTCTACGGACAAGATGGCCGCCTCCGAGCCAGTGTCTACGGACAAGATGGCCGCCTCCGAGCCAGTGTCTACGGACAAGATGGCCGCCTCCGAGCCAGTGTCTACGGACAAGATGGCCGCCTCCGAGCCAGTGTCTACGGACAAGATGGCCGCCTCCGAGCCAGTGTCTACGGACAAGATGGCCGCCTCCGAGCCAGTGTCTACGGACAAGATGGCCGCCTCCGAGCCAGTGTCTACGGACAAGATGGCCGCCTCCGAGCCAGTGTCTACGGACAAGATGGCCGCCTCCGAGCCAGTGTCTACGGACAAGATGGCCGCCTCCGAGCCAGTGTCTACGGACAAGATGGCCGCCTCCGAGCCAGTGTCTACGGACAAGATGGCCGCCTCCGAGCCAGTGTCTACGGACAAGATGGCCGCCTCCGAGCCAGTGTCTACGGACAAGATGGCCGCCTCCGAGCCAGTGTCTACGGACAAGATGGCCGCCTCCGAGCCAGTGTCTACGGACAAGATGGCCGCCTCCGAGCCAGTGTCTACGGACAAGATGGCCGCCTCCGAGCCAGTGTCTACGGACAAGATGGCCGCCTCCGAGCCAGTGTCTACGGACAAGATGGCCGCCTCCGAGCCAGTGTCTACGGACAAGATGGCCGCCTCCGAGCCAGTGTCTACGGACAAGATGGCCGCCTCCGAGCCAGTGTCTACGGACAAGATGGCCGCCTCCGAGCCAGTGTCTACGGACAAGATGGCCGCCTCCGAGCCAGTGTCTACGGACAAGATGGCCGCCTCCGAGCCAGTGTCTACGGACAAGATGGCCGCCTCCGAGCCAGTGTCTACGGACAAGATGGCCGCCTCCGAGCCAGTGTCTACGGACAAGATGGCCGCCTCCGAGCCAGTGTGTGTGCTGTCTGCTCCCGAGCCAGTGTGTGTGTGCTGTCTGCTCCCGAGCCAGTGTGTGTGTGCTGTCTGCTCCCGAGCCAGTGTGTGTGTGCTGTCTGCTCCCGAGCCAGTGTGTGTGTGCTGTCTGCTCCCGAGCCAGTGTGTGTGTGCTGTCTGCTCCCGAGCCAGTGTGTGTGTGCTGTCTGCTCCCGAGCCAGTGTGTGTGTGCTGTCTGCTCCCGAGCCAGTGTGTGTGTGCTGTCTGCTCCCGAGCCAGTGTGTGTGTGCTGTCTGCTCCCGAGCCAGTGTGTGTGTGCTGTCTGCTCCCGAGCCAGTGTGTGTGTTATGTCACAGTGTGGGTTTTGTGTTTGTGTATCTTGTTCTTGTCTGTCATGTGTTCCCCTGTCCTTTCATGTTTCAGCTGTTCCCTGTTTTGTTGATTAGTCTCCCCATGTGTTTCTGATTAGCCACGCCCCCTTGTTATCTTGTTTAGCTTGTTTGCCTGTCTTTTTGTACCTCTGTATTTCAGTTGTGGTTTGTCGGTCGTTGTATTTGCTTTAGTGTTCCTTGTTTCTCCTGTTATTTTTATTAAATTAGCTGCACTTGGATTCTCTATCTCTGCTTCGTCCTTCCGGCATCATAACAGAAAGGAGGCAAGAAGATACCGTATTTCACTAATGGAATTTATTAACTCATGTCATTTGTTTACATTGAATGTAATTACAATTATTCACTTTTAAAATGGTAAAACACTAAATTTTATTTATTATACATATTAATTATAATCACAATTACTATAAAAATGGTAAAACATCACCTTCATGTGTAAAACTGAGCACTAGCTATAAAAAGAAAAACACCAAGGAACTAGCCTAACAAAGGGTCAGCGGAACAATTATTAACAGTTATGTATCAACACAGACACAGGAAAGCTGGTGTCTGGCATGCCCATACAGCAGATTAAAGACTAGAACCTGAGCCTATTTACACATACAGTATGTACATATTTATGGCACAGTATGAGTCTGCCTGACAGAAACTCATCTACAATCCTTGGCAGCATGTGACTAAAATAGAAGGACTTGGTTTAGGTAGAACTTGTGAACAATACTCCAAATCAAATGGTACATCAATGACAACTTTGTGAGATGGAGCCCAGACAAGCAGCTTGCATCTCTCTAATCTTGTACAAAACATACCTAGTTGGACTTGAAGGTAGTAACCACGGGATCCATTTGGTTGCAGCTGTGGAACCCCGTCCACCATCTTCACATCTGTGAGCTTGCTGGAAAACACTTCAGCCAGAGATGCACAGTTCTTGGTCAGAACAGGACATTTAATCTCCAGCAGCTCTGTGGAGTTAGCCACGCCATCTGGGCTTGCAGAAAGCCATGGTTCTGTGACACTAACTATGGTGCCTCTCTTCTCAACTAAAAACCCACAGCTCTCCATCCATACGTAGGCCACCTCCTCATTCTCCTGGCCATACCTGTCATAGTTCAATGATCACAGGAAGCAATAGCGAGTGAATGTTAATTTATTAAAGAAGCTCAAGTCCAAGATGCAGTACAGCCAGGTGGAAAGTCGTGACGCAGGGACTTCGATGGCCAATCCAGTGAAGTGCAGACAGACGGTGAAAAGTATAATCCACAGAACAACGACGACGATCAGGAACACCAGGCAGGACACGAAAACCAGAGGACCAGACAGGGAAACACCAAACAATGATCTGACAAGGATGAGAGAACAGCAGTGAGTATAAATAGCGTGGTGATGATCAACTGCAGCTGGTGATATGATGAGCAGCTGGAGCGGATCAGGAAATGACATACAGACACGCCCCTAGCACATGTGCACTCATACAACAACATAAACACGAGACTAGAATGACACAGAGAAAACGTCTATCGTGACAGTACCCTCCTCCCTCCGATTGTAATCATTGATAAGAGAGTGATCCAGAATGTCTCTAGCAGGAACCCAACTTCTCTCCTCCGGACCGTAACCTTCCCAGTCCACGAAGTACTGAAACCCACGTCCCCTCCGCCTCGAGTCCAGAATACGGTTGACCGAATAAGCTGTCTCCCCATCTACGAGTCGCGGTGGGGGAGGCGGATTAATGTGAGAATGAAATACGGGTTTAATCTTTGAAACATGGAACACGGAATGAACCCTCCAGTACGCAGGAGGTAATTTGAGGCGGACTGCCACCGGACTAATGATTTTGGTGACAGTAAATGGGCCAATGAATTTGGGTGCAAGCTTATTAGAGATGGTGCGAAGAGGAATGTTCTTGGTTGAAAGCCACACTTTGACCAACGACGTATAAGGGAGGCTTTGACCTGTGGCGATCGGCCTTGGCCTTGGTGCGCGCCCCCATCTGGAGTAGAGTCTAACCTCAGATTCCAGACTAGGAAAAATTGGTGGCTGGTAACCTACTCTACATTCAAACGGAGAAAGGCCCGTACCTGACACTGGTAATGTATCGTGTGCGTACTCAACCATAGACAGTTGTTGGCTCCATAGGGAAGGGTTCTTGGAAACCAAACATCGCAACACTCTTTCCAAATCTTGGTTGGCTCTCTCAGTCTTACCGAGAGGAGGACGGAGGTAGATGTGGTCGTTGATGAGGTCTTCCAGGTGGAGAGCTCACCCGATAGTAGCCTCACATTTACTATCGGGCTTGGGCTTTTACGGGACAGTTGTATGCATAGTGTCCAGTCCCTCCACAATAAAGGCAAAGGCCCTGGGACCTCCGTCTCTCCCTCTCCTCTCGGGAAAGCCGAGCTCGACCCACCTGCATGGGCTCGTGATCGTCGACGGGGGTGACCACGTCCCTGCTGCTGGATCGAAGGACGTCGAAAGCCCCAAGAGTGCGGGTGGACGCTGTCTGACGCTCGACTCTGGACAGCCGAGTGCCCACCCGCAGGGCAAGGTCGATCAATCCGTTCAGTGTGGTGGGAAGATCCAGGGCGTAGATCTCCTTCTGGACGTGGTCAGCCAGCCCATGCAGGAACATGTCCCACTGCGTCTCCTCGTTCCAACCACACTCCGCCGCCAGGGTTCTGAATTCGATCGAGAAATCCGAAACAGATCTTCCTCCCTGCCGAAGTTCGGCCACGCTCTGGCCGCCTCTCTTCCCGAGACCGCCTGGTCAACACCTTCCTCATCTCGGTGGCGAGTGTCTGGAACGAGGTGCAGCATGGGTTCTGGTTCTCCCACACCGCCGTTCCCAAAGTGCCGCTCTCCCAGTCAGCAAGGTCAGCACAAACACCACTTTAGTGTGTTCACTGTTGAAAGTGCGCGGCTGTAAGGCGAAGTGCGTAGAACAACAAGTCAGGAAAGCTCTGCAATGAGAGGACTCACCCGAATATGCCTCAGGAACAGGTAGCCGGGGTTCCGACTGGGAGGGGCTTCCAGGTGGTGCGAGAGGAACGGCTGGTGTGGGGGGCGCAGCGGGAACTCGTAGGCGCTGGATCTGCTTGGTGAGCTCGGACACCTGCATCACCAGGGCTTGTACTGCACGGACCGTGTCGCCGATCTCCTTCTCCTGCGAATCCATTCTTCGGATACTGTGATGAACGAATTCCTCAAATGATGACGATGGCGCGCTCGCTGCTTCCATTTGTTGGTCAGATCGTTCTGTCATAGTTCAATGATCACAGGAAGCAATAGCGAGTGAATGGTAATTTATTAAAGAAGCTCAAGTCCAAGATGCAGTACAGCCAGGTGGAAAGTGGTGACGCAGGGTCTTCGATGGCCAATCCAGTGAAGTGCAGACAGACGGTGAAACGTATAATCCACAGAACGACAACGACGACGACGACGACGACGACGACGACGACGACGACGACGACGACGACGACGACGACGATGATCAGGAACACCAGGCAGGACACGAAAACCAGAGGACCAGACAGGGAAACACCAAACAACGATCTGACAAGGATAAGAGAACAGCGGTGAGTATAAATAGCGTGGTGATGATCAACTGCAGCTGGTGATGTGATGATGAGCAGCTGGAGCGGATCAGGTAATGACATACGGACACGCCCCTAGCACACGTGCACTCATACAACAACATAAACAGGAGACTAGAAGGACACCGAGAAAACGTCTACCGTGACAATACCTGGTTGCAGTGTTCCCATGGAACCTAGGAAACAGGTGCTCTCTAAGAAAATGATCTGGTTTAGTAGATGCACGCTTGGGGACCTTTTTTGCAGAGCAGTTTCTCTTAATTTACATGCATCAAACCACAAGTGGGAGGCACTCTGCATTTTAGTGAACTCCTCCAAACTGGCACATTTATCTCCATCTAATTTAATGTACATATCATAAAATGACATGCATTTCTGGCACTGTATGTCTGTGCCATGTTCACTATGAGGCAGCTGGAGCTGTGTGGGAGCTGCTGGAATTTGATCTGGTTCAGCAGAGATGCATTTGTGCATAAGGCTGCCCACTGGAACACTGGCGACTTCTAAGCTCATCTTCAGTGCTTCATGTGAGCTGTAGGCAGGGGTTGGCGGTAGAGATGGAGAGATGGGCAGGATGTTCTCAGAGACATCAGAACACTCCAGATAAGACTATTATCACTCACAAACTACATTTCCCATAACTCACTGCCTGGACTCACCATCACTTATCACTGATCACATTCACCTGTACCTCATTCACTGATTGCATTCACCTGTGTCTCATCATCCTGTTAGTCTGTCTATATATACCATGTTCATTCAGTCACTCACCGCGAAGTCTTGTTTAAGTGTTACACTGCATTTCTGAGCATTCTTATGGTTTTCTTGTCTCTTGGTTTTTGAATATCTTGCCCTGCTCCGTGGATTACTCTCTTGCCTCTGATCCCTGCCTGTTTTGTTTGTTTCTTTGTTTATCTGTTTTGGACTGCATGTCTGTGTATGACCCTTGCCTGTACATTGAATTATGCCTTTGGATTGAAGAAATGGAAGTGGCGCACAAAAACTGGAAGTTGGACCCATATTTACTTCTGCGTTCGAAAATAAGGTGAATAGATCAGTGGTGGACACGCCCCTACTGCTGATTGGCTACAAGTCTATTGTGGCGGGGGAGGCGTGGTTCAGCGAGGTCTGCGACGAGAGAGAGAGTGGAGAGACGAGCAGCAGTAAGTGGGTCAAGTGCAAAATGACTAACACCTGTGTCTCGCTGCAGTAATTGGCGTGGGGAGACCATATAAAAGGCAGACTGGAACCAGCATTCACGGAGAGAGGGCTGAGGACTCGTGGGATCGTGGAAAGAGGACTCTGGAGAGAAAGACGACTCTGGAGAGAAAGACAAACCCTATCGAGTATTTTGAATTATGAAGGAGATTTATGTTCGACGCGCGCAAGTGGCGCGAGTGTGATCTGAGTTTATTTAATAAATTACCCACGAGCCTCAGCCAGCTGACCTCGGTCTCCTTCCTTCTCACACACACAAAGGGGAAAATACTACATGTATTTTGGTGCTCGGTCCAATCCACTTTCAACAGTGTTTTTCAGAAATTGATGGCTGCAACTTCATGGGACTGAACAGAAAATGTAAAATGATTAAAAGAGGCCATCTCACCCCACTAATAGGGCAAGAAGTCCTCCTGGCTAAACTTGACATCTTGCTTTTTTTTAGTCTCGTGCATGAGGGATGTATTTTTAAGACACATGTTAACATGTTAAATTATTTTCTTAAAGTCGCCATGAAATCAAAACTGACAATTCTTGGAATATTGCAGCATTTATTATAAATACTTTATCAGTGCACAGTATTTTTTAGATTCATGTGCCCTCGTAATCTTTAATTAAAATAACTTTTCTTTTCTGATGACAAGAGTGGGACAACCTATCACTCACATGAGATCGACCAATAGCAGACCACTATCATCTAACTATCTAATCAATTCCCGATGGACAAAGTCAAGTCCTGCCCTTTTTTAGCTGAAGCCTAAAAATTATGTGGATGATATATGCAGGACCTTCAAGTTCATCTCGCTCAAGATGGAGCCAGAGGAAGAGGACGGGAGAAGAAACTTCACTTTTTACTCTCTTGTTCATCCTTATTTATTCTGTTGGATATCCTGCTGTTGATTTAATGATTGAATTTCTTTCATTTAGTCCTATTTGAAGATGCGCATTTGGTTTGAGCGGAGCCATTGCAATACACCATCAAGACTTCAGGCTTCAAAGGCCTTTTTTCCATCTTATAGCCACAGTCTGAAGTTTCTCTGTAACTTAAAAGTGAATATTGAAGTATGCAGCACTGATGGCACGGTGAGCACTCGCCATAATCTATCAATCAGATATAACATTTTTCAACAACACAACTCATTATCTGGCCACGACGAAAAGTAAAAAATCAAAGAGCTTCGAACCTGAAAAAATATGAGTGTGATTGAAATTCTGTTTAAGTGTGTGCCTGACTAATATGACCTCACTAGTATCTGTATTCATGTGCTAGCCCAACAGTAAGCCTCTCAAGGATAGAGGTTTGGGATGGCTTAAGGGCTTTGAACTGAAAAAAGAAAAAGGAATAAAGACAAAAGGTGTGAGAGATGAAAATCTAGGGAGGATAGTCAAATCAGTCCTCTTAAAACTGTATGTGAACTCCGAGTTGGCACGAGCTGATGTTGATTATGACAGATGTGATAGGCACAGGTTTTATTATAATCAGATTAAAGCATTGTCATGGTTTAATCCAGCGGATATGGCATGATTTTTTTTATTTGGACCTACTGCTGAAACCACGCATAGTGTTGAGCGGACCATGCAAGTACATTATTTCAGAAAAGAAAATTACTTTGAATAACTGTACAAACATATATTGCCTGGCTGATTTTAGTTCATATGCTAGAACTTTTTAAAAGAGGAATATTAAAAAATAATAGAATAAATGCATGTTCAGGACCACGGACAGCTCCACCACAACCTTGAAATGAAAATCTCTATTTGTCAGTATGAGATCTTTAACCACAACATTTTCTCGTGTGTGTGTGTGTGTGTGTGTGTGTGTGTGTGTGTGTGTGTGTGTGTGTGTGTGTGTCCACAAAGACAAGGATTTTAGATATTGCCATCTTTGCCAACATGTTTTGGTCCCCATGAGGAAACTGCTATGTGTTTTGAAAATTTAAAAATGAAGAAAGTTTTCTGTAAGGGGTAGGTTTAGGGGTAGGGTTAATGTTAGGGGTTGGAATATAGAGTTTGTACAGTATAAAAACCATTATGTCAATAGAAAGTCCCATAAAACATGAAAACCCAACATAAGATTAATAAGAATATTCTAGGAAATTAAGTGTTGGTCAATTCAATTCTGAATGGAACACACCCCGAGCATTCATGTGTACAGGGTTTAGAAAACTGCCTCGACTTACTGAGATACACACTGCTTCATTTGACAATTCTCCATGTTCACATCTGTAATCTAGCAATATCTCTCCTGATGCCGCTGTATGAGGGGACTTAAGTAGCCGGATCATTGCTGGAAATAACGAGCTCTGATTTCCATAATTCTAATGCATAAAATCTGACTACTTCTGTAAATTCTCCTCTGTGATGTATGCATTAAGGATAACTGACTACTCTCATATCCAGATCTATGAATATGCAATTGAGATGACAAACCACATTGCTTGTATTGCAAAATTACACATCCAAAGACAAAAAAAAATTAGAAGAGAGAGTGGTAGAGGACAAACTACTGAAACACTGGACAGTAATGTCACTGAAGTGTATGCAAAAGGTTTAATGCATATACAGTTAAATATTAGATAAAGTCTATTATTTTACAGATTCTCAATCAATGCAAAATATTGAGACTAACATCTACCAGCTTATCAAAGTTATTCTTATCCATAATCAATTCAAACCACTAATTAATTGTGACCTAAGGGTTACCAATGTTCAGATTTAATTGTTTAATCAGCTGAGATTCCCTTTCAAGGGAACTCGAGCTGTGTCGAGTGATTGTGTCATGAAGCACGTGTAGAATCAGTCCAATGGTATGACGAGATGTCATGGTGACGTCACAGACCAGGAAACTTTAAACCATACCCAGAAAAAGACCGCACTAGCTTCAGTGTCTTCAGCAAGCGCTTTCTGTGATACTGTCTCTGTCTATTTGGTGTTGTTTTGTCATTGCATAATCCAACCCGATCTCACGGGAATTCGAACGAATTCTACTCACTCGTATGAATTAGTACGATTTGGGCTAAAACGTACATATTTTACGATTTGGCCAATTCGTTTGAATTCGTACGAATGACCTATCCCTGACCCCTCCCCTAAACCTACCCATCACGTGGGTTTAGACAAATCGTACGAATTCGTACGACCTCACTCGAAATTAGCCACTTTTTAATCACTCGTACGAATTCGTACGAATTGGTCGTGAGATAGCGTTGCATAATCACACATGACTGTGAGCATTGCGATAAGCTGTCCGTGAGGACACTCTATCTGTTATTAGTAGCCCCGTACTGGCCTGCCTGAGTGTGGTTCTCGGACCTGGTGTCCCTTCTAGACAGCTCTCCGATGAAGATTCTGATCAGGAGGGACTTATTGTCCCAAGCAGGGGGCATGATTTATCACCCTCTCCCGGAGTTGTGGAAACTGTGGGCTTGGCTCCTGAGGGGGCCCAGCTCATAGAATCGTGTCTCTTGACCGAGGTCTTAGAGACCATATACTCTAGTCCAGAGCTCCCTCCATGAGAAGACTGTATGCACTGAACAGAGCCGATCAGCCGTATACGCACACTACGCAAGTTGTGTAGGGCCCCGCAAATTACTCAAGGCCCCGAATCCCCAGAGTGTCAATCAATGTTTACAATATCGATGAGAAAATTAAGCGTTCTATCTTCTGGTCACAAAAAGAGGGAGAGAAAAACACCATGAGAGTTAATTGCGGCAACAGTTAACAGGTGGACTTGTATTAACATGCGTTCATATACACGTGCACGAAATGAAACGTGCGCTTTCCAGCAGAAGCATCTGTTGTGAGTCAGGACCAGTAGAATATGGCGTGATGGCACACCTCATATTTTAAAACAAGATGATGATTATCTATTCTCTCAGTCAAGGTTTAGTTACAACTCTGCACTAATGCAAGATGGAAAGCAATGTATTGACATTGACTGTTAATTTATAGGCTCCATTGAATTTAAAATGTTGATTGGCTGGAGATTCTGGTCAATATGGATGCACATCCCTCAGTAAATAATAATCATCAAGTATCAAGAATTGCTTTTATCATTAAACACAGTGACATGCTATGGCGCCATTTTAGCTTTTATACATTCACAGGATTCGCATTTTTGTGGGATTATCTCCTTCCACCTTAAAGGTGTATGTGGCGGCTATATCTGCTTACCACACTCCTCTGGGTGATGCATCATTGGGGAGAGATCCTCTCATTACTTGTTTTCTTTGTGGCACTTTGAGGCTGAGGCCTGCACTGCACTCTAGAGCACCGGCTTGGGATTTGGCCGTTGTACTTGAAGGCCTGGCTTTGGCTCCATTCGAGCCTAATGAAGAGGTTTAAGACCCTTAAGACCCTTACACTAAAAACTTTATTTCTCCTTGCTATTTCTTCTATCAAGAGAATTGGAGACTTGCAAGCCTTGTCGGTTGCTCCTTCGTGCCTGGTATGATGAAATCCTTCCTTGTCCCTAAGGTCCCTACTAATGTTGCGGGTCCCATTATGCTCCAGGCCTTCTGTCTTCCACCTTTTGTATCATCAGATGAGGAGAAACTTAATCTGCTATGCCCTGACAGGGCTTTGGATGCCTATGTCCACAGAGCTGCCCTGTGGCGTAAATCGGATCAACTCTTTGTCTGTTTCGAGTCACCTAGTAAAGGTTAACCTGCATCTTAGCAGAGGATGAGCAAGTGGGTGGTCAAGGCTATCTCACTTGCTTATGAACCGGCCGGTCAGCCTTCACCTTTGGCTGTCCTCAAAAGCTTTATTGTCAGGTGTCTCCCTTCATGACATTTGTGATGTGGCAGGCTGGTCCTCACCGCACACATTTGTGAGGTTTTATAGCTTAGATCTAGGCTCCACTCCAGGGTCTAGGGTGATTGTATCTTAGTGTGCGCAATGATTTCACACAGACAGGCATTGGTTATTATGGCGTAGTGGGTATAGTGTTCCCACAGCGTCTCGACGCAGCTCGAGTTCCCTTGAAAGGGAACGTCTCAGGTTACGTATGTAACCCTGGTTCCCTGACGATGGAACGAGACGCTGCGTCGCCCTGCCATACTCCCTGCATGCCTATGAACGACTTGCTTCAGCCTATCAGAAGCTAGCGCGGTCTGATTCTGGGTATGCTTTATAGTTTTCTGGTCTGTGACGTCACCCGCCTATGATGTCTCGTCATACCATTGGACTGATTCTACACGTGCTTCATGACGCAATCACGCAGGGGCGTTCCCACAGCGTCTCGATGCAGTATTTCGTTCCCTCTTCAGGGAACCAGGGTTACATACGTAACCTAGGACATTTATACTACTTTTGTCATGGGTGGTTGCGGGAAAACTAAACAAAGGAACACATGATGAGAATGAAAACAAACTAAAAGTTAAGTTAGTGACACTAACAGAACATAATGGTAAAAACTTTTGTAAATACAAATGTATGTATTAGAGTACATTTATATGCTAATAAATTGTATATAGATGTATAATAATAATAATAATACAAATAATAATAGATTTTATATAATATTTAATTATTTATAGTTAATATTTTCCTTCAGTCTCCAAAAAAATCCCCAAATAGCCCACAATCTTCATCAACACTACTAAAAGGATTACATGCCCATGAGAAAAGACAATATTTAAGGAAAGGCTCATGAAGAAAATCCCAACTGCTTAACAATGATTTCTGAAGATCTTTTACTAACTTAACTCATTATCTTTGTTTGGTCAAATTAATATATGCTTGTTACCTGTCTACTATAAAATTCAAAAATGACATTGCCACAAGGGCGCTTACATTTAATAAGTGTTTGCTAATATTTCCTATATGCACAAAAACTTATATCTGAAAGCAACATAATAGTATTCAAACATATTCATACAATTGTATTTAATAAATGGTTTAATTAAGGTTATTGATGGGAAAAGGAAGTGATCTGTTAATAACCAGTGAAACTTTCTTTGAGCCAGTAATGTGCTATAATGTGGAATGATATTCTAGTTCAGCATTTCAATGAGGCTGAGACATTTTGCAAATAATATTTCTCTTGTTTTGTTTAGTTTTTTTTTTCTTGTCTCAGATCTTTTGGATCATTGTCATATCACATGACACGGCTATGGGTTTTGGATCAGACAGAAGCTCCGACATTCTGCTGCACAATTTCTGGATGTGACTTGGATTTCAGCAGTCCCTCTGTGACTGTAATCCATACATGCCCTGAGGCGGCACGGCACATTTTTATAAGTAATTATCACTTTTTTTCTGTGACTCAGTAATGAGAACAGTTGGTCTTAATCGTCCTCATCACACGCAGAGCATTCTGTGAGTATAACGGTGTGACTGGGGTTGGAAGGCAACGCTTGTGAGAGTTCTAAATGTGTCAGAGTTCATCTGCCTGCGGCCCATCTGCTCTGAGAGTTAACACGACATCAGTTCCGACTCACCAGTCAAAGAAGATCTCAAAGAAAGCTCACGGGGTTGTCCTAATGGCATTTCACACCCTAAATCGTTTAATTGTGGAACGCCTAATTTAAATCCTTGTTTAATCTCTGCCAGTCATCATTTCAAAGTTTGAGGTCAGTACGATTTTTTAAATGTTTTTGAAAGAAGTCCCGTGCTCACCAAGGCTGCATTTGATCAAAACAGTAAAAAATTTAAATATTATTACCATTTAAAATAACCTTTTCCGATTTGAATATATTTTCAACTGTAATTTATTCCTGTAATGCAAAGCTGAATTTTCAGCATCATTACTCCAGTCGTCAGTGTCACATGATCCTTCAGAAATTATCCTAATATGATGTATTCTTATTATTATCAGCTGAAAACAGTTATGCTTAATATTTTAGTGAAAACAGTTATAGGCCTACATGTTTTTTAGGTTTCTAAATAGAATTTTCAGTAATACTTCACAATAAGGTTCATTAGTTAACATCAGTTAACATGAACTAAGAATGAACAATACTTCTTCAGCAATTATTAATTGCAGTTAATATTAATTTCATAATTTACTTATACTTAATTAAAATCAAAGGTTGTATTTGTTTATGTTGATGTTGTATTCAGTTTTCCCCAAAAATCCTACTGAAAAATCAGTGACATCTGTCAACATCTGCGCATGTAAAGATAACCAGAGCAATCAGGATGAATACTATAAGCCTACTAAACATCTTGCATCTCTATATAAAAGTGATGTGCCGAGCTTAATGTTCTATTCACGCTTAGATGTGTTACATTTTTAACACTTGAGAAGTGGAAAAGATCTGGGGGCATTCAAAGCATGCAATTTTGCAGGAAAAACCAATCAAACCAATATGACGTCAATCAGTTCACTTTCATCTCCTAAAATAGTTCCTTTTGGCAAAATCCACTCCTGAGGCACACTTTGAATTCAAAGCGAAGTAATTCAACACTAAAATACAATATATAATCATCTTATCTGCAAAAAAGATTAAATGGATTTGGCTGATGAAATGTTTGCAACAGATGCAACATTTTATACATGTTGCTTCTGCTCATGCTTCACGCATAACTGCTTTTATGAATTTTTATCATATTTTAATGGTATTGCTATACAATGAGGGGCTTGACTAATTTCTTCCTTTAACAAACTGCTTTAAAATTCAACACAGAGTGGTTGTTGAGGTTAGGATCTATTAAGTGGACAAGTTCTTGGTTCTTACAGTGAGAGAATGTGAGCCTATAAGAGAGAAAGAGTGAGAGAGATAAAAGGTAGAAGACTGTGTATATTTGAAGGTCTTCCTTTGCTGAAGAGCATGTTTGATGTATCGGCGGCATGTGTTCGGTGAAGCAACAGATGCTGTTTTTATAACGGACTGAACAGCAATCCAACGCTACCACATTTAACCTAGTTTGCTTCAAAGAAAAAAGCCATAGGGTGAAATGATCTCTCACTTTTGGATCCATCGAAACCTGCTGTTACATGAAGAAACACAGGAAATCATCAGATTATACATTTGAAGCTTGACAGTTACCATCACTCATGTCCTTTTATTTTTCGGAGAAAACTAAATATTACTAATAATAATAATAATACTGCTTTGGAACAGTGTTATTTTAGTATCATTGATATGCTATTATAGTTTTTATTAATATTTTTAATTAGTTTTATTTTTAGATTTCCAGTTTTTGCATTTCATCATTTTGAATTTTTAGAACATTTTTTAAATTATTATTATTATTTGTTATGTGTAGTTTTTATTAATTTTTAGTTTAAGTTATTTTTGTACAAAAGTTAAATTAAATGAAAATGAAAAATGTTTGCCTTGGCAACTAGCTGAAATAAAATATTTTTAAGGTTTTTTTGTTATGTTTTATTTTATTTTAAACGTTTATTATATTTCAAGTACTGAAAAGGCTTCTTTATGGTTTTAGTTAACAAAAATAATCCTGCTTTAGAATGACATAGAGGATGTTTTCAACTAAAAAATGTTAATGCGTTTTAGACAGAACAACATGTCTACTGGCAATTTAAAATTGAATAATAATAATAATAATAATAATAATAAAATCATTTTTTATTACATTTTTATATTTTTTTCAATAAAGCTATTTTTTATTCAACAGAAATATTAACATATAATAAAAAAGCTGTTAACGTTTTTTTTCATATTCAATCAAATTTAATTTCAAAATGTCATTTTCAATAAAAACTTATATAACAATATATAATAATTATTATATATAATTATATATAATACATAAAATAATACATTTTATATATATATATGACAAAATATTGCTTCTTTATGTTAAATTGCTTGCATATATTCTTTTTAGGCTTCCTTTTACAAACGCAGCTGCTAAATGAATAAATAGCCATATAACTGTGTTGTTTTTTATTGATCAACATTAAATGCCAAGACTTGACAACGATGCTGATGATTAAATTAGATTAGATTACATGAACTCCTATAACGCAATTTTCTTTAATTTGTTCGAATGGCTCAATGTAAGAAGTGTGTCGTGAAATTGCATTGATGAAGTGACCTTTTGGTTTGCGATACCCTACTGCTTCTCTTCCACTCACAGAGGAGGCCAAGAATACAACCGCGCACAACAATTAACTGATCTTGTCGCACTACGTGAAGCTATTCAAACAATTCCCCTATGAGGACAAATAGTAATTAAGAAACTGCTAAACTGTAGCAAGTGCCTCCAAGGCTATGTGAAACAATCTGGCAGATCTGTTAATTGATGTTTACTTGTGACAGTGGGCATCTTGTCCAACTCAACACAACAAGAGAAAGGCTAACTGATTCCGCTTGGAATGCGGTACACCAGAAGATTCCTTAGCATATTCCTCCATTAATTATCATGTCCCACATGTGTTAATGTCTCGCATAAAACAGGGAGATGTCACCATGTGAGCAGTTTAGTCAGTTCAGTCAGGAGTCTTAATCCTGTAGCTTTTTATAAAAAGTCACACAGGCCGTACTGATCTTCACATGGCAAACTGTGCCCAGGACTCCCTCTGTATAGTGGCATCTCCCAATCCAACATCTTTTATGTATGACTCATTGAGACGAGGTCAAACAGCTGCTCCCGCAGATTAATGTGCACATAAATATTAATAAAATGTGCTCCTTGGGCTACGCTCCTGTAATCTGCAAAACAATTTAAAATCCTGGGTAGCTCTGTAAGAACAGGGAAATCACACTTTGAGACTCATCCTTCCAGAAATGTCTGCAATTTCACAAGAGAAGCTTAATCCAACTCTTACATTTATTAAAGAAAAAGACTAATTTATTAGTTTGCTTTTACATGTAAAGAATACATTCATTAGTGTTAAATCATATAGTAAACATACATTGCTCTGTTATATATGCAGCTCGCCAAAGCTGCATTTCTTTAATAAAATAAAATAAATTAAATAAAATACAAATATAAACATGAAAGCCAAAATATTAAATGTATTGAAAGTATATTGACTGAGTAAACCACTATTTTGTAGAGGGGGTCAAAATGACAATTTGCAGCCAAATTAGGGGGATAAAAATGATTTTAGGAAGATGGCAGCATCATTATTTTATTTTGATATGGAGATGACATTTTTCATAAAGATATCTTTAATACGTCTTGAGTTACAGACATGCAAAAACACACAAAGTGCTTTTCCCCATTTTTGAACTGTCACTGTTGGCATATAATGCAAATTTTGACATTTTTTAGCTGTGGACTTTTGGTTGAATTGACACGGAATGACCCTATACTGTCACTTTTGAACAATTTAATGCATCTTTGCTGATTATAATTTTCTTCCCAAAAATTATAAAATTTAATTGGTTATCGTTTATCTTTAGGTGTTGAGATTAGTGCATTTGGATTCTTATAAGCATTAGAAGCAAAGGAGAGTTTCTGAAACCTTATTAGGCCTTGGGCATCCTGTGTCTGTGCATAGTCTGTGCATACGTTGTATTTTAAAGTCCAAATTCTTAGCGGTGGGCCTTTGTAGTGCGCCCACTTCCCAACTCATTTGTCACTTACACATACAGCGGACCTTTCTCAAAATCAAACTTCACTGTGATATTCCACTGCATGCCTAATATTTTTCTTGTTAATGACTTCGCTGCAAAAACAAGATATCAGAGTGCGTTCATCAAATCTCCTGCTAACCCATCATTGCTGCGTTTTTGCGGTCTATTTGTTATGCCCGCTGGTATTTGTGCCATTCTTAAAGTGCAACAGTTCTCCCATTATGCTAATGCAGGAATGTTCCACGGAACATGGAGCTAAATTGAGAAGCGGAGAATGGCAGATGGGAGAACAGGGCCACTGCTAATGAAATGCGAAACAGTGTGATGCAAAACTGTGCTTATTAAAATATTTCGCTAAAAGCCGAGGCCTGAAACACCAGTGTAATTATCAGGTCCACTCTTGAGCAGAATGGTGGTAAATTGATGCTACGGCATACACTCAACCTTCATTAAATTGGCTACAGTCCACAACAATGAGTTGCGGGAAAATAGTGTTAATTCTCATTGCATTATCCATTCATGGACAATTCACTCAACAGTATTGCAGGTTTGAAGCTGAAGTTAAGTGTGCAATTGAAAAAGAGCTGGACTGAACCACTTAAGTGATGGTATCACTGCGAGCTGTGATTGGATAAAAGCACATTTGGACACCTTTCTATTGCCTATTCACAGATCCTCTAAATTAATATGAAGTCATAAGATACCGCTTTTAATTCTTCTACTAAAACACCCGTTTTACAAATGGTCACCTGAGGACAAACGTTTTAATTGAGGTTGAGGTTCGGTAATTGTTAATTGTTGGAACCACCTAACAATTATAACTGTACACCAGATAAGATGTTTAAAAGAGAATTGCTTTTAAAGTACTAAAGTCATTATTTTGAGTTTGGTCTTTTGTGGTCTGCTGTAACCAGCATGCAACAATACAGTGTAATACTGCAAGCATGATATCAAAAGACTGTGACAGGTCTAAACTGACGGGCGAAATCCCATCTGTTAAATATCCAAGAAACCTGGAATTTCGCATCAGGGTAAAATATGTCCTCACGCAGATTTTGCGATGGATTCAAGTTGGTCGTGTGAATTTGCTCCGTTGACCAACAGAAAACTGCATGGTTTGGAAGTGAATTTTGTGTGAGCTGTGCTTCATATGCAACTATCCTCAAAGCGCTTTACATGGAATGGGGGGGGGGGGATCTCCTCAACCACCTCCAATGTGCAGCATCCACCTGGATGATGCGACGGCAGCCATATTGCACCAGAATGCCCACCACACACCAGCTTACTGGTGGAAAGGAGACAGTGATGAAGCCAATCAGTATATGGGGATGATTAGGAGGCCATGGGGCAAATTTGGCCAGGACACCAGGGTTAAACCACTACTCTTTTTCAAAGGACATAATGGGATTTTAAATGACCACAGAGAGTCAGGACCTCGGTTTAACGTCTCATTCGAAGGACGGTGCTCTTTGATAGTGTCCCTGTCAGGACCCACACAGACCACATGGTGAGCGCCCCCTGCTGGCCTCACTAACACCTCTACCAGGAGCAACCTGGTTTTCTCAGGAGGTCTCCCATCCAGGTACTAACCAGGCTCAGCCCTGCTTAGCTTCAGTGGGCAACCAGTCTTGGGCTACAGGGTGATATGGCTGCTGATATTGATATTGGAACTTTTTTGCCCACAAAATATAGCTAGTGTAACCACAGCTTTACTTCTGTTTTTTTGCTCCTCCAACAAAAATTGTTTCAAACGAAGACAAAATAGAATCAACCGACTCCTACACACAGTAGCAGCGTTCCCTTCCTGAATTAATCTGTGTTTTTAAATTCATCGTGTTTTGAAAGAATCTGTTGATTGGTGTTAAAGGGAAATTAAAATTCTGTCATCATTTACTCACCCTCAAGTTGTTCCAAACCTGTATGAGCTTCTTTCTTCAGTTTAACACAAAAGAATATATTTTGAAGAAAGTTGGTAACTAGACAGTTGATGGTAGCCATTGACTTCCATAATATTTTTTCTTCCTGCTATTGAAGTGAATGGCTACCATCAACACTCTGGTTACCAACAATTTGAGGTGAGTAAATTATGTCAAAAATTTAAAGTTTTAGGTGAACTGTCCATTGCTCGTCAAAATTTCATTGGCAAAATCCAGCCCATATAGCAAATGACATCTGGCTTGGTTGTGGCCCACATCTCCCACATTTTTCTGTCCCACACATGATGATGACTCAACCTGAGTGTGGCTGGCAATAGCATGCATATCCAGGCCTCATCTGGGCCAACTATGGCACATATGGCTCAGTTCTGGCTGCGGCAAAGGTCACATGGGCCACATCTGGGCCACACACAGCAAGCCACAACTCACACTGAAACCGGCTTGATGTGTGTGGGCCAGATACGGCCCATATGACCTTTGACCGGAACTGAGCCATATGTGCCATAGTTGGCCCAGATGAGGCCTGGCCATGTATGCTATATGGGAGTCATTCCAATAGGAATGTACGTTGGGATTTTCACATGAGGACGAAAAAATTCCCCACACAAATTTCACTCATATTGTTGAAAAAAGTTTATATCTCTCAATTGCTTATTTTTATCTCATGATTCTGAGAAATAAAGTCAGAATTGTGTCCCAGTCCCAGACAAAAAGTTCCAGTCCTTTTGAACTGCTAACAGTGCTCTTGAACTGATGCTCAGCCAAATTACTGTTGTATAAATCTGGAAAATATTAATTACTTCGATCTCAACTAGCTGAAAATCAATCTGTCTCTTCATATGTAGACCACCCCATCTCTTCTTAGCCTCAAAGATTTGACAGAACTAGTAGTAGACTAGATGCTCCAGTCAGTCCGTGTCAGCTTGGTTGTCAGTGGTCCAGACAGTGCCCTGGTGCTCCATGGCATCCTTAAGTTACACACATAAAGTCATGCACGTGCAGACACACTTATTATTTCTACCTCTTTCTCTTTTTCTTTTCTCATAGAAGCACATTTAAATTCACAAATGCACATGCATACATATACAGATGTGCCAGTTGAAATTATGCTAATATGTGTAAGCTCACCAGCTGTGTATTTACTTAATAAGCATAATTGATCTGATATTATTTGCAATTCGAAATCTTCCATTTTCAGACCTGACCAATGGAACTGTGCACAGATGCATTGTCATTAGCTTGATTTCTTCTCCTCACATAATGGCCACTTGGTTCGTCCTGAGGGTGCATTTGGCCTGGCAGACGTTTTATGTTGCAATTTACATGCATAATGGTGTCCTTAGGCAACATTTACCACATTTTGCAACTGATACAGAAATACTTAAAGTTTCCTCTAAGATGTCTTTATGACAGCCACTACAGGTGTGCATATTGATGTGCATGGTTATTTTTGGCATGCAACTTCTGCTTCATTACTCACACCTCTAATTTTTCTAAAATAAATGAACCATCAACAGAAATTCAACAAAGATAATTAAATTGCCAGAGGAACTTGGAGACCGACAAGAAATATGAAATACGATTCGGTGTGTTGTCAGAGGGCAAATTACTAAATGATGTACCATACAAATGAACCATCCTACTCATCTGTCAGCTCACTGGAATGATGGCTCTCTCATGGTGTTTTGCTATGGCGAAAATATATTCCCCCTCCAATCCATTAAGGATTCTTTTTCTTCTCCAAACCTCTTCTGCTTTTTCGTGTCCCATAAATTTCTAATATTGCAGTATTGACAACCCATTTCAGTGGATTTGTCCCAAAATCATGGCTCCAAAATGGTTAAAAGAGTGAAAGCTTGGGTTGCAGATGTGGTCTGTTTGTGCCTCACCAACCGTTATGAGCATCATTTGGAGATGCAAATGTAAGGTCACTCATGACTACACATGATCCCAGTAGCGCATAGAAAACCGTCATGACCACTCAAGTTGCTGCCGTCGGCCCAGAGATTCATCTGCTTTAACGCCATTGGATTAGGAGTTTGGGCAGCTGTGCTTAGGTGATCAAAAACCAGGATTTATCCTTGTATGTTTTTTTGGGATTTCGCATGGATCAACTAAACCATCTGAGAAGGTTCCTTGAATTTCAATTTCTGCTAAGCAGCAGGCTGGAAATGTAAAACACATTAAGAGGATCTTCTGATTCTTAAGGACTCACAGACCATGAACCTCAAAATGAAACAACCAAAATATTCCACCAATAACATATTCAGGGTCATGAACTCTACGTGTCTGGAGTTTAAAAATTCTGAGTCTGAAATTGAAGGAAATAGTTCCAGAAATTGGAAGTTACTTAAAAGTTGCGAGTCATCCGAAGCCATTAAAATAGCTTTGCATGAGGAACAGGTCCAATTATGCAATTATGCTTGGCTTCTCCGTTCAATTTACTCTGATATGTAATTTTGTTCCATTCAAAGTGGACATGCAATGCTCTGTGTTATATAAGGAGAACATGGAAGAGTGAGTAGTAACCGCACTTAAACTTCATTGGTCATCGCGTGTATCATTGTAATGAGAAATTTGAAAATACAGAGACTATCATTTTATTTTCTTCATAGAGATTATCGATAACATTTAAACCTTTGAAAACAGACCTGCTGGCTGTGATCTACGATAGTATATGCGGTCACACTTTAGACATTAACATACTAGTAACTATTAACAAGAAACTCTGATTAACGAATTAGTAAGTCATAGCGCTCAGTCGAATGTGGTAGTTCACTATTAGCTAATCAGTAACTACTATTTTTCATACCTCACTGAAGACTACTAAAAACTATATATACAGGTTCATAACTAATATTAATAATGCATAATGTATAATATAAGGTTATGGTAACCCATTAATGAATCAAGTGTTACTACATCCTTCTAAAGGAACTACTAATAATTTGGATCAGATACTAGAATGTTAATAGTGCGTTACTCATTTGTTCCTGTGTAGTTATCCATTAATGAAGGAACAGTATTAGACAGCGATCTTGCGTAGTTATGAATGAACGGCTCGTTCCCGGTCGACATTTGTTAGGACTGTCTGCTTTACAATGCTTATGATAAACATTACAATGCTCATGATAACTTCATTAACTTTACAATAAGTAAATCCACTTCAAAAGCTAATTACTCATGGACAGCAATGCCATAGATATATACAGAGCGACCGCAAAACGGAAGTTCAAAGACAATATTCTAAAGATGGCTGCGCGCTTGTTTCTCTGGCGCATGTAAGGTACATAGGCGTAGATTTCGGTGGGGACGTTCGTCATGAGACATTTTGTACCTACCACTTTTTAAAAAAAGCTCTGATGTCTTGCCCACTTCTTTTTGACATGATGCTGGTATAATTCTCTCTATCTGAATATCGCGCTTCTTTTTTAAAGAATGTCATGAATGTAGATGTCCTCTCTCTGCAACACAAGTTATATTGATCCGCGCAATTTTGTTTGAGATCTTACATGGTCTAGTAGGTCTTTTGCCAAGCGTGTCAGAGGTTACGGTTTCTAATCCGCGCTCATATAGTTTTTTTTCTCTCTCATCAAAACCGAATATGTTCATCCGTGGTTACAGTCTATATCAAGTAGGGACACATTTGTGTGCATTTTATTTCTCTCCGCAACGGCGATAGATCGAAGAGCGCGTCCGAGTGAAGACTGTGCGCGAGCCACAAGAGACGACGAACGAGCAACGAATGAACGAGCGCTCAGCTTGATTTAAAAAACAACACATTTTAGCACTAGATCTCTTATTTAATAGCGAACTAAATGAATACCCTGCTAGTTATCTGGAGATGTTTTATTTATTTGTAGGTACATCCGTTCTATGACATAGTTGTCACGATACACACACGGGTAACAGAGAGATCCAATAGCAGTATCTTTATTAGGGTAATCCGTACTCAAAATCCAGTTCAGGCAAAGGTTCAAAATCCACAAGCGCAATCCAACACATAGAACACAAACGAGAAGTAGGAAACCGCAAGGCACAGAAGTGTGAGGACATTAAACAAGGATTCCGTAACAAACACTAAACAAGCAGGGTATTTAAACACATATCTAACAAGACTAACACAGAACAGCTGGGAACAATGATTACGGGAACAGCTGAGTGCAATGAACTGATGAGTGACAGTGACAGACAGAATGCTGGGAATTGAAGTTAAATGTGAAGGACACCGTGAGAACGAGGACCTCTAGTGATAGACAAGGGAACACAACCAGACACCGTGGCAATAGTATACTTTTTACTAACCGTAGGGTGACCATATTTTGATTACTGAAAACCAGGACACTCGACCCGGCAATGAGATACTCAAATGATACTCTAAGTTTACTCAAAGGTGCCTTATTAATTTCAATACATTTAAAGTGGGCTATGCCTCCTCTGTATGGATAGAAAATTGTTACATTACAAAATACTATCTATTACCAAAGACAAATTCAAATATGCTTCTCAGAGGTTACTCCACATGTTTTATCATGACAGGTTTCAAAAATAATGAATGAAATAATGTCTCTTCTGTATTAGAAAAATAAATAAATACATAAATAATAAATAACAAAAAAAACTCCAAATTGAATCAAAATAGCTCTCACAAACTTACAAAAACTAACTAACAAAAGATATTTATATCTTTAGTTTTCTTCTTCCTCTTTATTATGTCTTTCTTTCTTAATGGCTCAATGAAAAATAATAAAAACCAGGACATTTTCATCACTTTATAAAAAACAGCCAGGAGGGCCACGACAGGACGTGAAAACAGGACATGTCCTGGGAAAACAGGACGTTTGGTCACCCTACTAACCGTATATTTATGTGTATTGCGTAATTGTACCCAGCACTTCTGAAAATGCACTTCCGAATGCGTCTCTGTCCCCAGCATATTTCAAACCAAACTGACGCCCATGGGTCTATAACAGGCAAAAAGTACCCGGATGACCTCTTCTGCCGAGATTCTGAAGTGCGCATCCACTGGACACTTTACTGTCCTATGTCCTATGGCCATGGTAGAGGATTTATGAATGGTAATGAAGCGATACAACTGACGCTGATAAGTCACATGATGACAACAACATGATGAATGTAGTCCAGATTAGCCTACATTCATTTTACAGACATTCCTACTTTATTAAACATAATGGTCATGAAGTTATTACTAATTCAAAAGAACTACTACGACAGTATGAGATTTCAGATGCAGTCTCAGTGTCCTTCTGTCAAACGTATATTGCAGGCCTACATATTTTGCAATAAACATAAAATACTGTTTCAATATATGTAATCAACATATTAAATCAATAGTTTTATATTTATCCATAATTTTTATTTTGATTATGTCATTCACAATGCTTTACAGGATTGTAGTTCTTTCCCTCATTAAAGAACAGTCCTTTTGTCTGATTTTCAAATACTTTTCTGCTTCAAATCAAAGTTTGTTATGTTATGATTCACCTTTGTATTTGAGTGGTTTGATTCATGGCTTATACTGTATAAATAAGCTGTTGCACTCTTTTGGAACTGTATATTAACCATGGATGAGCTACCTTGGGTAGGATGCAGGTATAAAGACAATGCATTGTAATGCATTTGCATAAAAGCCAAGTTTGTATTGCTAGTGGTTGCGCTACTTCTCAGTAATTAAAATCTTTTTAGTTCATTTTCGTTTCCCCTGGAGATAGGAAGACATTGACTGTATTATGCTTTCCTGTAGCTCAAACAGTAGAGCGTTGGCGCTTGCAATAACAATGTCATGGGTTTGATTCCCAGGGAAAGCAACAACTGAGAAATGTAAAATGTACTTTGAAATACAATGTAAGTTGTTTTGGATAAAAGCGTCTGCCAAATGCATAAATGTAAATTATGTCGTATTACGGTTACAGATGAGACAAGCAAAGCTGAGAATGAAAGTTTGAGGAACAAGGTTTTCAGCTCTCTGCTGACATTGAGGTCTGCACTATCAATGAACATCAGCGACGTAAAAACCGCCTACATAGTTGCGAAGAGCAAAACCCCCAATGAAATACAATAGGGAGTTGTGCAGAGCTTTCTGGAACATTAATTTATACTTGATATAAGGCAACTGTCTAAATAATTTTTCAGCGAGAAGAACTATAGATGGATAAAAATACCTCTGAGTATTAAATAGGACATTTGATATTCCCCACATTTAGATAATCAGCTCAATTACCTCCACTCAAATCTACGCTTGTAATCTCGTGCTTCTATACTGAGAGGAGATCTCATTGGAATAGCAAGCCCATTTCTCCTTGAAGTGATGACAAGCAGACAGTGGTGTTTAAAATGCCAGCGGTAGAAATTAACGTTAAACTCTTTCACAGGCCAATTCCCTTCTGACCACAACTTGACAGCATTTCATTCATGACAGTGCTGTAAATACCCCAGTCAACAGAAAAAAAAAGTTCAGCTCTCTATTGTTCTTGCGAAATCACCTCTAATTAGGTCAAGGCTTGATCCATCGGCAAGCATGAGTGGAATCAAAACCGAGGAAATGGACAGTTTACCCCCAGAAATATTACAGGAACAAACTAATTTTGGGATCGGATGTGGCTGTTGTTCTATTCAAGAATTAACTGTGACATGCATTGAAATATGAAATCAGCACAGTGCTATATGTAAAATTAAAAGTGGATCTGGACATTAAAAACGGCATAAATCTAGCAAAATGACTCAATTAAGATATTAAATTAAATGAAAAGTACGAGATGAGGAGCTGCACAAAGCAATGACCCTAAGACCCCTGAGATAGATTCACATTAGGCACGACGCATGATGCCGATATCTGGACTTCAAAAGTCGACCTGTAGAACCCTGAGAAATGAAGCAATTACCGCCAACACATGGCACGGTGTCAGACGCATTAGGAAGTCAAACATATAATCATTGAAGACCTCTCTGCAGAGGGGGGAATGCCTTTAGCTATGGATTTTCTCAGCACTGAAAGACAAAGCCTTCAATGTCTGTATTGGTGCACCAGCCTTGACACACAGGCACTGAGAGGCCTTTCAATTAGCAGGTGATTGTAAGAGACAATGACACTTCTCCCTGTCTGAATGACCTGAGATCTATAGCTACGGCTGTCTAGGCACCAACAGACAAATTTAGGTACTCCTGGGAGTTTTGTCCTTTTTGCAACATGCCTGTTTTTAGAGAAAACATCCAATTTGGAGGTTGGCGGATGACAAAATGGCATTCAATGAACGGCAATATGGAATAGACAGATAAAGACCATAACCGTACAGATTTATTGACTTAACAAGGTATTGGTCTCAGGTGTGTAGAATTGAAAGAGAGCCCATTGACAAGCGCTTATAATATTAAATAGAGAATATAATAACATACAAGCAGCATTTTATAATCCCTTTCATGTCTTTGAAGTTGAAATTACAGACTACGTCAGAAGAAGAGAGCACACAGTAAAAACAAATCATAGTTGATAGAATATTCTATTTGTGGAAAAGATATGTAAAAATTCTTCAACTGAGTTATCTGAAAATTAATTAACTGAAGACCACTAACTGTTAAGAGTCAATGACAAATATAACATTGTCGGTGCCATGTGTTTAAATCTAGCTTTAAGCACATATGCCGAGTTTTTAGAAATGTAAACTTTGTATTCATGTTGGCCCATGTTTGAAAAATGTTTTAGTTTGATGACTTGCAATGTCATGTGTAACCACCATAAATGATTAATTATTGTACTACTTTATTCTTTTTTGAGAGTTGCACCACATGATATTATACACTCTAATCTTGGCTTGTCAAAAAGATTGAATTATTTTATATTTTAGGAGACCTTTACACACAGTCATGAGGCTCTTTAGAGGTCCTCTGATAGCATTTCCTGTTTTGTTTTTTTCCCCCTACATTAGTTAACATGAATTAACAATTAAAATACTTCTACAACATTTATGAATCTTTATTAATGTTAATCTCAACATTTACCTATATATTTTAAGTTGTTAAAAGTTGATTTTGTAAACATTAGTTAATGCACTGTGAACTAACATGAACATGAATATCTATATAGGGCCTATACTTATATTTAGAAAGGAGACCTTATTGTAGTGTTACCGGTTTTTCAATTTTTTAGATTCACTGAGCAGTGAATCAGTTATGATTTTTATCCCACTGAGAAATAAAAAATATTGTCAAGATTTTAATTTTAATACAGCTTTTTTTATGATATCAGTATCACTCTTTACACTTTTACTTAATGTCCAACCAAAAAATCTAAATTTATTTTAATTCTGAACTTAACATGTTGGATAAGAGATGTAGACCTATTCAAATACTGAATTGCATTATAATGTGTGTTTTTTTTAAACAAACAAAAAATGTCATAAATCCAAGCAAATATGTTACATTTGAGAGAGGCAAAGCAAGTAAATTGCTCTGGCGCTCCAGCAACTACGCGGAATCTCCAGATATGGTAGGCTACTCGTGTCATTTAGCGAGTGTCAACGGACCTGTTAATATTTAGCTAAAGCGGTGAAGCGCACGCGATTCCCACCAAAATCATCTACAAGCACGGCCTGATGTAGCTCCTCAACCTCTTTCAACATCTCGCCATCGAATTCATAGACAGAACAACAGGACGTTTCAGCAGGAATCGAAATGGAAACCGAATCCTGAGGCAAAAGTAATGACCTGCCATTGGGAAGGTCGATGCTTGACTGCACACAGAGACGGAAGGGGTAAACAGTAGCGAAGGAAAAGTAGGTCGGCAGCGGTGAGGAAATAGGTGAGCTTTAACCTTCCTCTTTGCAGGAGTGGAGATGAGTGCCCTCAGTAGGGTCACGGGCATAACATGAGGGGAATGTTAAACACAAGGGGAATGTTAAACACAAGAACCCCGCGGAGCACCGACCACTGCCAACAAGATCACACCACACATTCTGCTAATGTGCTTTGACCACTCTCTCGCTGATGAGGTGACTTCTGGGAGATGGGAATTTAATCACAGCACTATGGACTGTTTCAGACTCAGAGTAAAAAGGTAAATGTGACTTTAATTACGACTTTATTTCTTGTAATTGCGGTTTTATAGGCCCATCTCTTATGCCTCATAAAGGTTTGGGGTCAGTAAGAGGAATTTATTTAATAAAAATAAAAATGCAGTAAAAATACTGATATTGTAAAATGTTATTACAATTCGAAATAAGTATTTTCTACTTTAATATATTTTAAAGTCTGATTTATGATGGCAAAGTTGAATTTTCAGCATCATTACTCCAGTCACATGATCTTTCAGAAATCATTAATATGCTGATTTGGTGCATTTCTTATTAGGCTATATCAATTTTGAAAACAGTTGTGCGGCTAATATATTTTTGTGAATGTCATGATACACTTCTTTTAATATCCTTTGATATTAAAAAAAAGCTCAAAAGAACAGCATTTATTCAAAATAGAAATGTTTTGTAACATTAAATATATTTATTGTCACTTTAGACCAGTTTAACGCATTCTTGCTGAATAAAAGTATAAGTTTCTTTTAAAAAAAATCTTACTGACCCCACACTTGTGACTTTATTGATTTATTTCTCACAATATTTGCAACTTTATATCTTACTTTGTATTTTGAAACTGTGACTTTTTTAATATCTCACAGAGTGACTATTTGTCACAATTTGACTTATTTGCTTTAAATTTTCACACTCATCTGTTTTATTTTTGAATCGCAAATTCTTTCCTACAGTACCTGGAGAATTGTCTATTTATGTAGGTTGTTTAGCAGGTATTTGAGTAACAGAGCCATTTATACTTGACACAAATTTTAGACAAGAGTTGTGAATGCTTTATAAAAAAGGTTTGCTCAAACTTTCCAAAAACTCCATAATTCAAATACTTTCATAGAACCCAAGAAATACATAAAACTGACCTTCCACACGACATATAGGCTATAACAGTAGCATCCTCAAATTATGCACTGCTATTTCTTTTCAGTGAGGTGTTTTGTGCATTGCTCTTAGAATGCTGCATGAAAACACCTGTGGATGTGATAAAGGAGTGAAGAGCGAAGGTTAACATGAGCACTTGCTTCTGATTTGATTGAGGGGGTGGGGGTCCAGTTCTTCACAGCAGCTCCTCCTCAAGCCAGCCATGCGGGATCATCAAAGACTCACCGCTTTGATCTGCTCTTCAAAAGCCTTCACTGGCCTCTTGTCAGCGTCTCTGCTGGTAGTTTAGGCTCTGTGCCACTGCGGTTAAAATGGCCCAATTAATTCACCACACTCTATACTGAGTTCATATCAGTGGTTGGAAAATAAAAGAATCTGTCATGCTGATTTTGGGAGTATTCATTTAGAAAGATTTTGGAAATTACTTTTATTTGGCATCCATCCAGATATTTTCACAATGTAATCCTGTGAGTGGACAAACGGTCCCACACACACTAAATCGGACTGATAGAGATACATTTTTGAACTGCTGGCAGCATTAGGTAAGTTTATGGACTGTCAGAAACTGACCTAACAAAATCTGGCTTGGGAAGAAGCAGGCGAGTGACATAGAAAGGCTCTTTATGGAGTCTGGAGAGTTGTCTTTCACTGTGCTTGACTGAAGATGTTGAAGTCTCTAATGCTGACAGGGATCCATTAGGGAGCCTGGCCTCTCCTCAGTATGGGAGAGTAAAGGAAAGAACTGAGTTCTTTCTCCATCAACTCTGTCTCTCTTTATTGCTCTCTCTTTGTTTCTCATTCTTTTGGTCTCCCTGTAATCCACATCAGGCAGACTGTGAAGTTGCTACTCAAGGACATTTGACAATTCTTTGTGTGATTGAGACTAATAAGGCAAATCTCTCTCTCTCTCTCTCTCTCTCTCTCTCTCTCTCTCTCTCTCTCTCTCTCTCTCTCTCTCTCTCTCTCTCTCTCTCTCTCTCTCTCTCTCTCTCTCTCTCTCTCTCTCTCTCTCTCTCTCTCTCTCTCTCTCTCTCTCTCTCTCTCTCTCTCTCTCTCTCTCTCTCTCTCTCTCTCTCTCTCTCTCTCTCTCTCTCTCTCTCTCTCTCTCTCTCTCTCTCTCTCTCTCTCTCCAATATCTAACAGTGTCTCTAGGGAGTTTCTCCCTTTACAATAGAATATTACTTGGAATCCACTATAGAAACTCATTCTAAATGCTTCATCATTAGGTCAATTCCTGCAGGAAAAGTGAATACAAGGATCAGATAAGAGTGAGTTTGTGTAGGAAATCTTTAAAGTCCTACATAAGCAGTAAGCACCCTGGTGTGTTTACTTTATCCAGTGCTGTGCTTTCAAGCCATATTTGAGAAATAATGCTCACTGAAATAAAGATGTTCAATATAGACATATTGACAGCATATAAAACATAATTATCTGTAAAAAAAAAAAAAAAGGGTTTCTGAACGAATTAGCAAAGAAATCTGAATAAAGATTTTTGGCCATCTGAAATTATGCTGATGTCAGACTACATTAAAGTCACGATGCAACAGAATTAGCGGCAGATATTTGATTCAGTATTGTGGCATGTAGTACATCAGAGTGTAAAAGATTATCGTAAAAAGAAAACAGGGCAGAGACTTGATTCTATGTGCATCGGATGTTGATTGAATTTTGAGATTTGGATGTCGCACTTAAAAGCAGAGACAGATGAAGGCAAACATTGTCAAATTGATACAATGAAAAGTCCAAGATCACATATATGCTATATAGCAGCGAAACTGTCTTTATAATGAATCATTGAATCATTCACTCAACCAAATCACTTAAAAACACTGTTTCGTTTTGCAACGAAATACATGGCCGTTTTTATGTGTGAATCATTGAATCATTCGCTCAACCGATTCATTCAAAAACACAGATTTATTCAGGAACACCACTACTGTGTGTTGCTCAGAGACATTGGAACTATTTTCATGAACAAATCAAAAATAGACAAATCCACTGGCAATATTATATCGAAAATGTAAGTTATTTCTTGTTTATTGAACTGTTACCATGATGTCACACTCGCAATCTTGTGGATACAAGGGCAGGTCAATTTAAAAAAAAAAAAAATCCACTTAAGTATTATTTCTCCACCTGAAAGTGTCTTTGAGAAGCATCACATCTGCTTTAAAGACTGGCATATTTGGTTAATACCCATTTCATTAACTTCTATGGTTTGAGTTCAGAGTTTAGCATACTGTCTGACATGCATGTCACTGTGTCTCTACAGCTGGTGATGTGATTATGACTCTGTTGAGAAACCAGTGTTTTGACAGGGCTGTGAAACTGTGTGCCTGATAGGTTTCCATGCTATTACAGTCTGAAGAACATCAGAATGTATGATGTGAGACTCCACTGATGTGTTTGAGAATGAACTTAAAACTTACAGGCTAGTTGATATTCCAAATGTATACTGAAGGCCAATTATTTTAGCATGAACTATATAACAAAATATAGAGTTCTTGTTATTGTACAATCTGTACAATGTTGTTACAATAGATTTTTCATGTGCATATCCTATAATTCATTGGATGAGGAGAGCCATGGTCAGTTATACATTGCTTATGCAAGTCAAGAGCAAAATAAAATTCAGAAAAGAGGAGTATCTTGTTCCTATTAGCAGAGGGAATCAGAGACCACTTACAAGAAAATGGCCCACTTTTCTTAATGCAATGGTTTTGCACAAAGCGAGCTCTGTTGCAACACACTGCCAATAAATAGTCTTGTCAAGTGTGGTGTCCTTGTGGATTGACAGCACTGTGTAAAATGATCTTGTGATTTTGCTGAGGATGTTGTCTCTAAACAGCCTCACTGGCTTTTTCAGAATCTCTTAATGATGCCACTTAAAGGCAATTATACAGAAGCAATGATGCAGACGACCAAACACTGCAGCATTCATAGCACAGGCTTTAAGCTCCTCCTCAGACATAATGACACACCATTAATGTTCTCAGGTGGGCTATTTGTATGTCACGTGCTGAAGAGTTCCAATCTATAAAGGCCAAACATGTGTGGGCTTTGTAAGGAATTCTTTACCCTTTTTTTAATGAAATGAAATACGTGTTTGTTTGTTTGTTTGCTTTGCTTTTTTCCTCATCAAGTAGCTTAATGTAAATTCTATGTATCTTTTTTTTTAAATAAAATATGGCAGTGGTTTAAACTAGGGAATGGTTCATGTGAATACCCTAAACTGTTTTTGCTTCAGAACACTTGACAGAGAATAGTGGCTTCATCTGTATTTAATGTACAAAAGGTATCAACAAAAAAAAAAAAAACGTTGTCCTCTCTTTCATAATTTAATAAGAAATTATGGAAATCTTTATAGTCAGTTAACCAAAAATATTCAAATTTGTTCATAAACCCTTTATGCAGTTTACATAACCATGCCATGTAAATGTCTTTTTGTGTTTAAATCATTATTATTTATTTAAATTTGCATTATCCAGATAACAGAAAAAGAACCATAAGTGTTTTCCTCACAATTGACAACAAAACATCCCTATATTATATTATTTCTTACTATTTCACAGAGAAATGCTGCAAATTATTAAGTGCGCACGTGTACTGTCCGAATGAATCAAATTGAATCGCAAATGATTTCAGACCTTTTTGCATAACCGTTGAAATACTGGCAAATCTATTTGCTAATTCTAAATAGCTGATAGGAAACACAAATGACATCATTGTTGAAACCACTGATCATTACTATCTAGCTACAGAAATCAATTAAGAGGGTCAAATATGTCCTGGCATCATTTTAATTGTGTATGGCCATCATTAATTCATAATCATTCATAATCCTTTGGCCACTTTTCTTTTCTTTTTGTGAATAAGATGACTCACCTCTTGCCGTTGTACGATTTTAATGTTTAGTTCGTTTGTCGCTTGGAATCTCATACCCAGACAGCAACATGTGGATTCCACGCGTACCAGATGTGGGCCAGATCTGGGCCGACACGATGTTGCTGTCTGGGTACGGATTTAAAACATCAAGTTGTTCTTTGAACTAACCGTAATCGTTCCAGCAATGACATGCTGTAATTACAGACAGTTTGCACTAAAATTCTGTTGTGTCTTTGAAAGCGGTTATTTATTTCAAAGGGGCGAGGCTTCAGTGAATGATTTGTTCACTTAAAAGATTAATTCAAAAATACTGATTCCTTCAGTAAAAAAAAAGAAAAAAAGAAAAAAAAGAATAAATCTTAGGCTGTAACTTTTTGATGACATGACCCTGTGAGTTTGACACCCCCAATTCATTCTGTTCATAATGTCTCTCTCCACAGTTGTTTTATTCACTCTATCACAGTGTTCATTAAGAAGCTCTGGCTTATCCACATTTGCCTTGTCTTAATTCAACTCTCTCATTTATTTCCAATCAGTTGCAGGTCTCAGAGCTGTCTTGCATTTAGTTAAATCTCAGGTAGCGGCATCCCTCACAAAGAGACTGGTGGTCTATTAGAGTCTGACCTCCCCGTATGACTGTGTATGTTAATTACATCCTCACACACACACACACACACACACACACACACACACACACTCACACACACAAGCTCTGGCTGTCCCTCGTATAAAGGTATCGACTGTCTGGTCACTCAGAATGGTAAATGTCCACAGATCTATGAAATCGAGGTCACCTTCATTTTTAGTAGACTGTTGTAATCTTCTTTCTCTCAGGTCTGAGCTGTCTGTCAGCCCCCTGCATTCAGACTGGGAATAACTTCTTTGACTTTAATCTGTCCTGGGGAATTGCACATCGCATTGCCTTGATGGAACTGCCATTTTCACATGTTCTCTATCTCCCATACAGATTTGCGCACGTCACACACACACACACACACACACTTAGACAAATAAACAGATAGTTGCATAGGGTGTGTGTCAGTAACTGGAGAGCGAGTAAACTGAGCTGGAGAAACAAGATTGCTACAGTGTGTTTGTGTCCATGACCTTCTTTTTCTCTTCTGCCCCCATCAGCTTTAGTACAGAGCCACTTGCTGCCTCACCAATACGCAGAGCAATCTCACAGAGAGAGGGGTGACAAGACAAAAAGCTGACCTTTGATCCATGACAGAATTCAATTTGGGTAAAAGACCTTGGTGGCATCAACTTTCTATGGGATCTATCCACCGCAAGATAGATAAACAGGAATGATGGATGCCCATGAGATTTTTTGGCAAGCAGGATATTGTTAAGATGGTAGAGATGGGTAGCCGATATATCCTATTATAGCTGAGCAGGAATGTGACGTGCTTAAAGGGTCATGAAACCCAAAACCAAGTTTTCTGAGATTTTAACAGAGGTATGTGTGTTGAACACCATTGAAGACAATGTTAGCATCTGTTAGATTTAACAGTAGAGTGTAAATGGTTCAATTTTATTTTTTTTATTTTTTTTAGATTCCGTCTTCCGGAATCTTTATCATGTCCACGTCACAGGTTGTGCACTGTGAGTGTGTTGATGACTCATCGGTGTCTCATAATTATTGAGACTGAGTTTTCATATCCTATGAGAAGACACTATATCTTAATTATTCATGACACCACGTGGATCTTTCCAACGACAGACATGTCAAACTGTGATATCGTGTAGTAGAGGAGAGAGACAATCATGGGACACAAGTGTTTGTTTTCGTGGTGCAAAAGTCCAAGTGGGTTGAATATGTTTCCCCGCGATGCTGCCAAGGCTAGACTCTGGCTCTGGGCGGTTAACCACGGACCCATCAACCACGGACACATCTAAACTATATGTGTGTGTGCCACAAACATTTTTGAAAGGTTGCGTCTTGCGAGTGATGCGGTACCAAGGTTTTTTTAAGCGGAAAATTTATTATTTTCAAATATATGCATTTATAGTGTGTATATAAACAACTATATATTTTATTATATACATTATAATTATACATGTATGATTACTGTAGTGTAATATATGTAGCAGGGCATTCAGTTACTTTTGAAAAGGACAATAATAAAGTGTCAGTGTATGAGAAGGCAAGGCAGAGACAAACCAGGTAACCAGGCAAAGGGTCGAGGCAGGCAGAGGGAATCAGAGTCCAGTAAACAGTCCGGGGTCAGGGCAGGCAGAGAAGGGTCAGTAACGATAAACAATCCAAGATCAAACACAGGAAACAAACTCAGGGAAATAACGCTCAGAAATGATGGCCGGGCCAGATCAAGACTTCGCACTGAATGAGTGTGTGAATGAGGCTTATATGAGTGTGTGTGAATGAGGTGCAGGTGTGAGTGCAATCAGTCCCAGGTATATGGCATGATGGGAAATGGAGTTCGATGGGTAAAGTTAATATTCCGGAGACGGTTCCCTCCGGTGGTGAAGAGGAGGTGGTGCGGGAGCCTGCTCCGTTACAGAGCCCCCCCCCCTGCGAGCGGCTCCTGAAGCGAGGAGGCAAACGACGCCGGGGTCTCCCACGGGGTCGAGGGGCCGGTTTTTTCGGGTGCATCCGATGAAACTCCTCCGTGAGTGTGGGATCTAGGATATTTCCAGTTGACCTAGGAACGCTCTTCCGGACCGAACCCCTCCCAGTCAACCAGATACTGGAGGACGTTACCCCGGCGCCTGGAGTCGAGCAATTCGTGCACACGATACGCCTACTCGCCGTCAACCAGGATGGATGGGGGGTTTGGACCGCTGGCTCCCTCCTCCGACTCTCCTCGCGGACCACCGGCAGGTTTCAGGAGTGATACATGGAACGTGGGGGAAATACGGTAATTAGCGGGCAGGTATAATCGAAATGATACTGGTGAGATTTGTCTAACAATTTGAAACGGACCAACATACCTGGGACTGAGTTTGCGACATGGAAGTCGAAGTCCCTGGTTGAGAGCCAAACCCATTGGCTAAGTTGATACTCTGGGGCGGCGCTGACGATTGGCCTGGAGTTCTTGTCGTCTGACGGCGTGAAGTAGGTGAGTGTGTGCTTGATCCCAGACCTCTTCAATCCGTTGTAGCCATTCGGTGACAGAGGGTAAATCAGTGGGTTCACCAGACCATGGGAAGAGTGGCGGTTGGAAGCCCAGGATGCATTTGAATGGAGTGATTCCAGTGGCGGGTTCGATGAGGGAATTCTGAGCGTATTCGGCCCAAAATAGATACCTGCTCCACTCAGCTTGGTGTTGTTGACAGTAGGATCGTAGGAAACGAATTACATCTTGATTGAGACGTTCAGTTTGTCCGTTGGATTGGGGGTGATAACCGGAAGTGAGGCTGATGTTGACGTTGAGATGTTTGAAGGATGTCCATACCCTGGAGGTGAACTGAGGTCCTCGGTCAGAGACGATGTCTTCGGGAAGGCCATATAAGCGGAAGACCTGGTTGCAAAGATGTTCAGCAGTTTCCAGAGCCGTATGAAGTTTGGGAAGAGGAATTAATCTGCAGGCCTTGGAGAAAGGATCCACAATGGTGAGTATGACAGTGTGACCTTGTGACTTGGGTAAATCTGTGATGAAGTCGATGGCTATATGAGACCAGGGGCGTCGCGGTATGGGGAGTGGATTTAAAAGTCCGGCTGGCAGTTGTCGAGAGGATTTGGACGTGTTACGACTTATGCAGTTCTGGATGTGTCGGGTCGTATCAGACTGTAAAGTTGGCCACCAGAAGCGGTTCCGGAGCAAATGGCTGGTCGCTGTTATGCCGGGATGTCCAGAACTGGGTGTGGAGTGTATCTGTTCTGTGAGTCGTGAGCGCAAAGGTTCTGGAACGAATAAGCGACCCTCAGGACACTCGGTTGGAGGTTCTGCTTGACTGTTGAACTGCTCGATTTCTGTGATAATATCCCACTGCACCGGAGCCACTAGGAGTTTTCCTGGGATAATGTTATCTGTGACAGGGGGTTGAGATTCATCTGTCTGGCGGGAGAGAGCATCAGCTTTAATGTTCTTGGACACTGGACAATAGGAGACAGTAAACTGAAATCTGGTGAAGAACAAGGCCCACCTGGCCTGACGGAGGTTCAAACGTTTGGCTGACCGAAGGTATTCGAGGTTCTTGTGATCGGAAGGATAATGAAGGGTTGGGTTGCTCCCTCCAGCCAGTGTCGCCATTCCTCAAGAGCAAGTTTCATGGCTAACAATTCGCGGTTACCTACATCGTAGTTCCGTTCACCTGGGGACAGTTTTCTGGAGAAGAAGGCACATGGGAACATTTTTTCTGGATCACCTTGGCGTTGCGAGAGAATGCCCCCCACTCCTGTGTTGGAGGCATCCACCTCCACGATGAATTGAAGCGCTGGGTCTGGGTGTCGGAGAATGGGAGCAAAAGTGAACAGGGCTTTGAGTCTGTCGAATGCTTGATTTGCTTCCCGAAGTCCATTGCAGCCGGTGGGTTTGACGTTTGGTCATTGCGGTGAGAGGTGCGGCTACACTGCTGAAGTTTCGGATGAAACGTCGGTAGAAGTTGGCAAAGCCCAGGAAACGTTGCAATTCTTTGACGGTTTGGGGTAAGGGCCAGTCCAACACTGCTTTGACCTTTTTGTCGTCAATAGCTACTCCCTCCTGACTGATTATATACCCGAGAAATGCTGTGCTGGTTTGATGAAATTCACATTTCTCTGCTTTGGCGTAGAGTTGGTACTGCAGTAGACGTTTCAGGACCATTCTGACGTGTTGAATGTGTTCTTCTAGGGAATTTGAGAAAATTAGAATATCGTCGATGTATACGATCACCCATCTATCCAACATGTCCCGAAAAACGTCGTTCATGAATGACTGAAAGACAGAAGGACTGTTAGACAGACCGAACGGCATAACCAAATATTCATAGTGGCCACTGCTGGTTGAAAATGCCGTTTTCCATTCATCTCCTTCCCGAATGCGAATGAGGTTATAGGCACTGCGAAGGTCCAGTTTGGTGTAATATTCGGCCTGGTGGAGTTGTTCGAGGGCGGCTGGAACAAGAGGTAAGGTATAGCGGAACTTAACAGTCACCTCATTGAGTCCACGATAGTCAATACAGGGTCTCAACCCTCCATCCTTTTTCTTAACAAAGAAGAAACCTGCTGATGCTGGAGATGTTGAGGGTCTAATGAAACCTTTGGTTAACTCCTCTTCAATGTACTGCTTCATGGCTTCAGATTCTGGCTGAGATAAATGGAAACATTCGACCTTTAGGTGGAGTGGCTCCGGGCATGAGTTCGATGGCACAGTCAATGGATCGATGTTCAGGAAGTTGTGATGCTTTCCTCTTACTGAAGGCTTCAGGCAGATCTGCGTATGCTGGAGGGAGTTTTATTTCTTGTTGATCAGAAGTGGGGTTAGTTGAGACGGGTTGCGGAATCTGAGTGACTCTAGTCAGGCAGTGCTCGTGACATGTGACATCCCATTGAGTGATTTGGCCTTCCCTCCAAGAGATGTGTCGATTGTGGATGCGTAACCAAGGCAGGCCGAGTATTATGCTATGCTTGAATGCTAGAATGCAAGCATTCAAATGCTTTGCTATGATGTGGAGCTTGAATGACGTAGAATTGGATTTTTTCCAAGTGCAGGGCCCCGATGTGCATTGTGATCTCTTCGGTCACCCGGTGAATTCTTCCTCCTCCGATGGGGCGTCCGTCTAGCGCCTCCACTGTCAAAGAAGAAGAACAGGGTTTTAGTTTTAGCTGATGTAAAGGAGGGAATTCGCGGGAAATGAAGTTCCCCGCAGCTCCTGAATCGATCATGGCAGTGGTTGAAATGATTTGGTCCCAGACGGACAAACGAATGGGTAGTAAGAGGTTGGATGTGCATTGGTTTTCTTTGTGACTCACCGCTTGGGTCCTATTGGCCGGGGGAACAGGACAATCGATTCTCATGTGGCTTGGCTGACCACAATACAGGCAGAGGCGGTTTTGCTGACGGCGTTCTCGTTCCTCTGGAGAGAGATGGGTGAACCCTAGTTGCATGGGTTCGGGTGCCATGGGGCTTCGTGTGTGTATCGTGGTGGGGCTCGAGGGTGGCGGCGAGAACGCATCAGATCGACCTGGATGGCGAGATCAATGAATTCATTCAGGTTTCGGCCCTCATCTCGGCAGGCCAACTCAGACTGTAACTCGACTGATAGTCCTTTTCTGAAGAGTGTTTTAAGAGCATCATCGACCCAGTTGGTTTGAGCCGCGAGAGTGCGAAAAGTGAGAGCATACTCGGCAGCGGTGTTTCGTCCTTGAGAGAGGTTTAACAACTGTTCTCCTGGATTCCCTTTTGCAGTGGGAGTGTTCAAAGACATCACGGAAACGCTGAAGAAATCCCGTGAATGAGGGAAATGCAGAACCAACGGGTCTCCAAACTGCCGTAGCCCATTCCAACGCCTTGCCGGTGAGTAGTGAGCAAACGAATGCAATGCGTCCAGCGTCATCGGGGTAAAATGATGGTTGCTGATCGATGTAAAGCGTGCACTGTAGCAGAAAACCCTTGCATTTGGTTGGGTTACCATCAAATTTCTCTGGAAAAGCAAGACGAGGGTGGCCAGCAGTGTTGACAGCGTGGGAAGATGCACCTTGTGAATGTTCAGCGGGCACGCTGAAGGATGATACTCGTAAGTTCTGTAGGGATTGAACTAGATCCTCGGTGAGAGAAGTGAGTCGGCTCAGCTGATGGTGATGCAAGGATAATTGTGAAGCTTGAGCAGATACCTCGGTGGCGAGCTGCCTGACTGCTGCTGGATCGAGTGTTGGCGAAGTCTTCTGTTGTGAAGAGGCGGAGTCAGGAGAATCCATTTGCAGCATTTATTAGAATAGTCAAAACAGGCAAGGTCAAACAGTGGCAAACAGAACAGAGAAGGCAAGGCAGAGACAAACCAGGTAACCAGGCAAAGGGTCGAGGCAGGCAGAGGGAATCAGAGTCCAGTAAACAATCTGAGGTCAGGGCAGGCAGAGAGAATCAGAATCCAGTAAACAGTCCGGGGTCAGGGCAGGCAGAGAAGGGTCAGTAACGATAAACAATCCAAGATCAAACACAGGAAACAAACTCAGGGAAATAACACTCAGAAATGATGCCCGGGGCAGATCAAGACTTCGCACTGAATGAGTGTGTGAATGAGGCTTATATGAGTGTGTGTGAATGAGGTGCAGGTGTGAGTGCAATCAGTCCCAGGTATGAGGCATGATGGGAAATGGAGTTCGATGGGTAAAGTTAATATTCCGGAGACGGTTCCCTCCGGTGGTGAAGAGGAGGTGGTGCGGGAGCCTGCTCCGTTACAGTGTATTTAATTAGAATTTAACTTTGCCAGCCATAAAAAAAAATCTAGCATTTCCTCAAGTTTTACCACTGATTTTTAGTGACAGTCGATATGCATAGGCGACTGACAATGACAGTGATGGCCATACCACACCCACTCCCTCCCTTCTTCTCACAGCCATCCACGCCCATTTAAGTAGCTTTTTTCAAAAAGATTGTGAGCTAGACTTGTGCTGAAAGAGGGGGGTTTCATGACCCTTTAAAGGTAGTGTTGGGTGTAATCAAAGACTTTATATAGAAACACGGTGCACTCATGTTACTGTGAATGAGAGAAAGTGCAATGTGCAATATGGCGGAATAAGTCCCGCCTTATAAATAAAAAAACCTATCGCCAATTGGTAAAGTCATCACAACTGTATCATATGATTTTGGAAGACTTGTAATATAGTACACAAGTAATTTCATGTAAAAAGTGATCAGTTGACTTAACTTTAAAAAGTGAGGAAATCAGTTGCCTTACAATGATTAGTAAAAAGCTTCATGCATAAGTCAACTGATCACTTTTTACAGTGTCCACTTTTATGATACTTTATGGTGCAGTAGGCTATGTCATTTTTGAAACTTGAAAGCATTAAAACCCATTTATTGTCATTGAATGGAAAAGACTGACCCACACAATTAATTAATTTGAAATTTATCCTTTTGTAGTCCACAGAAGAAATAAAGTCATACCGTTTTGGAACAACACAAGATGATGAGAGAGTTTTAATTGGTGGATGAACTATCCCTTTAATTCTGCTGTGCTTCTGGAGAGGATCATACATTAACTGTCATGAATTTAGAGGCTGATTAGGTTTACCAGAAAAGGTAATGTTTCACAATAGCTCTGATATTTCCTAAGGCTACAACAGCAATTTATATCTTATAGTTAATTATATTAGAGTGGTAGGTTATTAGTGTGTGTTCAATCAGAGGAAAAGAGTTCCTCAAGTTACACAGTAAAACACCACAGTGGATTTCAGTTTTTTTGATTGTGGTGGGGTTTAGTTTTAATGAGAGTACATTTTTAAATGATATTGCACAGTAAGTACTGAAAGAGTCGTCCTCATTAGGTCTCTGTCCTTTCCAAACAGCCCATTATTTGCTCTTCTTAAAATTTTCTGTTATGAAATAGCTGTTTAATAAAAAGTTTCTCTAAATTGAAAGTGAGACCAAGAAGCTAAAGAGCACAACTTCTGAACATACCATATTTGAACAGTTTTTTGAACTGTTAAAATAATTTTTTCAAATGACTAAAGATATTCTCTTTACCAATGCCAGTTTGCGAACATCTTCCATATTTTCGACTTCTAGGCCTCATTCGCATCCTGAATCATCATGAGGCACACCCTCCTCCGGTCCTCCCCCACAGGGTGATGAAGCTGAGATGTACCACTCAGTGACGGCACATTTAATCAGCACTCCGAAATGTATGATCGCAAAAGACACGGCTCCACGCCACACGTCTCCGCACACCGCTCTTACAAGTACGGAATAACCATGCGTGATCACACAATCAATCCACCAGCAGCTTTTAAATTAGCATCTCAAACCCTCAGCACATGTTTTGTCACAGACTGCCAAGTAGTAAAATTGATATTAAGAATATTGACTGTTGCACATGACACTCTATTAATAATGGCAGGGGTGAATAGGTATGAGGAATATCTAGGCCTATAGCTCCGTCAGATTGGGAGGGTGAAAGGTATGATGGGATAGGTGTTCCTCTGGAGGGTGATGGATTGTGCTGCGCTGTTCATTCCCTGATGGCACTGGCTTCAAGAAATTGGTATATGCAATCCATTGTTGGAGAACAATAACAAATTGATCAATCAATTTTGAAGTTGATAATGAATAGGAATATTATAAAGGGAATAAATCACTGAGAAGTACTCTCTCGGTACATTGTAAAAAAAGAAAAGATACTTCAGGCACCATTTGGGGTTCCTCAGATCACAAGCACACTGAAAGAAGCCTCTAAGTGACAGTTTCAAAAAGGGCAGTTCTCTGAAAAACGTACCTGAATGAACTCTAAAGGCTGTTATCTGTTTCTTCATGAACCATGCCATAATGTTTCCTAACCAGGCGTGTCTTTGTATGACTCCTTGTCTGTCCACACATAATGCGGAAAGGACACATGAGGTGACGCAATTAGCACTGTCAATCTGAACAGTTTTTCCTCCCTCTCCTCGCAAACGCACTGCAGCTGAAAATTACGTTAAATACCTTATTCACAGCAGCGCATCTTTATTTTTAACGGGAATGAAAGCGAGGCTGTGAGGAATAGACATACATCTCTTCAGTGGGTTGTACTGTTATTTAATGTCTTTTTGGATTGTTCTGCTTACTATCTTTCCAAGACATTTCAGTAGATAAAAACTCCACACAACACGAGCTGTGATAAATTATAAGTGATCTAGCAGCTTTATACAGCTTTTCACAGGCTACTTATGTATGCTATACCCTCACTCCAAAAAAAAGTTTGTTCTTTAAAGGTTCTTTACTCGTAGTATCGGACCTATTTGGAACCGAATCGCCCTGAAGAACACTTTATTTGTTGAAATGGTTCTGTGTTGGAGTTTAGCCGCCTTTTTGTTTTTCAATTCTGTAACAGTCAAAGCCACCTCATTACTGATTTTCTGTGGCTCAGCTATACAACTACACAGACTGTCAACATACTCTCAACAGGTAAATTATTTATTTCCTAAAATGTCTATAAATTATAACTTTAATTGTAACTGGTTTCCTACCAATCATGTCTTTTTCTTTTTAGTTTAACTGAACATGTAAGTGTGAGGAGCTCTGTTTAGTTAATGATACTCTTCTCTTCTCTACAAAAGTAAGAGATATGGAATTTATTATCCATATTGTTTGATTTTTATTAAATTATTACTTTATGCCTAAACAAAAAAAACGTTAAAGATATCACATGACTTTATATCACGTTTTCCTTTTAACATGGTAAAGGGCCCATACTGTCCATTTTTGCTAATTTTGGCCTTCATGAACATAATTGTTTTTACACAATCAAATGGAAGAGACACTAATGTAACTCTAAACTCAACTGTTTATTTCAGATGCTGTCACGTAGCATATCATAACCTCATCATCTGCAGAGAGAAACTCAGAATACACACATAATGAAGGACATAAAGACATCATAGAGGATTGTGAAGATATTTTACTTGTTATTTTTTTCAATGTTATTTATTAATGTATTCAGCTAACAACTTTTAGAGCACTGTCATTTTTGCTACAATCTGCCATGTCAATAAAAAATAAATGTAGCCTATCTAATCGACACAAAATGCTGTTTTTTTTTATGTAAACCCAGAAGCAACAAGATATAATAAGACCAGGCAGATAGAGGACAGTATTAATAAATAATATATAAAAATAATATTAATAATAGTAGTATTAATATGAAGATACTAACTAATATTAATGAAAATAAATATTTTTAAAAAGGTTAGCCTACGTATATAGCACTTTTAAAGCATCGCTCTTTATGGAACCTTATAAAAAGGGTTCTATTTTGGACTAAAAAGGGTTCTGCTATTGTTACAAGCTGAAGAACCCTAATTTGGTACTGTTTAGAACCATACTTTTTATTATTTTCCATGTGGAACTTTGATGATTTGCTTGTGATTTATAAACCAGTTTCTACACGTACATATGTGATGATTATTGTATTGTATTGATGCCAGGGTGGTACTTAAGTTTTAGGAGTGGGCGGGGCTACAAATATAAAGTATAGCATTGCTTGCTTGCCTTGCTTCCGGAAGTATTTTTCTCATTCATTTCTCCCATAGAGATTTGAAAAAAAGTCTTTGTTAAAAAGTTATAATCTTTGAACCAAAACAACTAGCTATGAGTTGGGTTCTAATGCTTTCAATTATTAGTAATTCATTGAAAACTGGCAAGAATATTCCCAAGCAGGATTCTCTCCTCAAAGGTAAGCAAAGTTGACAACTAAAGGAGTCTCCATAGGATTTGACTATGAATATTCTCTCTCCCTGTCTCAGCCTTGCCAAATCACCGGTGGTCACTAATAAATTAAATAATAAATCCAGGGAGCTATTACGAGAGGTGACTGTGTGGGACTGAGAGAGCAAGACGGTAAAGCATTCTGGTAATACAAAACAAAGCCAGGTATAGCCAACAATTTTGTCCTTTCAAGTACTGACATGATACTGCCTTGTGTGTGTATACTGAATCTGATAGCACGGAGAAAAAACATTCAATATTTGCCAGGTGCGTATTGATGCTAATGATCCTAATAACTATTAAGGAGCTGTTGATTGTTCATTTAAATCGCAGACATATTTCAATGTGGATAATGATCTCAAGATGCTTTCGTTTCAATTAAGATGGATTTGGATCCTTACAGCACATGGGTACCTACGATTTGTCAGGACCGCGGCTGTTCTCGTTCTTCCTCACGGCTCATTCAAAGTGGATTAAAACATCTAAGGAGGTAATCAGACCTTCTAACACAAAACAGAAAGCCTATATGCCCGATGACTCTCAGCGAAGTGTAACCAATAACTGTTCCATTTCCAAGACGCAGCTGAGCTTGAAATGAATACAAATCTCTTTTATTTCAAAACTCAAGACTTTGAATTGCCAGCAGCACTTCCAGGTGATCTTACTGTATACCAATTAGACCGCTTGCAATGAGTAGCTCGGCTTTGGCTCTGATTGATGTCTGACCTCTTGGGATCCTTGAAAATCACTTGCTCTGCATTCTGCCGCAGCTCCCAGTGGGATCCTGATGAATGGCGACCCAAACAAATGAAAATGTTTATCGTCCTCTTATCAAATTAACCACTCTATTGCACAGTTAATTGTTTATTAAAGGACTTAAGATGGAATCACATAATGAACCTGGTACCGGTCTTAAGCTTTTTTCCAATTAGGAAATGCACTGACTCATGTCATCTGAATGATGTCACTCCTATGAAACTAAAGCTGCAAACTTTTATTTATTTCATTTTTACTCATATTTGAGGAGGAGATGGACATCGAAAGGAAATCTTATCCTACTGTATGATCCGCTCTTTGTTATCAGAAAAGCCACAGCACCCCCTACTGTTCAATACTTTTTAGGATCATCATTAAAGGCTTAAACTTGAGAGAAATAAAATCTCAAATTTATATTTTGTTTATATTTTTAGATCTTTATTTTTATCTTCTAAATTTGGTAGCAAAAATACAGTGCAACATTTTGAATCTTGGAGGCTGGAATAATACAGTTGTTGCATCACAAATCTGAAAAATGCTGCATACAGGAAAGACATCCGACTCTGTTTGCCTAACATCCTATCTGGTCTTTTCTGGTTGGTTTGAAGGAGGCGTAGCGATATACCACAATCCTGTGCATGCATTTAGATAATGAAAGATTAAAAGCAGTGCCTGATGAAGTGGCTGAAAGAAGTAAATTAATAAAAAAAAAAATGTATTGTTTTATTTCTACTGAGAAATAAGTATCACCAAATGTGTCTAAAGTTTTGTCTAAAGCTCACTTGAATTTGTTTTAGAACAGATATGACGTTATGATGCATTGGAAGTTTCCTAAGGTTCATTGACTGACTGAGCAGTGAGACAGAAAAGCAGCGGTGTTTCAGAAAAAAGTACGTTCATCAAATATGCTGTAAAATGCCAAACTGCTTACAAAGTAACCTCTGCTAGTTTCCTAATTACAAACTGATCTGCCATATGTGAAATGGCAGTTTGCCATCAAATTTGAGAAAACTCATTAGGCACAAACATGTGCAAAAAATTCTACATTTGAGGTGTGGTCACAGTAGCTAAATTTCTGTGAAATTTCACTGGGAAAACAGTCTTGTCTAATTGTCAACAGTGTAGACATGTATGAAGCACAGATCACACAGAAACCAAGCAGATTTCTGTTGGTCTACACGGCAAATACGTGACCAACAGAATTCCATATTGCATGGATTCATATTGATTTTTGCCTACGAAAATTCAGCGAACGACAGCAAATGCGACTAGGAGTAGGCTACAACTGCTTGTCACTAGGGCAGGACTCTTAGACAACTTTGTACCTCTTGTAACCCTAAACGGTTCACAATAGTACCTTGAGGGAACATTATTAATACTTTAAAATATACAAATGTTTTAGGGGTATATGAGGTACAGAGTTGTCCTTTTAAGGTTACAGCCTCAGTGGCAAGCTGTTGTACCAATTGTAGTTACAATTTTTGCACTTTTTTTCTGAAAGTGTGTACAGTAGTTTGTTTAGGACTGACTGATCACAAACATTACCTGTGTGAATTGTATATGCAAAAGTATAAGTTTGACTATACTTCTTGTGAGGGCCAAATAATATAAAAATATTCTCACAAATATAGTGAATCCTGGCCAAATCATGTTTTGCTATAAATCTACTGATTTCAAGAGGTTTGTGTATAGCAAATATAGTACATTTCATTACCTCCATATTAAAAACCATTGTGTGTATCGTCTCGGTTACATATGGTAACCCTCATTCCCTGAGGGAGGGAACGGAGACGTAGGTCATGACTGACCAATAGGAATCTCGCTAGAGAGGCCAATCTACTTCGAGTGAAACTAAAACAAGCCAATGCACATTGGCGTGCAATCATTTGCATCAGCTGCGCGGCCTCGCAGCGCGGGTATTTAACGAGCAGCTGAGCGATTGCACAGTTAGTTTTTTGCTGAGGAGCCAAGCCTGAGAAGCTGGCCGCCCCGGCGGGCGGCAGCAGATGTGGCGACGGGACCTACCTCTCCGTTCCCTCCCTCAGGGAACGAGGGTTACCATATGTAACCGAGACGTTCCCTATCGGTCAGTCACTACAACGTAGGTCATGACTGACCAATAGGAATTCCTACCAAAGCGCCACAGCTGCTGCAACCCATCCAGCGCCCCCGAGCAAGCCTCTACACCTTCTTGCCTGGAAGGACGATAGGAGGAGGCTTACACAGAGTGAGTTGACACTGCTGTTCCGTGATAACCCATACAGTGAGAATTACACTGGGAAGCGTGCCCTTCCTGTTTAGGAAGGAACGCTGCGGAAGCCACTTCTTCAGAGAGTCAAGTGGAAATGCATATGGACTAGCCCGAAGGCTGTACTGCATATGAATAATGGGTGACTAGCCCAAGGGAAAGACACAGGCTTCCGATAGGAGCAGCCGTGGAATATATACACATATGGGATCCCCGTAGGGTCACACATATGGAACCCAGCCCAGATCCAGTTCTCAAGGATTCAGCAGATAAGGGCCTGGCGCCGGACGCTCCGCCAAGTCCGGGCCGAGGGGTTTTGGAGGACTCGACAGGTTTTACTCTGGAGCAATAAGGGTGCACAGTTGGGTGCAGCAAGCCGACAGAGCCAGACCTCTCAGTGCTTCTACCCGTTTAGGGTGAGAACACAGGAGGAGACCGGCTCTACACATAGGCTATAATATCTAGCGAACGTGTTAGGTGTCGCCCAGCCCGCAGCTCTACAGATATCTGTTAGCGAGGAGCCACGTGCCAGTGCCCAGGAGGATGCAACACCTCTCGTGGAGTGTGCATGCAACCTGAGCGGGCAGGGCACGCCTTGTGCTTGGTCAGCCAAGACGATGGCATCCACTATCCAGTGGGCCAACCTCTGCTTGGAGACAGCCTTTCCCTTCTGCTGGCCTCCGTAACAAACAAAGAGCTGGTCCGAGGTCCTGATGCTTTGAGTTCTGTCCACGTACATATGCAGAGCGCGAAGGGGACAGAGCAAAGCCAGGGCTGGGTCTGCCTCCTCCAAAGGCAGCGCTTGCAGGTTCACTACCTGGTCTTTGAAGGGAGTGGTAGGAACCTTGGGCACATAGCCATGCCGGGGTCTTAGTACCACGTGGCCGTCACCCGGCCCGAACTCTAGGCATGATTCGTCGACCGAAAATGTGTGCGGGTCTCCTACCCTCTTGACAGAGGCCAGTGCAACCAGCAGCAAAGTCTTCATGGAAAGAAGCTTTAAGTCTACTGACTGCAGAGGCTCAAAGGGAACATCCTGAAGTGCTCGAAGCACCAGGGAAAGATCCCAAGAGGGTATGGAGGGGGGTCGAGGAGGATTTAATCGCCTCGCCCCCCTAAGAAACCTGACTACCAGGTCGTGCTTTCCAACTGTTTTGCCATCTATGTGGTCGTGATAAGTAGAAATAGCGGCAGCATGTACTTTGAGGGTGGAAGGGGACAGTCTACGCTCCAACCCCTGCTGCAAGAAGGAAAGCACAGACCCTATCGAACATCTTCGGGGGTCTTCTCGGCGAGAAGAAAACCACTCGACGAACAGGTTCCACTTCAGGGCGTAAACACGTCTCGTGGAGGGCGCCCGTGCTGAAGTGATGGTGTTAAGTACCTCTGGGGGTAAGTCACCTAGAACCTCCGCGTCCCGAGGGACCAGACATGGAGTTTCCAGAGGTCTGGGCGTGGGTGCCATAGGGTGCCCCGTCTCTGAGTCAGAAGATCCTTCCTCAGAGGAATGGGCCAGGGAGGGACTGTCGCGAGGAGCATGAGTTCTGGGAACCAAGTCCGGGTGGGCCAATAGGGACCCACCAGAAGGACCTGCTCCTCGTCAGCCCTGACTTTGCACAGCGTCTGTGCAAGTAGGCTCACTGGGGGAAACGCATATTTGCGGAGGCCCCGGGGCCAGCTGTGTGCCAGTGCGTCCGTGCCGAGTGTTCCCTCGGTCAGGGATTAAAACAGCTGGCAGTGGGAGGTCTCTGAGGAGGCAAATAGGTCTACCTGAGCCTCTCCGAACTCTCTCCAGATCAGCTTGACCAACTGGGGGTGGAGTCGCCATTCTCCCGGAAGCACAGCTTGTGATAGCTCGTCGGCCACACGGTTGAGCACACCGGGGACATACATAGCTCGAAGCGACCTCAGATGCTTCTGACTCCAGAGGAGGAGATGGCGGGCGAGTTGCAACATGCGACGGGAGCGTAGACCACTTTGTCGGTTGATGTACGCAACGGTCGCAGTGTTGTCCGTGCGGACCAGTACGTCCCTGCCCTGTAGCGGCCTTTTCAAGGGGCTCAGAGCGAGATGTACTGCTAGCAACTCGCCGGTGTGATTGCCACCTGGTGAGTGCCGTGATGCCACGCCCATCTCGGGACTCGGCCGTGAAGCCAGTGCTGAAGCGGTCTCATATGAAGCAAGCCGAGCGGGGTTACCGCTGCTGCCGCTGCCATATGCCCCAGGAGCCTCTGAAAAAATTTCAGTGGGACCGCCGTCCTGTCTTTGAACGTGTTCAAGCAGTTCAGCACCGACTGAGCACGCTGCTCTGTGAGGCACGTTATCTGAGAGATCGAATCCAACTCCATACCGAGAAAAGAGATCCTCTGCACAGGGGAGAGTTTGCTCTTTTCCCAGTTGACCTGAAGACCCAACTAGCTGAGATGCCTGAACACGAGGTCCCTGTGTTCGCATAACTGGTCTCGAGAGTGTGCTAGTATGAGCCAGTCGTCGAGATAGTTGACGATGCGAACCCCCTGTTCTCTCATGGGAACAAGGGCCCCCTCCGTGACTTTCGTGAAGACACGGGGGGACAGGGACAGCCTGAAGGGTAGGACTTTGTACTGATATGCTCGACCCTCGAACGCAAAGCGCAGGAACGGCCTGTGTCGAGGAAGAATCGAGACATGAAAGTATGCGTCCTTCAGGTCGATCGCTGCAAACCAATCTTGGGGACGAATGCATTCGAAAATGCGTCTCTGCGTGAGCATTTTGAACGGTAGCTTGTGGAGACTCCGATTCAAAACTCGCAGATCCAAGATCGGTCGTAACCCACCACCTTTCTTGGGTACAATGAAGTAGGGACTGTAGTGCCCTGACCTCATATCGGCTGGAGGGACCGGCTCTATCGCGTCTTTCGCCAGTAGGACTGCGATCTCCGCACGCAAGACATGGGCATCGGCTGCTATCACTGTAGTAGAGTGGATGACCCGAAACTTGGGGGGATGCCGGGCGAACTGAATCGCATAGCCGAGCCTGAGTCTAAAACAAAACTAGAGGTATTTCGGATTTCATGGAAAGAGAGCTCGATTGCTTACAGAGAGGCTTTAAAAGCTGCTAGATCTGCTTATTTTTCAACCCCATTAGAAGAAAATAAACATAATCCTAGGTATTTATTTGAAACAGTGGCTAAACTAACGAAAAAGAAAGCTTCAAGCACAGAAGTTTCAGGCCAACACAGTAATGACTTTATGAACTTCTTCACTAATAAGATTGCTAATATCAGGGACAAAATTATAACTATGCAACCGTCTACTACAGTATCGCATCAGGGAGTGCATTGTAGTCTCCCTGAGGAAAAATTGTATTCATTTGTTGCTATAGGAGAGGAAGAATTCTGCAAACTCGTTAATTCATCTAAATCGACAACTTGTATGTTAGACCCTATACCGACTAAGCTATTGAAAGAGATGCTTCCAGAGATCATAGATCCTCTTCTTAATATCATTAATTCGTCTTTGTCTCTAGGATACGTACCAAAAACCTTTAAGCTGGCTATGATAAAACCGCTTGTTAAAAACCCGCAACTTGATCCTTCAGAATTAGTCAATTACAGGCCGATCTCAAATCTGCCTTTTCTGTCAATGATATTAGAAAAAGCAGTATCCTCACAACTGTGTTCCTTTCTTGAAAGAAATGATATCTGCGAGGATTTTCAGTCAGGATTTAGACCGCACCATAGTACTGAGACAGCTCTCATTAGAGTTACAAATGATTTACTTTTATCATCCGATCGTGGTTGTATCTCTCTATTAGTGTTACTTGATCTTAGTGCTGCATTTGACACAATTGACCACAACATTCTTTTAAATAGACTAGAAAACTATGTTGGCATTAGTGGAATTGCACTAGCATGGTTTAAATCATACTTATCTGACCGTTATCAGTTTGTAGCAGTAAATGAAGAGATGTCTTATCGATCACAAGTTCAGTATGGCGTACCACAAGGCTCAGTACTAGGACCGCTGCTGTTCACTCTGTACATGCTACCATTAGGACATGTCATTAGGAAACATGGAATTAGCTGTCACTGTTATACCGATGATACTCAGCTGTATATTTCTTCAAAACCTAACGAAACTTACCAATTCACAAAATTAACGGAATGCATAGCTGATTTAAAAAATTGGATGACTAGTAATTTCCTACTACTAAACTATAAAAAAACAGAGATTCTAATTATTGGACAGAAAACTTCCACACGTAATAACCTAGAATTCTGTCTAACACTTGATGGCTGCTCTATTAGCTCTATTAGGTATAAGTCTTCGTCGTCGGTTAGGAACCTGGGTGTGCTCTTTGATAGCAATCTTTCATTTGAAAGTCACGTGTCTAGTATCTGTAAAACCGCATTTTTCCATCTTAAAAATATATCTAAATTACGACATATGCTCTCATTAACAAATGCGGAACAATTAGTTCATGCTTTCATGACATCAAGACTAGATTATTGTAATGCTCTACTGGGGGGTTGCCCTGCACGCTTAATAAATAAACTACAGCTGGTCCAAAACGCTGCAGCTCGAGTTCTTACTAGAACCAGGAAATATGACCATATTAGCCCGGTTCTGTCAACACTGCATTGGCTGCCTATTAAACATCGTATAAATTTTAAAATATTGTTGATTACTTACAAAGCACTAAATGGTTTAGCTCCGCAGTACTTGAGCGAGCTCTTAACGCATTATAGTCCTTCACGTCTATTGCGATCTCAAAATTCGGGCCAGTTGATAATACCTAGAATATCAAAATCGACTGCTGGCGGTAGATCCTTTTCCTAATTAGCACCAAAACTTTGGAACACTCTTCCTACCATTGTCCGGGAAGCAGACACACTCTGTCAGTTCAAAGCTAGACTAAAAACACATCTATTTGACCTTGTATACACATAATATATTATAGACTTCTATAATTCAATGTTAGGCTGCATAGATTAGGTCAGCCGGAACTGGGAACACTTCCCTTAAATCCTGATGTACTCGTTACATCATCATAAGAAGAATGGCATCTACGCTAATTTTAGTGTCTTTGTTTATCCCGAGGTTTTCCCGCAGCCTACCGGATCCAGGCCGTATCCAGATCTGACTAGGAGCTTTGTGTGGACCCGATGACAACGCAGTGCTGAAGTGCCAACTAGCCTCTCCCTATGGAGGATCCCTTTCCCACTCTACAGATAAAAGGGGGCTCGGGGGTGGATCTCTCTGGGAGGCGGCCCGTAGCGGGGTCTGAGTGTGCTGTGCAGCACTTACCTGGTTCCACAGGGCAGAAGGTGCAGGAGGCGGCTCGGTGGCATTCTCGAACTGCACACTGCTGCTCACTGGCGACAGAGGAGGCGGATGAGAGTGGTGAGGATTCTATCCCCCCACTGCTCTCCGGGTCCCCTTCGGACCCAGAGATGGTAGAAACTGTTCTTTTATTGAAAATTTGGGTACCGCTGGTTTTAAGGCCAGGGGCGGAACACAAACAGAATGAAACAAAAGATTTTCCACCCGGCCCTCTTCCGGGGGAGGGAGCGATGCGGTCATCGTCTCCTGGAGAGCAGTCCCTTCCATCTCCGGGTCCCCCATCCTAGGGCCGCTTACCCTTGGCTTTGCCGGCCTTCTTGGCGGGGGCCTGGACGGGTGGGGCGCCCTGCCTGCGACTGGCTCCACGGCACCGCTTAGATGGAGGCTGCTGCGGCGCGGGAGCAGGGGCAGATGCAGGAGGACGCCCCCGGCGACGAGCAGACTGAGGAGCCGCGGGCGGTGGGGTGGAGGCAGCAGCTGACCGCCGCGGCAGGATGTGTCTGATGGCCTCAGTCTGCTTCTGTACAGCCGAGAACTGCTGGGCAAAGTTCTCGACCACGTCGCCGAAGAGGCCGGTCTGGGACACGGGGGAGTTTAGAAACCTGAGCTTGTCGGTCTCCCGCATGTCGGCCAGACACAGCCAGAGATGGCGTTCCTGGACCACTAGTGTGGACATCGCACGACCCACAGACCGCGCGGTAACCTTCGTCGCACGAAGCGCGAGGTCCGTCGCGGCGCGAAGTTCTTGGAGAACATGCGGATCGTGACCACCCTCGTGCAGGTCCTTCAGTGCTTTAGCCTGATGAACCTGCAACAACGCCATAGCGTGTATGGCAGAGGCAGCTTCCCCACAGGCCTTGTAAGCCTTGCCGGTTAAGTCCGACAAGTACTTACATGCCCGCGAAGGAAGACACGGTTCTCCACGCCAAGTGGAGTTAGGGCACAGCTGCATAGCAACGGCCCGTTCCACTGGCGGGATACGCGTGTATCCCTTAGCTGCCCCGCCATCAAGGGTGGTGAGGGAGGAGGAGCCACCGGAACGGTTTCTGGCAGTGAAAGGTGCCGTCCATGTCCCCGTGAGCTCCTCATGCACCTCCGGGAAGAAAGGCACTGGGGTGGGTTGCTGAGAATCAACGCGCGCCACCCCGAGATACCAATCATCCAGCCTCGAGGGCTCGGGACATGGTGGAGGGTTCAACACGAGCCCGATCCTGTTGGCGGCCCGGGAAAGCATGGCCATCATCTCCGAAGCTGGCACACCCGAAGGAGGCAGCGGCTCTGAGCCGTCGTCCGCGGAGCGGTCTGACCCACCCTCCGATGCAGCGATCGACATCTGGTCGTCTCAGGGAGCGCCGAACGCAACGACTGGTACACATCTCGAGGATGTTCCGGCACGTTCCGTTGGCAGCTGGACTGGCTGCGGAGCATGAGAGGAGTGAGGGTTCCTTGGGGGTTGGTTCCCCAAAGGAAGCGCGCTCACTGTAACCCTCAGGTCACCCATGTCACTGCCCGAAGCAACCCGTGAAGGGGGGTTGGAACGAGGTGCAGGCACGGGGACTCCACCCCTTAGCAGGAACGAGAGTCTCGACCTCAGCTCCGAGATGGTCATCTTCCCACAATGGGTACATGACTCATCCACGAACGCTGCCTGTGCGTGTTCGAGGCCCAGACACACAAGGCAGCGATCGTGACCATCCCGCGACCCCAGGTAACGACCGCATCCAGAAACACACAGATAGAACGTCATCTTGAAAAAGATGCGAACTATCTGTGTCTGCTCTTTTAGGGACTACTCTCACTGGTGCTGAACCACGCAGGGGAGCAGCCTCAGCGATCACAGCTGGGAATGTGCACCCATCTTTGCGCTGGGAGATCTTACCAGCTGTTAAAACAGCTTTTTTGAGCGCTTAGTAGCGTACCTCACCAGCTGTTAAAACAGCTTTTTTTTTTTTTTTTTTGCTCAATAACAGAGAAAAGAAGCTGCTCACGCTGCCGTACTGTCACGCCCAGCACCGAAAAGGAGAGGTCCAAAAAGAAGCTCGTATGGTTTCCACTTACTCAGTAGAGGCATCGAAGTGTTTGGCTCCGAAGCAAAAAGCTAACTGTGCAATCGCTCAGCTGCCCGTTTAATACCCGCGCTGCGAGGCCGCGCAGCTGATGCAAATGATTGCTCGTCAATGTGCATTGGCTTGTTTTAGTTTCACTCGAAGTAGATTGGCCTCTCTAGCGAGATTCCTATTGATCAGTCATGACCTACGTTGTAGTGACTGACCGATAGGGGACCCCCTTTTTCCTACACCCCATGATGCTTTTACACAAATTATGGGGGTAACTTCCGTTAAACTGTAAACAATCACTGTAAGGTTCGCTCTATGAACACAATAATAAGCATTTACAAAAACTGGATATAACCAGATGACATTATTCTACTCGCCCTTCAACCATCAAACATTAAAAAGAAATTTTACAGTGTAAAAGCAATAACAAATTACAACAGACCATGAATATCCTAAATAGCTTGTTGCAACATACATTGCCTTAATCAAAAACGTTCATTATAACTGTAACATTGAGTGATAATGTTTCAAAGTGATTTACGTCATTTTGACACACAGACAATAAATATTTTATTTATCAGCTTCTGAAACATTCCAGTAAACACTGCTAGTAGAAATTAGAAGTGGAATTGGGAGACAATTACAGAGACGTAATGATTTAGGGACAAAAACAATTAGATCTTCTTGTTATACCATGTCACATTAATTAAAAGCATTGACGTCTGAAAATAGAACATGAAGGGAATGTTTACAGCTCATACAGTCAAACTGACCGATAAGGATTATTTGTGCAACCTTATGATTTAAAATGATTTGTTTCTTTTTGAGTGGAATTTCTCTAAACATAGTGAAAGCAGCAGGTGTGTGTTTAGTAGTAAAAAAACAAATACAGTGAATCCATCTTACTTTGGATGTCTATGATTCTCCACAATGAGTCTCAAGTCAATGAGGCATCACAGATCTTTCACTCTTATACCTAGTGGGCAATTGTAAAACTGGAGGCCACTACAGTATATTTAAAGGAGCCGTATGTAGGATTGTGGCCAAAACTGGTACTGCAATCACTTTAAAAATACGTAGAGAGGGGTTTCCTCTCCCCCTACCCCCTGGTTGCCAGATAAGCTGCAGGATTCAGCAGAAATGTAGGCTGCCTCAATGAGCTTCCAATGGCAAGTGACGACGAGACGTACACAGTAAGTTTTTTTTCTGTTAATTATGTTTATGCTTCATGAGAGATATTTTGATAAGTAATTATGTATTTTAAAAATGTACTAATTGTCATTAGTTAAATAAAATCGTAAAGATTTATGGTCGTATATGATAGTATAATCATAAAGATGTATGCTTGTATGTGACAGTATAACCGTAAAGATGTATGCTCGTATGTGACAGACAGAACGGTAGCTGTTAGTCTAACTTGTAACGTTATTTATCTGTCATTAATGTACGGTAAGCAAGTTTTTGTCATAAGTAGGCTAACAAATAACCAAAACATTTGCCACAGCAATTATAACGCGGGACAAATTCAATATCACCAATGGCTATAACAGGGTTGTTTTCAGTCCCATCATAAAATATTGTTAGAGTAACTAAATTTCAGAGCTGCCAACTCTCACGCATTGGCCGTGAGACACCCGCATTTGAGTGGTTTCACATGCTCACACGCCACACCCCCGATTTCTCACGCTGAAATGTCGACCTGTTCGGTCAAATGCCTGAAAGATGACTTTATCTATAGATTTACCTGTTGAGCCACTCGTGATCGACTAGTTATGCCGCAAATGAGTTAAAATGTCCCGTAATCTAGAGCGACCGCACGTGCGGAGACACGGCAGAGATGGAAAGCGAGCGAGAGTCCGTGTTGGAGAATGCCATCGTCCACGATATACACGAAGAACGAATGACGAATCATTTTTTCTGAGGTAAAGTTAGGCTTCTGTCTCAATTACGTTTCAAATTGCCATAATGGGCGTGCTAATGTTGTTTTCCTCTGCGTCTCAGCATAAGGACAGAGAAACGGGCCCCTATAATGCATTGCTAATGTTAGTATACGTCCATGTGAGCTAACGTTACGTTACTTTGCACGAACATGCATAACTTTGTTCGACTGTCATGAATATGAAATGTCCATTGACATCAAGTACAAGTTAGCCAAGCATAGATGAATCTTACCTGTCCAGGAGAAAATGAGCAACGTTGGCGTCTGTGTTCAAATTCTTCTCCGTTTTCAGCCGTCCCCATCTTTCAAAAGCATCTCCAATACAAATTCTGGTTTTATTTCAGACTTTGTCACAACGAATTTCTGAATTATAACGAGGTCTTTTTGATTTAGTAACGTTAGACATTTTTATCCGACTAGAGTTAGGGTAGATTAGAGCAAAGCTGGCAACCTGGATCCCGAAACACTACTGACTTCGTGATTGGTAGATAGGTGGATGGTGGCGCATCAGACCAAAACACAACATGACAACATCAACATCAGTTGAGGGCTGCAAGTCCACTTTTTAAATGACAATATCCTAGCCATACTACTGTTGTCAGAGATATAAGTATTTGAAATGAACATGATTTCTTAATGTCTAGTGTCACATCAGGGCCTTTTTATGATTAATTGAAATAAATTTCTTACATACAGCTCCTTTAAGCCTTTTCTCTAATTCTCTGTCCTACTGTTTACCTTCCAGTTCATTCACTCATAATCACACATTTATGCTATATGATGTCCATAAAATGGAGTCATTCCATCTTGGCTGCATGGCTAAAGCTCAACAGGGCAGACCTTCATGCTGAGTTGACTTTAATGACTTTTTAATAGGTCTCTCCATTTTAACGATGCAGTACAACAGCTCCAGTCATTTTATTGAAATGATGAATGATTGAGAGGAGGCTAACATTAATTTAATTTACAGCACATGCTTCCCATCTTTAAAAGACCAAGACGGTATCGCAAGAGGCAAAGAACGAGAGAGGGAAGGGGTGCGTTCATTATGTCGGAAAAAGGCTGGGTGATATATAGCAGCATTGTTGTTTTCCCTTATCTCTAATTAGAAGATTTTGTCATGCTAACTGATTTCAGTTTTAAAGCAACAAACATGGTTAACAAGACAGGCCATCTTGTTCCTCATTATTCATCATTCTCAAAAGAGTCACTTGAGTCAAAACGTCCAATCATTTCCTGACACCCCACGTGCTTAATTATTCTCAGAGTCACCTGGAGGGACTAGGATGATTCCCTCTACGGATATATATGTCGCTCAGAGAAAGTGAGCATTCAGTTCTCCTCGTATGTGTTTAGCAGAAAGTTTGAAGCATGTGTGTTCCCTCTCCTCAAAGACAAACTCTACAGTGTGCTTAAAACTACATGCCCTAAAACAGGAATGATGAACAGGTTCTGTTTGGCACTAGTGCCCTCTGCAGGCTGTAAGATAATGCAAATTCACTTAGCCAGAGTTCAGGAAAAACTTCACTAGGTTCAACTGGCCGTAGTTGTGTTGTGAATTAATGTCCTCATCAAGGGCCTGAAATGCCCTAGTTTGCTGCCCTACACCTGTCATTTCACCTCTTACCTGTAAAACTCTCTCTCCGCCTTCCTTTCCCTGACTGTATAAAATAGTTCCTGTCACACAAGGCAGTGAGAACTGTATTGGTATTGTAGTCATGACATCCATTCTCTCTCTCTCATCTGTTCTGTTGGCTCTAAATCTCTGCTCAGGTAAGATAGTAGAATATATATATATATATATATATATATATATATATATATATATATATATATATATATATATATATATAATCTGTCTAGTATCTGTCTAACTATCCAACTATCTATCTATCTATTTATCTATCTATCTGTCTGTCTGTCTGTCTGTCTAGTCTATTTATTCATCTATCTGTCTGTCTTTGCCTGGCTGGTTGTCTCTATGGCTGAATACAGTTGAGTGCTCTTGAAAAACAGAAGAGGCTGAATTTTGGCCTGACAATGCCTGTCTTGCATAGAGTTAAACATAAAGTTAAATCTTATTTGATACAGTTTTTAGAAAATGTAAAAATGCAATATTCAGTAGGCTATAACTTTTATTTTGAGTGCCATTACTGTATTGTAGCCTATAGCCTTTATACAATTATTTGAAATATAGTTATTCATTTAGTACTGCAAACTATGACAAAATAAAAATGTACCATTTAAAATCTAGACAGTCTGGAAAACTTTGTGTGCAATGCATCCATATTATGTTTCACCAAATAGACCTTTCTGTACCCAACGATGAACAGCGCCAGCAATGATGTGAATGTGAATCTCATTCGAGTTCACACAACGGTCTCCCTCGCATATTCGATTCGATTTTTGAAATGAACAAATATGATCGCATATTTGATTCTACAATTTAGCATCGTGAGTTGTTAATTGCAACGTGTAAAAAAAGATAGATCAGTTTTATTGTAATCTAGCCTACATTAATAATACAGTGTGGTACTATAACAAAATTTGGGAACCACCACAACTTAAATATAGCCTACCACTTGTAAACATCTATCTATTATTCTAGAACACACGTGACACATGGGCTTATAGGCCTTTTCTAATATCATAACAAATTACATAATCATCCTTAATCTAAACGACATAAATAGTTTAGCCCATCACTGCCATTTTAATACAAAAACCACCTACAAGTCAATAAATAAAAAAGTAAATCATTCAAACCAAGTTCCATATTCCAACCATTTTTATTCGGTTACGCATCTGTCAAGTTTTTTTTTTTTTAAATATAGCCTAATATAGCCTACATAATAATGATTATCGGTTAAAATTAGAAATCGAGTAGGCCTACTCTATATAAACCGAGTAAAGTCCAAATTGAAGGCTATGTCATGTTAGCTATATAAGAAGTCGGGGAGCATTTTATGGTGCGATTTGTACCTGTCCGGCGCAAATACATAACTTCCATCCCTTCACAATTTTGCCTTCTAGCAGGTGAACAGATTTTCCCCGTGAGCAAATAAACAGTTAGCAGCAAAAGTGAAGGAGGGTGGCGAAGTTTGGCAGAGGGAGCTGCTCGGAAACACTTACCGTCTAGTTTAGAAGGCTGGGCACGCGGAACAGACCCGGCGCGATCCCGTGAAAATTACGTGAATAAGAGTCTGCAGCCTGCATGAAGTGGCTAATTAATAACGCCACATAAGTGCACACTTTTGACATATGACATGTGGCTTGTCTAATAATGACCCATAAACAACAGAGTCAAAGTTAATTTACATTCGGGACTATAGAAAAGGTAACCTTTGCTTCAATGTAGCCTACAAAGGCCTTTATAACAATAAGACAAAGCAACCTACTGTAGATAGTTATGACATCTATCACATAATTATGTGGCAAGTCCTGTCCACTAACTGAAAGCTGTTGACTTGAGATTGCTTAACCACTGTGGGACAGTTGTTGTTGGCTAAATGTTTGTATTGTTGTTGTTACAAAACAATAATCAGCAGTCCCTATGCATTAACACCTCTACCAACTGTCTGGTAGAATTTTAGTCGAATCACAGCCTCTCATTCTCCTGCTCCTTGTCCTTTGAGTGGAACGCAGTTGCATTCTTGAACTCTAAAATAATTAATTTCTCTGTGTCTTCTCTACTTGCCCACTGTGGTTTGAACTTGAATATATCAGGTACAAAATTGTTGTATTAGACCTTGCCCTGAAATTGCAAACAAAGGGGTGTCAGAATTATTTGAAAGTGGGAGTAATTTATTTCGGTATGGGAAGGTGGACTGTTTAAAAATAATTATGATCCAAAAGTAGAGGCAGATGCAAAATGTATAAAGTGTGTGTTTTGTATGGATATGTGTGCATTTTTAGGTAGGCACATAGCCATATAAACCTCACTTCCACTATAAAAAAAAAAGTGAAAGAGGGACTTCAATATGATGCTTGCATATATCAAGTTCAAGTTGCAATGTACTACTGCACATTTACTCTGAATGTCAGTGATTTTGCTCTGTCACTGGTTAATCTAGCCTGTACCGCAGTGCATCTTGGGTTACTGAATCCAGACAGGTTATTTTTTAACAGAGATCACCTTGTGTTGTGCATATCGTTTATATTGTCTGTCCTCTTCAAAGTTCACCGTCTCCTTAAGATTTCACATGCTACTTACAGGACAGGTGCAGATGTAATACATACACGTAGGTGCCATGTCAGCTTCAGAACAACTTTAGTATATTTTTTTTTCTGTTGTCATTCTCATGCTTAACACCCAGCATCACATTTTGAATTCAACAGAATTTTTATTTGCAACATTGTTCACTGCAATGAAGAACAACTGTTTACTTCAAACGCTAAGCTTAAAATAACCCAGTTTTAAAGGGATAGTTCACCCAAAAATAAAAATGCTGTCATTTTATTCCAAACCTGTATGACTGAGAAAAGGGGATATTAGAAAGAGAGAATTTGGGTCCAAAAATCAACAACATTGGTCCCCATTGACTTTCATTATGGACGAAAAATCTGTTTTGTTTTTCATGAAGAAATAAAGTCATACATGTTTGCAATGACTTTAAGGTTAGTAAATGATAAGAGAATTTTCTTTTTGTGCAAACCAAGTTGAATGGGTTGAAAGTGCACAGGTGCACAGTGGGTAATATGAGATCACTTAAGGTGCCATTGCATTCAAGAACATGTTCTGCTCTCGATCAAACCTGGTTATCAGAGTTCCCCTCTGTTAGATGGCTCACTGATTATCAGGAAAAACTTTGTGAATCAAAGCATGGCTTCATATGGCCACAAAATAAACAGATTTGTTAGTTAATGACCACCACCAAAACTGGTTCTTAAGAACGCTCTGAACCTTGGCTTCGAGTCACGGATTTAAATACTTTCCTAAAGTGGTCCATGGAACAGTTTTTTTTTCTCTGTTCCAGGTGAGTGGTGCTACGAGAGCCAGTTGTCCTGTGTCAGCGAATGTACAGGTGAGAACAGGGGCTCAACCTTTGAATTTTTTGCATTTTCATCACTAAAGCAAAGTCCTTGTTCTTAAACAGTTGAACGTATACAGTTAGAAAAATGTGTTTTCCATTTGTGTCATCCAGGGCCTTCAGAGTGGAAAAAATCGTTCCTTAAGTGTGGAGGTAAAAATCAATCGCCCATCAATATCATCACACGCAAAGTGAAGCATGACCCTAAACTGACCAGTTTTATCTTTGATGGTCATGAGGACATTTTCAATATGAGTGTGGAAAATCATGGACAATCAGGTAGATTAGTTCACCTAAAAATGTAAATTCTGTTTTAATTTATTTCGTCTTCAAATACAAATGAAGATGTTTATAATCTTTTCGCACTTTTGTCCATCCATTGAAAGTCCACCCAACCAAAACTTTAAAGCATCAGAAAGTATAAGAGAGCGTAAAAGAACGTTTGAGCTTCAATTTACCATATTTTATTAGCTCTATATGTGCATTTATCAGTGTTGATAAAATGTGGATTACTTTTATTATGTCTTCATAAACTTTTTTATTGTGAAAGTATTGGTGGAATGGAATTTGAATGGACGGACAGAAATCAAATGTCACTGTAAAATAAAAGATTTGAAGAACAATCAACTTGGATGTTTAAGTAATTTCAACTTAAATTACAGTAAACTGACTTAAAAAGTTGTTGACTCTTGTATAACTTATAAAAAATGTTTAAAAATTGCTGTTTCAAAGATGAACAAACGCTTGTTTGTAACAACGTCAGGGCATGCAGGAACAAAGTTTTGGATGAACTATCATTTAAAAGAGGACATGAAACGGAACTTACGATATAGTCATTTCTTGCCTATTGTGACGCGTATCTGAGTAAAATGGCCTCTCAAAAAATGTAGGGAGGGATTTGATTTTGTCCATCAGGAATTGATTGTATGGTTGTGGTCGTCAGAAGAAATGACGCTTTACAAGGGCACATGAATTTAAAAATATACTGATGTCCACGGATAAATACTGCAATATTCCATATAAAAAAAAAACAAGAATTGTCAATTTTGAAGTCATTTTAATTCAATTGACTTAAATATTGTAATCGTACAGTTAAGTATGATAACATGCTCTATACTTCTTCTCAGCTCACTTTACACTCCCTCAATCGGTGTGTCTCCGTGGTGGGGGTCTGTCAGCCACATACAAGGCTGTCCAGTTCCACCTGCACTGGGGAGAGAACGACGGCCAGGGCTCAGAGCACTCTGTGGACGGGGAGCGTTATCCCATGGAGGTGAGAGTCCGTGTCACAGTCAAGGATATTTGGAGAATTAAATGCAAACAAAGCCTATTATTATTTTAAGTTAAGTTATGATTGGTATTAATTATGTATTTTGCCTCCCAGCTCCATATTGTTCACATTAAAGAAAAGTATAACAACTTGAGCATGGCTCTAAATGACTCTACGGGGGTGGCAGCACTTGGCTTCTTTTTTGAGGTACTGATGCCTTTCTGATATTTTGTCTCATAATTATACTAATTAAATAAATTAAAAATTGTGAGGAAATCATCTGAACACAAGCTCTTAAAGGGATAGTTCACCCCGTGTTATTTTAATATTATTGAGATACTATGATAGTTTTTGTTAATATTTTTAATTTATTTTTATTTTAGAAAGTTTTAGTAATGTTGTTGTTTATTTCATTATAAGTTGACAAAAAATAAATATAGCTTATTCTTTTTTTTTAGTTTTTGTTCACAATTTAGAATAGGGTCCAATTCTCACAATTAACCAACTATTATCAACGACTTATGCCTCAATAAACTCCTAATTATTATATATTATATTATAATATATTCAATTGTTAAGTTTAAGTTGTTTTAGGGTAGGATTAAGGGATAGGGAAGTATATGGTCATGCAGAATAAGGCATTATATGTGCTTTATAAGTACTAATAAATGGCCAATATCCTATAGTAGATGCACGTTAATAAGCAACTAGTTAAAAGTAAGAATTGGACCTTAAACTAAAATATTACCTAGTTATTTAGTACATGAAGTTAAACTAAATTTTAAGTTAAATTTAAAACTTTATTTTATTTCAGTTGAAGTTTGTTTTATTTCAAGTAACAAACGTTTTTATGGTTTTAATTATAATAATTCAGCACCCATAATTGAAAAAAACTTTTGTTCCAAAATGACAGATATTCTTCCATGAAACTCAAATGGTGAATTTTTGAAGAATTTCCATTTAATGAAAGTGAATGAGGGCTGGGGTTTTCAAGGGAAAAAAGCAATACACAAAAATATCATAGAAAGTATCATAATTGTGATCTACACAACAATACTTTTGAAGGCTTTAGTTTGAGGAACAAAACAAAATCAGTTTAATACATGAACAAATTATTCAAATTGGTTATGTGTACTGGATCAGCTTAAAAGATCCAACTCATGAATCAGACATCACATGAATGTGCCATGCAAAACTAGTGGTGATAAGTATGTATATACAATTTTTAAAAAAATTTAAAAAATATTTACACTGAATTATTTTCACTTTGACCTTATACAATGTTATCAAATAACTTCAATACAGACAACTTTTATGACATTTTATGTTGCATTTTTGTCATTTTGTGCTTGACAGCCCCAGTCCTCACCATTCACTTTGCAGCCATTTTGGGTGAAGTGTTCCTTTAATGAACCATGCCGATAATAACTAATAACACACATTATTTTGTCATCCCCCATTAGGTGTCTTCAGAGAAAAACAAAAACCTTGACAGAATTATAGAGGCTTTAGGAAAAGTCAGACATGAAGGTGAGTACTTTTAAAAAAGACTTTTTTTGGGAACTGAATTTCTCATTTTTTATTTGTTTATCTATTTAACATGTTTTGTTGGTCTGTATTTTGGTTCCAAATTATGCAATATGATCAAGGGAACAGCAGTGAAATTAAAGACTTTAAACTGGCTGACGTCGTCCCTCAAGCCAAAACACTGAGCTACTACCGGTACTCGGGATCCTTGACCACACCAGGTTGTGACCAGTCTGTTGTGTGGACGGTCTTCCAACAGACTCTGCCCATAAGCAAAACTCAGGTACAGAGAGACTATTTGGCATAAACTAGACTGAGATATAAATGTTAGTCATACTTAGTTTTAATCAAACGTGTTCAACACCCATTGTAAATCAGGTTTATTGGCAAATTTGACAGACTTCCAGCTGTTTGCAATGAAAAAATCAAGCAGAAGTATTGAAATAGCTCAACACAACAAATGTTTCAAGTGGTTTCCCCAAATTCAACTGAAAATGTCACTTTTAATGACTTCTGCAGTCTCAAAATTATTCAACCCCTTAATGGCAAGCATTTTTAATGCTTAGTAGAACACCCAGTTGCTGTTGTGACCTGCTGCAAACTAGATGTATAACCAGACATCAGCTTCTGGCAGTGTTTCTGAGGAATCTTAGCCAATTCCTCATTAACAATGAACTCCAGTTCAGTAATATTCTTGGGTTTACATGCTGTAACCGCCTTTTCCTGCAGGTCCTTTGCAGTCACTCAAGGGTTTTTCAGAAATCTGGCTGCAGCCTTTGATAGCTTCCCTTTTCTGCCCCATTCAGGTAGTGTAACCACTGTTCCTTTAACTTTGAACTTGCGAACTATGCTTCCAACGGTGTCTCTAGGAACATGTATTGCCTTTGCTATATTTTTGTATCCGGTTCCTTGTTTGTGAATGGCGATGAAATCTTCTCTTAACCTTTTGGGCCATTCTTTTGATTCTTTTAGCCATATTTCTAGCATGCAGTCAAAAGTAACACTCAACAAACCTATTTCATGTGTTCTAGCTCAAGCACACCTGGTGCAACTAATGAAGCCCTGGATTAGTTGCATCAGATGGGCTTGAGACGACACCTATTTTGTAGATTTGTGCTGTTGTGAGGGATTCTATTCCGGGGGTTGAATAATTTTGAGACTCCAGTCATTAAAAGTTGTATTTTAAGTTGAATTTGGGGAAACCACTTGAAACATTAGTTGTGTTGAGCTATTTCAATTAGTTTTATGTGATTTGTTCATTGCAAACAGCTGAAAGTCAGTACATTTTGTCAATAAACCTGATTTGCAATGGGGGTTGAATAATTTAGATTACAACTGTAGGACTGTTACAACTCTTACAACTCAAAGTATATAATTATGGAAAGGTTGAGTTCACTGGTGGCAGTTTAATTCAAATGTACTGATCTTTTTGGCCATCTTTCTTTTTCTACTTTAGCTGACGTCAATGTATAAACAGCTGTTATTCGCAACAGAAAAACCAATGACTGGAATATTCCGTCCTGTGCAGAATCTGAATGGACGAGTTGTTTACACATCTGTGAAATCTCACTGTCTGTGTGTCCTGCCCAATCTAATCACCCTGTTTCTGTGCCTCTTTTGTGTTTTTGGACAACAAAGGTGTTTTCACTGAATGGTAAAGAACATGTCTCTCTTAACACAGGATGTTCTGTTTCCAATTTCTACAGACAAAATACAGCTAGTTACTGGAATGGATCATTGCCACCATGCTAAGGGCAGTGAAACCTGACAACTTTTTTTGCTATTATTTGTTCACAACTATTAATTGTTTCACTCGTACCTCTTTTCGTTTCTACTTTCATTCTCCTTTAAACATGGCAGCTTTATCCGACTTCAATACAATTCAGGATTCCTATCGGTTCTCCGTGACTTGATTGTTCATGATTACTGCATTTGAAGTATTTTTAAGGGGGTTGTTTTAATTTGGGTTGTCATTGCAAAAATAAAGTCTTCAAAATACAAAACAAAACTACTTGGGATGTGAATGTGGCTCGTTTGAAACTTTCTGAACCTCCACTAAGATTAATTCACTGGGTGAATTTCAACATTTTCATAATTTTCCAGGCCTGGAAATGCCAATTTTTTTTAATTCTCAGATGTTTCCTGGAAAAACCTGTAAATTGAGTGTTTCATACAGCTATGATTTGATGATTAAACAATTAAAGCGCATATACAGGGCATGTTGAGTGTAAGTTGTATACATTATGTAAGTTTCCAAAGATGTTAATAGAAAACTTTAAATGAAGTGAGAGCACAAATGATTTATTCAAATGTAACTATTTCATTGTACAGGTTTTGTCCTTATTCTGAACCAATGAAACTTTCCTTAAATGTAACACACAGGCAAACCCTTGACTTCAACTGAATCTGTGATGACATATGTGATAATAGCAGGCATAACATGCCAAATTCATCTCTGAAGAAAGAGCACCTACTGCTGACCTTGAGACTATGGTTACTGTTTTTGTGCCTGTAACCAGGTTCTAAAGTGCTCGATTTGAGCCGTGATGCTACTCCTCGCTGTGCCACCGGGTGCGCTGTACTGTTCAACGCTTCTGATGTAGTCCCACACTGAAGAAACATCTTTGTCAAACAAAGGGCTGGAGAGAAAGAGAGAAACAAATAAATAAAGAATAAAAATAAAATCATTTCATATACTTCTATATGCCATTATTTTTTTAATGTGCCTGCTGACCTGACAGTTTGAAGGTCCTCTACAGTGAGTTCAGACAGACTGACTTTCTTAGTCTCTGCAATATAGACGGCTTTTCCAGCACAACTGTGGGCCTCTCTGAAAGGCATCTTTAATATACATGTATATATATCAGATTTCATTCAGCTCAATTGAAACACAAAAGCTATATACTATAAGTAGAATTAATGGACTCACTCCCTTTCTGACCAGGTGGTAGGCAAGATCAGTGGCCAGCATATCTGGGCTGAGGGCCGCTTCCATCGTTATTTGGTTGACCTGAGCAATGGGAAAGTATGAGTGCTTAAGCTCTACAACTCAGGAAATAAAACAACAATTCGTTACGTTGCTCAAATTGCAGACTGACAATGGATACATGCCCAACACATTTGCATCTTATTCATCATGTCACCTACTGGCTATTTAACCAAGGTAACAGTTTTGTTCTTGATTGTCACTGTCCATGAAAAAGCCACATTAACTTGTAGTATAACCCGTCTCTTACCTTTAGAGTTGAGATGACACCTGTAGCCACCTGCAGCACAGCGTATACTGTATCGTATGTGTCGAACATGGCCTCCTTATCCTCCTGCAGTGATAAAACACATAATCAGAGGACAGTTGAAAGCAATATAATCACATTCTCTACCTGTTATGGACATACTGTACCTGTAGGTCTTTGTTGTATGTGCTGGGTAAGCCTTTGAGAGTCATCAGAAACCCTGCAAACTGTATTACAATGAAATTTAAATTAGATAAAGACTGACGGTTTTTGTTGTCCAAATTGTTAACTGTAAATTTGAGTATTAATATTTGATCATTTAATAAATAATATTTGAAATATTACTTTTAATATTATAATACATTTAATCTTATACAAATTTTAATATTACTTTCTTCAGATTATTCTAGGGATGCACTGTTATGAAAATTCTGGCCGATAAGGTTATAATTAATTTTATGTTATGGCCAATAACGATAAATTGCCATATATCATTTTAGATGTAATTACAGAAAATCATTACAGCTGTAATTCCATGCAGGTATTTTTTAAAATATAAGTACAATGTAAAAACAGGTATGTACATAATAAGTGCATTGTATCAAATTATTAATTTAAATGTTCTTACATAGTGGATATATCACCTTGTAAATCATTTTGAGATTTTCCAAAGAAAATTTTCAATGTTATTAAATAATTCATGTTTTTAAAGATTAAGTGAGAGTTAAATGACAGCGTCTTCATTTAAAAATAGGAGAAATAAGCACGCACTATCCGATAACCAATAAGGTACCATTATATTGTGCATCCCTAAATTAATAATAACATTAATTTGACAGCCCTAGTACTAATTATTAAATTTGCCATAGATTGACCTTAATCATAAGGGCAGTTATTGTAATGACTTGATTATCTCTGTAGGCCAGTATTCGTGCCTCGTGTTGGCTTCATTAGTCAGTGTTGTATCTTACTCTGCCAAACACTCGTCCTGCTTTGCTGCGAATGAGCTCCAGGCTGTCTGCGTTCTTCTTCTGAGGCATTAAACTGCTCCCAGTGCTGCACTCACAACATAAACACAACAGCTCTGATTAACTACACACACTAGACACACATACAAAGCAGAAGTGGACTGAATCCCTCAGTACACATCAGACAGCTCATGTTAACAGTCTCTGTGTCCCAAGGCCACTTGACGCCGGGTTGTTTGCTGGCTTGCCATCGGTTCTGCCTTATGTCAATTGTTTTATATGCATTGTTATGGCTATTATGGCAACCATATGGCTGATATGGTTGTTTGTGTTAGAAAACACAGCTGCACTCATACCTATGATCGTCAAGCCCTTCTTGATTTACTTCCCTCTGCCACGGACTGATGCAGACGCATCCCTATTGAGGAACACTTCCTAAACTCACGGGCTTCTTCTACCTTTCCAGTGGATACCTGTTACCCGACAACCTGCACTCTTCATCATACACTGTAAAAAAGTATTGTTGGTTTAACTTAAAATTTCATTGAAATTAAAAAAATCAGTTAATACAATGAAGGAGATTGGTTTAATCAACAGAAACTCAAAATATTATGTTATCTGAACCACATAAATGATCTAAGTTGATTTTACAAAAGAAAAATGTGATAAAAAAAAAAACAATGTTTTTTTTTTTTTTTACAATGACTGTCTAGAAATGTTAACCCATACACATAAAATCTGGGTATATTTTTTGGATTCAGAGTTGAATTTGCAAAAGAAGTTAAGGCAGTGGTGAAAACTAGTTTCTACTTCCTAAGGTTAATTGCTAAGATAGAGATCTGGAGACAATTATCCATTCTTTTATATCATCCAGACTGGACTATTATAATGTTGTGTATTTAGGTATTGATGAATCGATTGCAGCTGGTTCAAAATGCCGCTGCTACACTATTGACAGGTATGAGAAAGAGGGACAGAATCACTCAGATTTTCTCAATGGTTAGAGATATCAGATATCACTCCCTTCAATGGTTACCTATCAGATATTAGATTGACTTCAAGGCCCTATTATTATTATTTTATTTTTTTTAACTGGTTTCGCTACCTCTTATCTGTCAGATCTTGTTATTCTACACCAGTCAGTAAAATATTTGAGATTGGGCGATAAACTTTAGTTTCAGGTACCGCGGTCCCAACTCAAGCAAAAAGGAGATTGTTTCTTTTCAATAACCGAACCTTATCGCTCTCCAACCGCTCTGCCACCACTTTGAATGCTTTTAAAATGGCTTTGAAGAAGCACTATTACATCTTGGCTTCTAAGTCTGACCCAGGAGAGAACTAAATATTAGTATTTTATGTTGCTTGTCTTTATGTTTTGTCTAAACTAAACTAAACTATGTTGAGTGTCATCCACCAATTAAGACAACCCGTTTGAATCCTGCATTCTGTGGCAGATGGTCAGCTTTTCCTAACATGGTTTTGGTGTTAATAAATAGGTAATAATTATTTTTCAGCAAGCATTTACTTGTTAACTAAGGTCAGTACCAGCTTCATCATCAGTTAATGTTAACAGACTGAACATTTCACAGGCCATAAAGAATAATAGTATGAGAATAAAACTGATTTGCTCCAACAAAGGAAAGTGTGTTACGGCAGGAACACGTACATGTGTACTCACTGACATTTCTTTGCAACTCCACCATAAAAGTCATCTGAATCAAGACCCATTAATTTGCAATTCTGCCTAAAGCACAAGCCAGCAGCTCCTACAGTTTCATGATGAAAATGTGCATACGTGGCTAGTGGGGTAAAAATAATGCAGAACATGTAAGTAGAAATGCCGTTAACCCAAGGGCTTCAAATTAATAATCTCTGTCTGCTGTGACATTATAAGTTATTATAGGGTCTACACACGAAACATTCTTGAGTTCAAACCACAAGGCAAAATGTTAGGTTAATAAGACAAAAAAGAGGCTTTGCACTTCATGGCTCAGTATGTCAAATTCAGTCACATTTGAATCTGCGATCTGGACAGTGAGATTATTTAATGCTTTTGAAAGAAGTATTTTATGTTCACCAAGGTTGCAAAATACATGTTAAAACTACTGAAAATATATTTTTTTAAAAATCACTTTAATTACATTAAAAAAAGTTACAGTTATTTCACAATATTATATTTAAAGTAACTGTTTACTATTTTAATGTATTTTAAAATGTAATTTTTTCCTGTGATGCAAAGCTGAATTTTCAGCATCATTACTCCAGTCTTTAGTGTCTAATGATCCTTCAGAAATCATTTGAATACGCTGATGTGCTGTTCAAGAAACATGGGGCTTAATGCATTCATTGGCTGCTGGACAGTATAGCACAGACCGGAATGGGATTAGAACATGACCCAGGTCAGACTCGAACCGTTAGCCAGGAGCTCTTATATGTCATGGGCGTATGCACAGTTTGGAGTTTTTAATGATTTTTTTTTATTCTTTTCTCAAGATTAACCACTGCTATCACTTCCCGTTATGGATCATGTGCTGTCCTCACCTGTATGCATCAGTCAGAGTGATGAACGAGAATTCCTTGGTACTGTACAAAATCAGATCCTCTGCCATCTTGCTGAGGTGTGTGAGACACATTGATCCCCAGAAGAGAAACTCCACTGTCCAAAAACATACACAAACACACAGTTAAAGGGATAGTTTGGCCAAAAATGAAAATTCGGCCATCATTTACCCTCGTGTTGTTCTAAATCTGTAGGACTTTCTTTCTTCTGTGGAACATAAAAAAATACTTTGAAGAATGCGCTACCCAAAGTTTTGGTGACCACTGACTTCAATTGTATGGACCAAAAAAACAGACATTTTAAAAATATATCTTCTATTATGTTCCACAGATAAATAAAAGTCATACAGGTTTGGAACGACATGAGGGTCAGTAAATGATGACAGAATTTTCATTTTTGGGTGAATAATCCCTTTTATTGCAATAATATCTTTTATTTATCATATGCTTAGATGCTTTTTGAAGCATTATTATAAATGCATACCAACAAAATCCCTCTGTCCAGTAGCATCCATGCTGTTAATGCTGATCATGTCAAAATTTAGTTCTGGGGAGTGATAAAAAAATATATATATATAAATCAGATTATAAATCAGGTGAACAATTCTACCCGTGTACACAAACATACATCACAGGAACATACTTCACGAATCATTAATTATATGGGAAAGTAAATAAACTCACATTAATATTTAATATGAAAACAGGAAAGAAAATAAAAGGAAAGCAAATTCATAAAACTATGTCAACCTTGACGAAGAAGTTCTCTATCAATGTTGAAGGGATTCCCAGCAATGGCTCCACTGCAAGGCAAATATGCATAATATTTCAATGTATCTAAAAAAGATCTATTTAATACAATGAAAGTGTGAAGTGTACTGTACACAACCTTTCAGCAGATTTTTTTTTTGAAAGAACTAAATACTTTTGCTCAGCAAAGACGCATTAAAAATTATGCACTAAAGTGTCAGTAAATACATTCATAAGGTTACAAAAAAATTCAAATAATGCGTTTCTTTTAAACTTTCTATTCATAAAAAATATATCTAAAAAAATTATTATTACAGTTTCCACAAAAATATAAAGCAGCACAACTGTTTTTTAAATATTGATAATGATTAAAAAAAAATCTTGAGAACCAGATCCAGTGCATAAATAATGCACCCTTGGTGAGCAGAAGATACTTACATATACTTATTTAAGACACTTACTATACAGTATTACAGTAGTGTAAATACACAAAACTAACCTTCCTAGGGGCATCACATTAACGCGTTTTCTGATGTCGTCCAGCCGCTCAACATCCCTGCTTAGCGCCACTGCATAACTGCAAGAAACAATGAACATTGAACAATTGTGACCAAACATATGTAACAGGATAACAGGATGAAGCTCTTGACACTTCACTGTAGCTTTACAGCTTTATTAGCTTGAGTAGAAAATAATTAAAAGGATAGTGCATTATTTATTCACCCTCAAGTTGTTCAAAACCTGTATGAATTTCTGTCTTCTGCTGAACACAAAAAAAGATATTATGAAGAATGTCGGTAACCATAAAGTTGATGGACCCCGTTGACTTTCATAGTATTTTTCCCCCCATATTATTGAAGTCAATGGGGCCCATCAAATGATACCCATTGGTTACCCATATTCTTTAAAATATCGTCTTTTGTGTTCAGCAGAAAAAAGACATTCATACAGGTTTGGAACAACTTGAAGGTGAGTAAATGATGACATAATGTTCATATTTTGGGCCTACTGTCCCTTTAAGACTGAATTCTTCTTTGAAATGCACCTGACCTGAGAATCCAGTGACTCCATCTGATTGGCTGGGCCCTCTGCATGTGAGTGTATCCAGGGCATAGGATGTCAATCTCTCTGATTGGGCAAAGGAAAATAGTTTGCGATGTGTGTGTTTGATAATTGTACATTAGTCCGATCTCTACAGTTATCTAGATTATTGAGCATTCTTACGCTGCAGCTCTTTCCACCATAGTGTTGATGAGCTGCAAAGCTAGTCCTTTCAGAGTGGCAATAGCGTCCCGTAGCCAGAGCCGCATATCTGTTGCAACCTATATCCAACAAATGAAAACTCTTCAGTCAAAGCCATGCCTATGGAGGAAATATCATGTGACCAAATTCAGTCGAAGCCAAACCTGATCATTCCTGCTCCTGCCTGTGTGAAGCTTTCCAGCTGGATCACCAATAAATTCCTTTAAAAGGAAAGATTCATTAAAATTATAGGAACCAAAAATTCAGTTAAATGTTCTTTTCATAATACATAATACAGACCTTCAGCCTGCGTTCATTGGCTGTGTGAATATCCTCGTCTCCTGGTTTGATCTTGAACTCGCCTTTGGACCACTCATCAAAAACCTGATGAAGACATTCATAGATATCTGTGAACAGTCAATGACAATGAAGAAAAATGTCTGATAACTCTTTTTGATTTGAAATTTACAATATTTATTTACAGCCATATAGGGGAAACACAGTGCTAGTCGGAAGCACAATGATATATCTCAGTAGCTTTTGAATTAAAAATTCAATTGAATTTCCTCTAGCTGTTGTGTCCTGGTTTCAAATTCTCTATTAAATTAGAATATTTTTGTGTTTTTTATCCTCCAAACAAAAATACAAATATTTTCAACTTTTAGGGTAAAATATCCACTTTATTTTTAATTTAATAGAGGGTGAGGACATTTTTTAATTTAATGTGTGAGGCTTCCGGTGTCATTCACTTTAAGTAATTTTAGATTACAAAACATTTTGTAAAATTTACAAAAACATTGCTGCTAGATATTGCAAACTGGTATTTTTTATCATATTATAAACACAGTTTTATAGCGTAAATAATATACTTCAAGTGGACGTCTTGAACCTTCCTATTCATAGCTTACTTCTGAGGAAAAATAATTTGAATAAAATGTATATATATTATATAGCAAGAACTATATAGATTTCCTCTAAAAAGGTTAATCTCTAAACAATAATAGATTACATTTTTATCAGGGTTAGTTGTCACTTATTATGCATTTTAAATGTATACTGTACAATAATTTCAGCAATTGTTGGTTAATATTTTTTGTACATTACCTTTCAGAATTGTGATGTACTGTTTTAACTATTTAAATACCGGGCCATGTTCACATGATCAATCTTTCTTCCTGGTCAAAAACAGTGGAAATTTACAATAGCTTTTTTGTAATGTAATGTACCTTCACTGAAACCAGGGATGGAAATTAACTTTTTTGTCCACTGGCCACTGTGGCTGGTGGATTTCAAAATCTACCAGCCACTCAATGTTTTTACCAGCTACTTTCTTGTTTTTAACCGACGATGTGTAACTGCATGTGAAAATTAATACTACAAGATCTACAATACTTAACCAGTTTATTTAATCTCAAGTCTCAATGAAATACTGACATTTTCTCTTTCTCTCTTGTACACACACACAAACCATGAACTGATATACATTTCGTTAAATGAGTAGGGCGGATTAAACAAAAACTGAACCGATGCTAAACCGCACTCAATGCTGGAGGTTGCTCTCTCTGCGAGAGTACCGTAAAGCTTCAAATAATAGCCAAATCCCAAATAGACGCCTGTCTCTTTTACACGCCTGGTGTGGCGACAGGTTTGGGTAAATAACGTTTTTTTTAGTTTCGAGATGTATTTAATCTTCTAAAACCCGTCAGATCGCCCGCTTTTTGGCGCCGACAAAGCCTTTTTTGATCGGTGAGTGATGTAGAATAGAATGACTGCTGCGCATGACAGGGCGCTTAACGAGCAGAGCAAGAGAGAGAGAGAGAGAGCCCCGGCCGCGCGCGCGCACTCTCACGTCTTCAAACAACACGAGCGCTGTCTTGCTCTCTCTCCCTCGCGCATATTAATCAAAATCAATTGACACGATAGTAAAAGGCCGGAAGACAGTTTCACGTGGAGCATTTGGGGATTTTTAGTAATTAGAGACTCTAGGAACAACACTAAATTATAAAGGCCTGTCTCAAATACAAGCCGGTGCAGTTCGACGATTTGGGAAAATAAAAGTCCGGGCTATTATTTGAAGTTTTACGGTATGCCTGTTCTGTCATATTTACATCATGCGCTCGCGGCTAGCTCCCACCTCTCGCGCTCAAGCCTCGACGGAAGCGCGCGGGTGTTGAAGGTGTGCCTCCTCAAAGTGTCCGCCGTCCGGGTGAAACAGTATGCTATTTTTATTTACCCGCCACGGTGGCCGGTAGGTGAAGCGAGTTTACCCGCCACAACACAAAATCACCCGCATTTGGCTGGTGGCGGGTGCTAATTTCCATCCCTGACTGAAACTAAAATGAAATATTCACTGCATTAAAGGGATAGTTCACTCAAAATGAATTTGTCAATAAACCTGTATGATTTTCTTTCCTCTGTTGAACACAAAAGAAGATATTTTAAAGAATGTTGGTAACCAGTCAGTTGACGGCAGCCATTGAGTTCCATAGTATTTTTTTCCTACTATGGAAGTCAATAGGTGCCATCAACTGGTTACCAACACTCTTCAAAATGTCTTCTTTTGTGTTTAACAGAGGAAAGAAAATCATACAGGTTTGGAACAACTTATGGGAGTTAGATGATGACAAAATTTTCATTTTTGGGTGAACAATCGCTTTAAAACGTGCCAACTAGCCCCAGTTCGCTGGTTATTGTTATGTTGTCAGAACAAAATGCCATGAAGAATGACGGTAGCTTCGGTGAAGTTTACAATAGGCATCATCAGCAGCATTGTCACATGGCTATTGTTGTGTGCACATGGAGATGTCTGTGTCAGGGCATATTTTTATCTGTGATGGTGTATTAAGCTTTGGTCTCAAAGGGCGATTGGACTCTGGCACAGTACCCTGGTAAATATTTACAAAGTGCACTGGGGTACATGAAGTTTCATGAAAAAGATGACTGTAAAAGAACACACATATAACCTGGAAGCAACCAGACAGGTGAATCAGGTTGTGTGGTAAATGGTACAATCACCTTGTCAAGGCCTGTAAGAATCTGTTCCATCTCGTTTTGGGTGACCAACCCTGCTTTCTGTAAGGCTTTGACATATGCTTTACTTCCTTTAATATCAGCTTCCCACATTCGCTGGTCGTACGCGATTGACGCATTGAACTTTTCCATTATAGGGTCGGTGTTTCCCACAAAACGACCACCCCATAGCTTATTTCCCTGTTCAACAAAAAAATAAAGAACATAAACATTACGATAAGGCATGACAGGTTTGGAAAGCCTGTGACAGACAAGAAACGCACTAAACTTTAGAGAGATGAGCAATATTTACCTCTGAACTTGCCATTGTAATTAAACAGATAATTGTCAGACAATTTAAAGGATCAATTCAGCGCCGAATGCTTTCACCGATTCATAAGAATGAATTACTGTAACAGGCGAGCCGGTACATCCAGCAGCTTGCAACATAACGTTACATTTCCTCGTTTATTTTTGGAGGGCGAAAGCCCCGCCCAATATATGTAAATGAGGTGCTCGCGAACCAACCAAAATGAAGTGTCATTTTTCGGGAGCCGTCATTTAGCCTGAAGAACCGGTGGATGGCGCTATGCCCCTGTGTTATTTAACCGAGAAGATAAGAATGAACCTTCATATATATAAAAAACAAATATATATATATTTTAATTAATTAATTAAAGTGTTCTATTGTAGTTCATCTTCCTTTATGTTTAATAACTTTCAAACGTATTTATTTTTAAAAACCGGAAACAGCACATTCTCTAACCCTTGCTTTGAATGATTTATTTGCATTGACCTTCACCAGATATGTTGAGAAGATATTACATTTTTAATCAATATTCTATAAATAGAATTGCTTCCACAACATTTCAAAACCGTTCAATATCGTGATTTATTGATGGGTTTGAATTTTCTCAAAAATTGTACTAAAATCTCGTCAAAAATTATTATTTAGACATTAGGCCAATAGTTACAGATATACTTAAGCCTATAAACAAATGTGAACGTGACAACTGGGTGGGAACGTTGAACAGAAAGCTTCGGTTTCTTGCCGGATCATTTTTAGCATCTCAGACCATTGAACGGGCAGTGAACTTTATGGTCACTGTAAATATCATAGACAGTAGGTAAATATACTGCACTGGGGAAACTATTTAATTCAGTAGGTGGCAGTAATGCAACACTTTGGATGCCAACCGCCATAAAACCCCAAAGAAGAAGAAGAAGAAGAAGAAGAAGAAGAAGAAGAAGGATCATTTTTAGTTGTCGAACCAACAAGGAAAGCAAGATGGAAGTGTAAGCGATCTAATTTACTTCTACACGTTTGAAGTCAAACGCAAACCATATAATATTTGGTCTTTTGTTGAAAACAATAGCATTTGGTGCTCTTATGAGTAAATTAATTTTCCTAATTTATAATGAACTGTCGAATATATATGCGGCTCACTCTGCATAATGATACAGTAACTTTAGTTCCAGCCATAATAACTATCGGATAAACTTGATTATGAGCTGTACTAACTAGCTAATCTGTTTGAAATACAATATATAGTGACCAATATTTAATGGAAAAAAAAACATTTTTGGGTGTAGAGTTTTTACACCCAAAAAGGATTTTTTTTTTTCATCAAATATTGGTGACTATATTGTACTAAAGACTGTATAAACTTCATAGTACGTGTTGAATACGGCCTTATTGTATAGGGCTAACGTTAATATCCAGAGCAATTCGGGAAACTCGCAACCAATAGTTCAAATCAACACAAACTACTAATCCAAGTGAATTAAAACTCTCAAAGTTTATAAGACTTTGAGAGCAGCTCACACTGATTATAAGAATGCGAGTATTCGTTGTAAAAGGAATGTTAAAACAAATCGTTATCGTGACCAAATGTTGTCTACTAACGATCAATGTTATACTATTAAACTCGATCCACTTGATGGTGTTCCCCCAAAAAACAGCCCAGTTCCTGTCACCATCTGAACTTCCTAAACAAGGGGTGTCCACTCCTGCTCCTGGAGAGACTGAGCCACTTTCCTGCAAAGTTTAGTTCCAACCCCAATTAAACACACAAACCAGCTTAGACATACTAGAAACTTCCAGAGTGGGTTGAGGCAAGTTGGAGCTAAACTCTGCAGTACAGTGGCCCTCCAGAACTGACTTTGTCAATAAATATTTTTTTACTGTATTTTTGAATATAGTAAAGATAGTGCAGTCCCACTGCTCACACACATGCATCAATTTCAAATGCACAAAATGCAGTGGTGTTTATTGCAGTGCTCCAAAGTGTTGAAGCTCTTTTTTTTTGCCACGGAATAAACAAATAAAAAAAGGTAATTGCAACTTTTTATCTCACAATTCTGCCTTTTCCTCAGAATCGCGAGATATAAACTCGAAATTGCAATTAGAAAATGTCACAGTTGTGAAACTTAAACTCGGAACTGCGAGATAAATAGTCAGAATTGTCAGTGAAGTCGCAGTTTTTTTATTTTTATTCCGTGGCAGAAACAAGCTTCCATAAAGGTCTATTATAGCTGCTGTTAAAATACTTAATTTAATCATTTAATTCAATTTAACACAAGTTAATCCTAATTTAAACATTTTGTTTTGTAGGAGGGACGCCAATGCTGCAATGCTGAGCAATTATGAGGTCAGTATTTATTGAACCTTTTTAGATTCAATTTGGACCCATTTGTGTGTCGTACATTTAAAGGTGTGTGTTATCAAAATGCATGCATGCAGTTTTTGTTCCTGGCTGTACAAATGCCTTCTACTCCACCAGGTCTATCAGCTGCTGACAGACCTGAAAGAAAAAAGAAAGGAGATGGTTAAAAATAAGCACAGCACCGGGCAGCAGAATCTCAACACCATCATGTATGAGGTGCTTGTCTTTGATGTGACTTAAAGAAAAGATATTTATATTTCAGTCTAAAGGTTTGCTTGCTCATGCCCTTTAACATTTGATGTATATGCCTCAATAGACCCTGAACTACCTCTCCAAGACGCCATGTGTTCATCAGAAACCAGAGATTGTGAAGGAGTTCCTCACTTCAATGCTGCCTCACAAGCTCACTAAGTTAGTTTTGTTTCTTCTTTTTAAACAAATGCTTTAGACATTTTTGTATGAAAAAAATAAACGTATAGACCTGTCACAAATTAGCTATATTGTTCTATTTGGGCCCAAGGAAAACTGTGTGCCCCGTATGAAACTCAATGCTCTAGAAATCTGGGCTTTCTGTTTGTTCACAACCAAAAATTTGATAAACAGATCTGTATTGTTGTAAAATCATCCTTTTTTTTTTTTCATCTTCGCCAACTCTCTAAAGTGAAACCTTTTTTAACCCAGAGTAACTTCCAAACAGTGATTCATGCTTTCATAACAACTCGTCTAGATTATTGTAATTCACTTTATATTGGTGTCTCTCAGTCTTCCCTCTCACGTCTACAGCAAAGCGCAGCTGCTAGACTCCTGTCTGGGACCCGCAAGTATGAGTCGATCACCCCTATCTTATCCACACTGCACTGGCTGCCTGTCAAATTTAGAATTGATTTGAAAATTTGATTGTTTATAAAGCCCTCAACAAATTGGCCCCTCAGTACCTGACCGATCTACTCTGTCTGTACACTCCTTCTAGAACTGAGATCTAGTGATCACTGTCTACTCATTGTGCCTAGATCTAGACTTAAAAAAAACGAGGCGACTGCAGGCGCAAAACTTTGGAACAGTCTACCTCTCTACATTAGATTAGCTCCCTCTGTTTCCACCTTCAACTCATTAAATACTTTTTTTTTTTTTTTGGCTTTTAATACTCCATGATTTAGGTACGATTATTGCTTAACTATTGTTTTGTTTCTTTATTGGTTGTCATTTTTCCTGTTCTGTACAGCTTTGGTTGTTTTTAAATGTGCTTTATAAATAAATATTGTATTGCAATATTGTATTGTTTGTGACAAATGCAGACTTAGTCACATTAAATAGTGTATTACAACCACTTTGTAACTCTGAGTTTGAGATGCATCTTTATGAAGATTTGTGTCATGTAATGTGTGTGACTACAGTACTCGTCTGAGTTGCCTTTTTGCACTTGATAATGAGTGAACCTGCTTTTTTTTTTAGCCAGGAGCTCACTGCTGTTTCTTTTTATGTTCCTCTTTAAAGAGCTGAAAAGCTGCAGCTTCTTAACCACAGACCCCAGACTGCTGTTGAGATCCAGCTGGTGAGACTCTTTCATAAACTTCCTCCTTTTTTACATCATTGTCATTTTCTTAAGAAATACTGAGAATGTGCAATGCCATTCAAACATTTGGGAACAGTTAATTATTTTATTGAACGAAATGAATACTTTTATTCAGCAAGGGCACATTAATTTAAACAAAATTGACTGTAAAGACAATATGTAACAAGACAAATGATATCTATTTTAAATAGATGCTGTTCTTTTGAACTTTCTATACACCATAGAACCATGTGACACTGTGGACTGGAGTAATACCTGCGGTCATGTCAAATTGTAGTATTTCAAAATATGACTGCATTTTTGATCAAATAAATACAGCCTTGTTCAGCATAAGAGACTTGAAAAAACAAATCTTATCGACCCCAAATTTTTTAACAATAGTGTATAAGGAAATATTCACATAGTTAAACTTGAAGGAAAAATAAGCATACAAGAATATAACAAATAAATAAACAATGTATTCGTCCATGACAAAATTCTGTGGAATATTACATGATGTAATATAATAGTATGAGCAGTGTTGGGCAAGATGCTCTAAAAAAGTAATTACTATTTACTAATTACTACTTCAACAGTGTATTATTACAAGGAAAAATGTATTAATCTGGTACCCTGAAGCCCTATGATTTATCTGTGCCCCTGTAATAAACTAATAGAACAGATTGTATGGAGAAAATACTATTTTCTGAATGGCCAGAGGTGGATGTTAGATGTATAACCTATATATGCCCTAACCTTGCAGATGGTAGAGGAGAGTGAGGAAAGACTGACAGAAGAACAGATTGATGAACTTATACAGAAAGTCACTGACATCCTGCCTGGTGACCCCCAGAAAGAAGGCGATGCATCTGCTGACCCTGTGATGGAGACTGACCAGTAGCATCAGCCCTGGAAACACACTGATGTTGTTGTTGTTTTTTTACATGCTTTCAATCCCAAACACACAAGAAACTGACTTCAGATTTGTTGACAGTGCTAATACTTTAGTATACTGTTAATCTTAATCATATAATTAATATTATATATAAAATGTATTCTCTTTATAACATTATATTAATGAATACATGTCAGCCATAGATGGGTACATTTAGAGCAAAAAGTGATGTCTATCGAGTGTGTATTTATTTAACCCAATGTATGTGTTGTACAAGCACATGATACCATATATAATTTTGTCAGCATTAGTAGCTTTTCAAACCCATTTTTAGTTGCATTGATCTTTGTTCAGAGAAGTATAATCTTCTGGAGTCAAGACAATCTCACTTCCTCTATAAAATCTTTCCTGTATTGCTTCTCTTTAATTTAGCCTTTAATTATATTGTATTATCTTCATTGACCATTTAAAGGTGTGAATTGAGAGTGAACTAAGCAAGCCTGGCTGTTTATCATTTGTCAAACTGTCTATTGGCCTGTGTGAATATGAGATGTAAATTGTGTAACTGCAAGTTTCTGCTGAGCTCTTATAACAAGACTTTATCCATAAAGTTGTTTAATGTGATATTTTTGCAAGTTGTCTCACAATCGAATTATAAATAGACGTTTTCTCATTTCAGCCCTCCACAAACAACATGAAAACGCTGAAGTTGTATTTTCTAATAAATCTGACATATTGGTGATTTTATTGATTAAAAACATTCTCATTAACACAATTCTATATATATATATATTCGACATGAATTTGATTTATGACAGCAATGTCATGTCATAAAGAAAACCAATGAAAAGCTTCTGATTGGCAATTGACGTTTGCCGTTACCAATGAAATTTGAGAGTTCCTCTATATCGCTGTGGCAACTGGTATGGATTTAAAACCTCTCCTTGTAATTCAGGTTTTCTCTTGACTTGAGATCGTCTGACAGTGAATCCTCACATACAGAAAGAAGATTCATGACAAATGTGTTCGCGGTGAAAGACTATCTCTCAACGTCAGAGCTTGATAGCTCCGTTTACACGATCTTTACGTCTGCATTTCATCAGAGAGACGTGATTCTGGAGAATGTAGGATTCTTGGAGTTGCACTTTCTGTACGGTAAGACGCGTCAAGCTCTTGAACTATTTAAACTAAGAGTTGTTCTGGGTGGTGTTTTTTTTTACGTGTCGTGAGTGTTTCACACATAACGTTAGTTTCCTTGTTGCAGGCCGCCAGTCAATCGTCCTGAAGAATAACTTTGATCTCGGGTAGATTGTCTCCGATCTCCCATACGACCGTTTTAAACGTCTTCGTGTCACAGCTAATACAAGTGAAATCAGCTATAATTATGAGCAAACAAATGCATATCACATTTATTCAAGTGAAAAATCTGCGTAAGCTTTGTTTAAACTATTCTCGGTCATGAATCATGATCGAACGAACCGACCACACATATTGTAAAAGCTCTGTCGACTTGTTGCATTATTGCAGTAAATTACGTGCCCTCACGTTTCCCTCAAATTACACGACAACAATCTGATAACTGAACATAATCGGTCTGCAACACTTAGCGAATTCGAATCCTGTTGTGATACCCCCAAAAATGCTTAAATATACTAGGTAGAATGACGCATGCAGTCTCTCTTGAATGATGAAGACCACCACCAGACAACCAAAGTAGCGAGAAAATACAGTTTTAAGTCATTTTAAATACTTTTTCCTGGTAAAATTCTTTTTTTTTTAAATATGCTAAAATAACTGTACGTTAGATATTCGTACGTTGAATTGACTGAAATGTCAAACCACTACTGTGGCACTATCATAACAACTTTTTTTCTTTCTTTTTTTTTTTTCTTTTTTGTGTGTCATCGGCTCAACCATTGGTGTGAGTCTTGGGCGGGACTACCTGTTTGTTCAACCAATGAGAGACGGAGTTCAAGGGAAACCTGTTTGAGAAGTGTCATTAGGTCTAACTAATAATTGAGTAGATTATTAATAGGCACATTATTAATATGATGAATTCATTAAATTAGACTGTTCGTAATCAGCAACTATGCCTGAGGTTAGAGATGTGCATAAAGCACGCCCCAAACATCTCTATATCAGTGCTTTATTTTCCAAATGAAATTTGTATGTATGAAATTTCATCTTATTTACGTAAAAGGCCACCCAGAATATGTGCCATTTGCATGTGGTTTCAGTTCCTAAATTTTTCTATAAATTTAGAAAAGATTCTTACACAAAAGTTATTGATGAATCATGATTTGTTATTGATTTGTTTGGGATTTAGTTGTATTTTACTTATTTACGAACATTTTGTTTACTGCTCTCATTTAGATAATGATGAATCAGTTTAAGATCAACTATCAGGTGTTAGAGTTTCATGTGCGTAATATGGATTAGGGGTTATTTGGGAAACATGCATCGCAACTAAAAGCAACCACTGATGCTGCCCACAACAGGATGTGTTGGTGCTTAAAAGTGTTAGCGTGCATGTTTTGCCAAAGTTTCATGTTGACATTTATAAAAGGTGCTGTAGATACCTCAAAAACAAAGGAATAAAGGGTGACCTGCACATATGGCGGTAGCAGTGTAACCAAACCATACCTGCGCATGCATGCAAAGGGGAAACTGAATATTCTGGTAGATTTGGTTGTGGCCAACCATTAAAAATCAAGATGAACAACATCTAAACTGACAAATTATTTCTTATTTTAATTTGTTTATACAAAATCAAATTATTTTGATTTATTAATGGTTGTTTCTGTTAGTGAAGACGTAGCGTTGTCATCATTACAGCATACTGTTGAATATTGAGTCTAAAATGTCCGGAACCACTGTACTAGTCTCCGCTTTGACCTGGATAACTTCACAAGCTTAAACTACACATGGCACCTAAAAGATTGTCAAGATACACACACCATTCTTTTCACAGATTTTACAATGTTTTTCTAGTTACATTTTCCTTTGTCGTGTTTAGGCTTGTATTTCAAGCGTAGTTCTTAAGTTACAAATTGGCTAACTCTAATTGTCTAATACCATTACGGTAATGTTGTACTGTAATGGTATTAGACGTGACATTTAATGTAACGTAAGACGCACAACAGTAGCCAATGCTGAAACAGACCTGGTGAAATCTGTTTTTAAAGCATTTTTCCTTCTCCTTTCTACAGGCACAATGGTGCTGACAGAGAACATAAGGCTTGACTTACCAAGTCTAAATTTATTGAAGCCCCAAGCAAGAACCTGAAGAGCTGCTGGCTGGGGAGAAAATTGCACATCCCTTCCCTCCCCCATTAACTTTTACCTAAGCTACATTTTTTCACCGTGACCCTTTCTGGAAAGCATTCGAAGATCATTCCAGTCTTTCCAAGATCCCTCCTGACCTTTTTCCCCCTTTTGTTTGACCAATTTTGCCAGTTTCATCCTGCTTTTTACAACCACAAACCGCATTCTACCCTAACTATAAGTCATGAGAAAACAAACATGCAACATTCTCCTGATCTGTGTGGTCATCAGCTCCATCACAGTATTTTATCTTGGCCTAAGCACGATAGATTGTCCAAATGCCCATTCTCGCGCGGCACAGCACGGGTGGGCAGTAAACCTACACGCTGGCAGAAACCTCAGTGACCCGTTACAACTCCCTGTGGAGTACAATGAGGAAACCCCTCTCATTTTCATAGGTGGAGTCCCTCGGAGCGGCACCACACTAATCCGTGCTATGTTGGACGCCCACCCTCTTGTTCGGTGCGGAGAGGAGACCCGGGTTATCCCCCGGCTGTTAGCCATGCAGGCCACCTGGAGTCACTCGGCACGTGAGCGGCTCCGTCTCAACGAGGCAGGTGTCACCGATGAGGTCCTGGACTCCGCTGTACGTGCCTTCCTGTTGGAGATCATAGTGGGGCACGGCGAGCCCGCTCCGAGGCTCTGCAATAAGGACCCGTTTGCTCTGAAGTCCCTCTCCTACCTCTCCAAGCTCTTCCCAAAAGCGAAGTTTATTCTTATGCTTCGTGATGGCAGGGCCACTGTACACTCTATGATTTCCCGCAAGGTGACTATCACTGGATTTGACTTGACGAGTTACCGGGACTGTTTGGTGAAGTGGAACCGGGCAGTGGAGGTGATGTATGACCAGTGCCTGGCTGCAGCTGATGGCAACTGTCTGCCCGTGCACTACGAGCAGCTGGTGCTGAACCCTGAGCGGGTGATGCACAAGCTCCTTCAGTTCCTGGATCTGCCGTGGGACACCGCTGTGCTGCACCACGAACAGCTTATTGGGAAAGCTGGAGGAGTTTCACTGTCAAAGTGAGTGAGTTTGGTGCTTTGATATATTTGCTGTCACACATTTGAGAGATTTTTGTTGCATTCACATGCATGGTGATAAACAACAATATGTAGCCTGTATTAAAATATTTTGTCTTAATAATTCAAAGTAAAACACTATGGACTGGTTTCACAGACAGGGCTTTGATTAAGCCAGGATTAGGCCTTAGTTAAATTAGGACATTTAAGTAGCTTTAATAAACGTGCCTTAGAAAAAACATTACTGGTGTTTACTTGAGATAAAACAATGGCATTGATATATAGTCGTCAACATTTGAAGTGGATCAAAACCTTTCATCAAAGTTACACATGAATTTTGAACAATACCTGTTCTTGTCTTAGGACAACTTTGATGAACTTTTTTGATCCACTTCAAATGTTGACTACTGTAATTTGAAGGTGCCATAGAATGCATTGATACAATATTTTAAATTGTTCTCTGATATCTACATAGAATGTATGTGGCTTAGGTAAGATCAAAAATTCCAGATGCGGTTTTGCATGTCCATGTACAACCCCAGGATTTGTCACTAGAATGAAATGAACTGTTATTACCTCATTTGGAAGGGTCATGAATAATGTTTAGCTTTGCTCTGATTGGCTGTTTCACAGATTTGTACGCAGGAGCTGTGATGTACTCTGAAATACAAATGTGCTAAATATTCATACTTCAGTTCTCAAACAAAAAAATATTTTAACAAATTGACTAGATTCATTGTCAAATGACAATCGTTTCAACTTAAGTGGTGGAGAAGGTCACGTTAGCTAGGAGCGAGTGAGCTATCTGTAAGCAACCAAACTAACCTAGTTCGCTCCTGGGTTATGTGTTGTTGTTGAAATATACTTTTTTTTTTTTTACCAGTTTTTTTTCGATTGCTTAACGACAGTGAGCACAACTGGAACTACATGTGCAAAACTCTAACTAAAGTCTGCACTACCAACAGTCCCCAGAGCTAAACAGTTCACATCACCTGCACAACTCATTCCAAGCAACACAATTCTTAACACATGGCTCAAAACAGGCTCATGCAGACACACACTATGCACAACACTCACTAAGATAACACACACTGTCACTCAGAAGACACTGAGTGGAAAAACACTAGCATCAAACAGCAATACAGAAAATACAAACTTTTCATCTTCACAGTTTGAACAATTTGAGTGACTTCATACAAAGTAATATTTTCTTCAAAGGAAAGAGTGACATTCTTTCACATGATTTATATACATTTTTAGAACTTAAAGGTAAATGAAAATAAGCAATTTGCTTCAGTAGCCTAATAGTAATTTACAGAATTGCAGTAATGAGAAAAAAAGGTAGAAACTAAAAGAACATACTGTTATTCGAACAAATAATTGAGGGGCTAATCCTCCTCTCTCTAGCATCTCTAGCTGAAATTGCAATCAGCAGTGTTTGAAAGGCACAAGGCTGAAATCTGTTCTGTTTTGAATGTGTGGTTCACAGTTTTGACAGCAGTGTGTTAGCATTTGAACAAAGTGCTGTAAATCCACAGTGTTGTGCAGGTTGTGGTTAAAGTCATGGGATAAGTGTGTAGTTTTGAAAACTGTGTTCAAGCAATGAAAAACGAACTAGAGTTTGGTCCACACGAACTGCTGCTGTGCAGACTGTAGTTAGAGTTTTGCACATGTAGCTCCAGTTGTGCTCACTGTCGTTTAGCAATAGAAAAAAAACTGTAAAGTGCCTTAGAAAAAAACATTACTGGTGTGCATCTTGAGATAACACAATGGCACAGATATATTTCAAGATATGTCAGTGCAAGTTTCACACCTTTCTTTCATTGGCAGGTTTCAGTTAAAACAGCTCAAACATGCATTTTAGTCGGGGACTAGTTTGAGCCTTGTCTGTGAAACCAGGGGTACATGATTTTTAACATCTGGGCATCATGCACTAAATAACTGAGAATCAAACACTACAAGTTGTTCTGAACACAACAAACTCACACAAACACCATCCCTCATCCTGTCCCTCATCATTGCTGGAGGTATGTGACAAATGAAAACAAGTGTTCTAAAACCAGCTCAAAATATGAAACGTGTTTGATATCCTCCGACTAGAAAGAATCATTGTCTGACGTTAGAAAATCTGCAGGCAAATTGTATTGACTCCTCCTGACTGTAAATCTGGGCAAAAGTTAAAAATGGTGTATTCCAGCCTTTTACCTAAAACTTAGGAACTAATTCTTGGTCACAATATATGTTTGTTTTTTGTTTTTTCACATGTCATGTGCGGGGCTCTGTATTTGATACTGATATATATACTTAAAAAATGTAAGTAAAAGGAAAAAAAAAAAACTTTTACATCTATGGCTTTTCCAGACAATGGGTCAGACTTGCAGGTTTACATAGTCAAGAGCGTTCTCTATGTCAATATGCCACTACATTGTAACACGATATGTAAAACAAATAGATTAGGGGTAAATAGGGTGTTTATTTGACCAGCAAGCGTTTTCAATGACATTTGGTGAGCAATAGTTTCATCACAGTCCTATTATAATGGAACCAATGGTAGACGTTATAAGTTCTCCCACTGGAATAAGTTGATTTTTTTTAATTGTCAGTTTGTACTGCACTTAACCTCTGAGGCAGATTTTTTTTTTATGATGTCTTAGGCAAGCACTCAGGCCTTGTCTGCCATATTTCTAAATCTATATGATTGTTCATTGTCTCTTTTATTTCTGTTTCTCTTCCAGAGTGGAACTGTCAACTGATCAAGTTGTCAAGCCAGTGAATACGGATGCTCTGTTTAAATGGGTGGGCAAGATCCCTGTTGATGTGGTGAATGATATGGCCAGCCTTGCCCCTATGTTAGGTCGTTTAGGTTATGACCCTGGCCCTGGCCAACCCGCCAAATTACAAAAAGCCTGATGTCTTATTTCTGAACAACACAAAGTCAATTGTGAAGTCAATCCAAAATTAAAAGGTCATCTGTGGATACAACCTGTGAATACTTGGAAGCAATAAACATTGTGCATTTTATGAGCACTCAAAGCCGTATACTTGAATTAACAATGTGTAGGATGACAAAACGGACAAAACTGTTTCTTATGGCGAGAGTTTCATAAAGTGATTAAATGTTCTAAAATCAAGTTTTAATGATGTATTGTATATCATCAATTCAATTTAGATGTTTTGTAGATGCTATGATGTTGCTAATATTGTCTGTTTAATGACTGTATTGTGGTTGTTGTCTCATTTTTTTTTGTACGTGTTAATGCATGTGTGTCATGGCAAATGTTTTCCAAATGTGTGTCTGAATATAACATAGGAAACGATGCTTGTTGAAAGAGGAAGTCAACAGTTGCACAGAACTACCACTTTTTGCTTTGTTCTCTTGACTGCAGGAGTATAAAGGAAGTTTAGACATACTTCACAAGCTTTTAAAAATAATCTCATTTTGCAGTTGGCTTTTTATTATGAATTTATGAATTGCCTATACTTGACGTGTTCCAAATATGCAAGTGTGGGTATCTGCAGGTCAGAGTAATGGTTGTGCCGAAAGGTAGGAGTTTGACAAGTCTTGTCAAAAGTTCTTTATAATTAGTTTGATGGGTGTTGGTGTATGGCAAGGGTTGAAGGACTTAGGACATGATATCTGCTGTGGATGAACTCTCAGTTTTCAACATTCCTTAACAATAAAAGTCCAGTAACGTGACCAGTCTCATGTCACTTTTTGATGCGTGTTGTAACATACTTTTTGTTACATAAATGTTGGTTATTTCTAAAGAAACCCTTCGTGTACATGTGTCTAACATGTATTATGAGTTTATTAATGTTATGTGGTGTAAGGAAAATCACATGTACAGAACTTAATTAAAACACTTTAATAGCGGATCTAATTGTTGTTATTGCAAAAATAGTGCTGACCCCGACGTGATTTGAACACGCAACCTTCTGATCTGGAGTCAGACGCGCTACCGTTGCGCCACGAGGTCTTGTGGATAAAATGTTACTTTACATTAACTATATCTTTACTTCACCACACAATGAATGAACAGACGATAAGCTTGCCAGCTGCCGTTTCATAATTAGCACTATGCATCACAGGATTTCGAAGACAAACTGTGTAATACTTCAGTCCACAAAGTGCAAGCCTCCAGATTTTATTAAAGTCCATCTTGGAATCATAAAACATTTTCTCAATCTCAAAGCACATGTTTCAGTTATAAAACTTGTATCTACGCTCACGCTATTGTCCAAATATATTAATAAAAGTATATAATTTAAAGACGGTAACTTGTGTATGATTTTATTATATAAACCGGTTAAGTAAAACGTTAATCGCTACAAAAAAGCCACAATCAAGCTTTTTTTTTTTGTATTTAACATTTACATTTATCCAGTCTAAATTTATTCAGTTGACTTACAAATTGCGTAGATATCCCTGGTGGTCTAGTGGTTAGGATTCGGCGCTCTCACCGCCGCGGCCCGGGTTCGATTCCCGGTCAGGGAACAATATTTTTTTCTTCATACGATTATACTCATCACATCAACTATAACATTATACACCAGTTGTTAAACAGTTTTCCTGAATTGCTAAAACCCTAAATTCCATTCTCTGAACCAAATTCTCAATAGCCAGTTTGTCGAATACATCACTCTTTCTGTAAACATGTTCATGCAGTTAGACACTGTTTGCAAATCTCATGCACTCTTTTTGCAAAATTCTAAACACATTCTCACTCACTAAAACACATTTTGCTCTGTGATGCTTTTATGTTTCACTCATTTTCAGGCCAGAGCCATAAGGAAGACATGATGCTGAGGCAGAATCAATCTCAATTGACCAATCATTGACCTTTATTTGCAGTTATACAACTTAAACTTGTACTGTACTGTAGTGTACTGTAAGTTTTATTTGACGTTTTTGGATTTTGCTGTTGGACTGCAGTATTTTTACAGTATGCAAGTGCTGAATACAGACATTCAATAGGCCTACTATTCAATATTCAGTAGGTAATACTTGTACAGTATATTCACCTCACTCAGTTTTACTTAATTTAGCAAAAAAAGCGTTGCAAAAATTGTTTATTTTTTCCCTGTACCATTCTGAATGCTGTGTTCAGAATGCTTCATTTTTGATGTAGTGTCTAATGAATGATCTGTAGTGCTTATTTTATTGATTCATGTGTGTATGATCTGAAAGCATTGTTTGATTTTGCCAAAAGAGTCAATGCTTTTTTGAGTTTAGTTTGAAAATTTGGGTTTAATGTTGTGAGAAAATGGGTAAAGGTTTCAAGAAATGTGTCTTAGCAATAGTGAAAAACTGTAATAAAGAGCATTCTTTATATATTTGGACCTTATTTGTCCGAGATAAGTTTTACAGTTTTTCTGAATTGCTAAAACACTAAACTAAATTCTTTGAATAAATTACTCTTTCTGTAAAGCATTAAACAAGACAGTTATAACACTGTTTGCAACTGATGCACTTATTGTCACACTTATAGTCATTGTTTACAACGACTCTTTATTAGAAATTGTTCACACTTATTTCTAATAAAGACACCAAACCAACTTAACATAATACAAGTCCATTCTTAGCCAAAATTAATACAAATTGTTGCACTTAATGTTGATACCAACAATGAATGGAGGGAGAGGATCGAGTACATGAGGTGGTGAACAAGGAGGATGAGGACGAGGAATAGCAGGTGTGGAGAATGTTGTCAAGGCTGGATCTGGCTTTAGGATTTTTCCCTTTGCCTGCAGAGATGACAGTGTCTGTGATGTGGACAAAGTCCTCCGCTGGACCCGGCATCACATGAAGACATGATGCTCAAGCAGACTCAATCTCTCACTGACCTTGATTCTGCAGTTGCAAAACTCATCTGAGTGACAACATGCTTTTTATTTAGAGTTTTTTTTACTGTTACCTTTTTGGCTTTTGCAGTTTGTCTAAAAAAAATCACATTGTTTGATTTTGAGCAATTGTTTTATTTTAGATATAGGTTCTCTGAGTGTGGTTTGAAAATTTGGTTTTGTGTTTAAGGTTTTAAGAAAATGAGCGATGGTTTCAAGAAATGTGTTTTTAGCTATTCAGAAAAACTGTAACACGAACATAATTATTTGCTGATCCACTTTACACGTACAATACACGTAATGGACCGTAAAGCCTAGCAAGCTTATGCAGACTACATAACAAGACAGGGTGTTCCACGTGCCACTTAAGAATTCACAAGTCACAACTCTTCAGATCAGAATTATAATAACCATATACGCCAATGCCATCCGGAAGAGAGCGCGCCTAGCCTCCTCACGCACACGACACGATTGGCTGAGGTGTGATAATGTGATCAACTGAGTTCCATCAGTGCGCTCGGTTCAGATCTTCAGCTATAGTATTGACACGGTAAGTTCATGCAATTTTACTTAAGCATTTATTGTCTTTCGTGTTGTTTTTGTACTTATCATGTCATGTTAACGCGTTTAAAGCATAGTTTGCACCGATGAGAAGAAAAGCACTAAACGTTGAAATAATCTAATAAGATCTAATGAGATTTAGCTTTAGAGTTCATTAAGTAGGCTAAGTTAGGGTATATCAAATAATGTTTCAACTTTTTTAAAAAGTAGAAAACGTATTAATTGTATCGTTTTGACGTGGCTTTAGTTTTTAGATGGAATATATTTGTTTATTTTGGCAACTAATGCATTTACAATTCAAATTCGGAATGCCGTTTTTGTCACATCTAACGTTATATGCAAATAATGCAAATAACGACCATAATAGTGTTACCATCTTCTAAAGATCACGATGATATTAGAGTTTTTCTGAAATGCTAAAACACTAAACCCCATTCTCTGAACCAAATTCTCAATAAAAAAACAACAACTGGTCGAATAAATCACTCTTTCTGTAAAACAATAAACACGTTCACGTAGTTAAACACTGTTTGCAAATCTCACGCACTCTTTTTTCAAAACTCTAAACACATTTTCACTCATTAAAACACATTTCTCACTGTGATGCACTTGTTTCAAAATGCTAAACACAGGAATGCAAAAGTTAAACACAACTACAACATAGTTGTCATCGTTTACACACATCGACTCAAAATTGTTCACACTTATTTCTAATGATGTGAGTCAATTCAGAGTCCCAAAATTGACTCAAAATGTTGCACTGAATGTTGATACAAATAATGGATGGTAACAATATAAGAGGGAGAGGAGGTGAACAAGGAAGACATGATGCTGAAGCAGAATGAATCTGACCTTGATTCTGCAGTTGCATAACTCGTCTGAGTGACTGTAATGCTTTTCATTTAGAGTTTTTTACTGTAACCTTTTTGGCTTTTGCAGTTAAGTCACTGTATTTTCACAGAATGCAAGTACAAGTATACAGACATTCAATACTATACAATATTCAGTACAATACTAAACTTGCAGTGCATACAGTATACAATGTATTCACCTTTCTACTGTAAGTTTTCATTACTATACTTTTGACATAATTGCAAAATTAGTTTTCTTTGTTACAATATACTTTTTCTGTAACTGCATGCTTTGGGTTCTGTGTTCTCCATTTTTTGATGTAGTGTCTAATGAATGATCTGTATTGTCTAAAATATTGACTCGCTGTGTGTATGATATGAAAGATTGTTTGATTTTGAGCACAGATAAAATGGGTTTGAGGCAATTGTTTGATTTTGTCAGAGGTTCTCTCTGAATGTGGTTTGAAAATTTGGTTTTGTGTTTAAGGTTTTGAGAAAGTGAGTGATGGTTTCAAGAAATGTGTTTTAGCAATTCAGAAAAACTTTAAAAAGAAAGGAGTAAAAATACGAAACCATAGAACTCTGAACTACAAATAGGCCTTGTTGGAATATTTGAAACTTATGTGTGAAAGGGCTAATATAATGTAGCATGCCTGTAATGCTACTCAGTGAGATTTTTGTGATTCATGCACCTGCGTAAATGATTATGCCCTTTTTGCCTGCTGATTTAAATGTAAATGTAAAATATTAAATATCAGACCTCTTGTATAAAACTCGCTGCTAGTTTGAAATTAACCTTTCTTATCATTGGATAACATTTGAATATTCCTTATACACCCAAAAGTAATTTTCCTATTTTTTTCCCATTCACCCCTCTGCTTATGCTTCCAATTTGTTTGTGTTTCCTTCTTCATTTGCACATTATTTTTGTATTTTCCTTTCTAATATTTATTTTAAATGAACTACAAAGTAATTTTGAGTCCTTGTGATTTCATGGAGTCCATGCAGCATGCAGTCCATCAGCAGTCTTGAACTCTTGTGAGTGTGTGTACTGTAAAGGTCTGGTTGTTTTCGACTCACACATGATTTCCATTCACAGGCCTCACCTTGGGAACTCTATGCTGAGAAATGGATGGCTTTCATGTGACCATTCGAACCTCAGCATCTTCTCTCTCAGGAACGTATGGCAGCGTTTGGATCTCGTTGGTTGGTACTCTGTGCGAGAGCCCTCCAGTTAAAGTGGACCAGCGTCTCTTGCCAGACTCAGTAAGACATTCACCTTTTTTGAGAAGACATCACATGGCTCTGAACACAGATGAAATAAAGGAAGTTAACAGTACAGGTTCAACAGTTTGCAAATACAATGAAACCATAAGAACATAAGTCTCTACAGTTTCAGAAATTAACTTTTTTATTAAAGGAACACGCCGACTTTTTGGGAACTTTAGCTTATTCACTGTATCCCCCAGAGTTAGATAAGTCCACACCCTTCTCATCTCAGTGCGTGCCGTAACTCCGTCTGATGCACCCACCGCTAGCCTAGCCTAGCACAAATACTGGAGGTAAACGGCTCCATCTAGCATACTGCTCCCAATAAGCCAGGTGGCAGTGACAACTGTCAGAAGCATCAAATTTTAAATGAAATGCTAGAACCACTCACCCTCAGGTCACATTGGGCTGTTAGTGACAGCATTCCCTACGGTCATAGCCCAAGCTAAGCCTCGCAGGAAAACCTCCATAAATATGGTTAAATGAAAGGCCTACCTGGGCCTGCTCAGGGCCTGGAACCACAGCTTCCAATTAGAAGGGAATGTGGCTAGGGAACCTGAAGGAACCCCAGCCAATCTTTATTCAGGGGAACATACTCACCCCGAAATGCCACCAGGACGGCCTGACCTGGCGTCAGTTACATAGACACTTAGTCTGGCCACTTCCCGTCTGTCCGAAGACTGAGCCTCTTGACACTTGCCTTAGGTAAGGCATCCAACCCGAGGGACTGCGAAGCTGGCAGTGAACCACTCGGCCCAGATCTCAGAGATGGGATATCCCGGAGAGTATAACTCAGCATTGTGCTTCCCAACCCTTGCCAGCGAGGGGAGTTTCTCTACTCGATCCACGGATCTACCCAGAGTTTATGTTTCAAAACACTGAGGCCTGTTAAGGCCTAAGGACTGATCTAACTGGGAGGCCTCACGAGAGGCCTACGACCGTCTGACCAGACTCAGGTGTCCGCATGCTCATAGTGACCCTCGGTGAGGGGAGCACATGGTCCGCCTGGTTGGCAAACCAGGCTGTAGGCAGGAAAAGATGTTCTGGGAGGGAACCAGTAGCAGAACACTTTAGTCGAGCCAGGGCGCAAGCTGGCCTTCAGCAGCTGCCGGCTAAGACCAGCTGAACTGATAGCAAGAGGCCAGTAGCTTCCTGAACCCAGCACCGCTAGGAAACCACTCACAGGGAGGTCTGGTGAGGCCGACTACCTGATAACCATAGTGTGTGGGGAACTCACCCTCAGGGAGACCTGGTGAGGCCTACTACCGGATAATCATAGTGTGTGGGGAACTCACCCTCAGGGAGGCCTGGTGAGGCCTACTACCTGATAACCATAGTGTGTGGGGAACTCACCCTCAGAGAGGCCTGGTGAGGCCTACTACCTGATAACCATAGTGTGTGGGGAACTCATCCTCAGGGAGGCCTGGTGAGGCCTACTACCTGACAGTTCCCATTCAGGGAGGCCTGGTGGTGTGGCCCATTCAGGCCTACTACCTGATAGTCACAGCATGTGGGAACAACTGCCGGCCCCTACTGCCTGATAGCAACTGGTAGCTGAGTCCGGGTGATAGTTCCAAGGTGGCCTCCTAAGGCCAGCCAGCTGGGGACTCGCCTATCAGGGAGGCCTGATTGGGCCTACTTGCTGATAGCAAGTCAATTCTGCTACAAAGGTACACTGTTGGGAACCATACTACACCAACATATCTATTGGGCCCACCCACAGTAGGCCTAATACGGCTAGCTACCTGGTAGCGGCTATAAAGTATGTCCCACAATGTTGTTTTAAGGCCTACTACACATCAGTGAGTCAACTGCCCGAACCACCAAGGCCAACCAAGTAAAGTAAGCTGGTCTACAGCGCCCTCTTGGGGGCTACCCACTCAAGGAGGCCTGCTGAGGCCCACTACCTAACGGCGCAGCCTTCGTTGGCAGATAAGCTGTTTACACAGCGCCAACAGCAACTTGGTGCCTAATCACATTGCCCATGGCAGTGTAGTCAGCAAGAAAGCTAGCACCCTTAAAACAAGGGGAGTACAACAAACGCCACTCTGCCTCAATGGAGGCCCCAGAGTCAGGGGGCTACCATTTTTACGCATGGGCGTCAGTTCATGGCAATGCTCTGGCTTCAGGGGAGCGTACTTCGACCAAAAAAGAAGTGAAGGCTAGAACTTCTCGCTCGACCCGAGCCATAGTGGTGCGAGGTAGGATAATACAGAACTGAAAGTGAGGACTCAGACCTACCCTGTATTACAGGAGAATACTCCCACCTCACCCTGAGGTTTACCAGGGTGTGGGCCTGCCACCTCTAGGGGTGACAGAAAATGTATCTGTGCCCAACCTAGGGGAGTGGGGCTTGTTTGTGAGCCAAGTACCCACAACCTGACGCTCGAGCAGTAGCTTAGCGAGGTAAGTGAAGCCGGGCAGACAGAACCAGTCTCTTCATGATGCGAAAGACGGCCTAACCCTGCTCAATAAAGACACATTGTACCGGGGAGGCCTATTTGAGGCCTAACCCAGGATCTTTATAAACAATGCCTCAGCACCACGCTGCATTAATCTTGTCGCCCCAGAATGCAGAGAAGGGGGCGGGCCTTGGCCTAACGACTCCCAAGGGAAGAGGCTGTCATATAGGGGTGCTAGAAACCTACATTCACAAAGTGAAAAGGTCAGAGGCAGAAATGTTTAAGCAGAGCGCCTCCACTATCCCAGGTACAGCCTAGGCCAGCTACCGATGCGGCCCTGGTGAGGGCCAGCCTGCAAGCATAGATCTACCTGAGGGCTCGGAGGAGCCACAGCCTTTTTAGAAAAATAGTTATTATTATTCATACAAGGGGCTGTAGAATCGCTCAGCCCACTGAAACCCCAAACAGAGCTCAAGGGGGCGATTTACTTAGGAAAGAAGTCAGACGGTCCTGTGGGCCGGACATAAGATCTGTCTAAAGCTCTAGCGTCAGTCAAAACTCCAAGTAAAAAATCCTATGAGAGAGAGACCAACTACTCTACCCTGAGGTGGCTAACAGCCTGAGGGCTAACATAGTTCACATCACAAGAGAAGCCCATACAATTGGTGCTTCTTCCTATTGTTATCGCCACCTAACAGGGGAACTTCAGGGGCCTAATAGGGGTGTAAATTGGGGCCTGCATGACGATTCGATACGATACCGATTTCTTAAGCCAACGATTCGATTATTTTCGATACTTCAGAATTCCCTGCGATATGATTCGATACAATTCAATATTAGATATTTTTACATGATATCTATTAAGTTTCAAATAAATCAACAAAAAAATTATAATTTGCCTTTTATTGAGAATACAGAAACAGTATTCTATTCACAATGTGTATGTTGTGCTCAAAGCACTGCAAATAGAACAGCAAATGTAACAGTTACTGCATCTACAGTTACAATAAAGTACAATCAGATAAATTGTAATAAGAACAAAATAAAAATAATTAAGTCTAATGCTTACAGTGCAGGTCTACAATGGCCAATTAGCCTATTCACTGTTAAGGCTGTCAGGTGTGCGGATAGATTTGATGTATTGCCGCAGTATCTTATCTCAGACTGACAGCCTTTCTCTTTGTAAACGGCAGCATCTCTTACCACTGCTCCATCTGTTTTCCCGAAGCCAAATACTTCCACACCCATGACTTGATGCCAACTGGAGTGTGTAACATTTCAGTTACATTTCAGCCAGCTCGCTGTGACGGTTCCATCGCTCTTGAAAGTCAGACTCAACAATGTGTGTGAACATAGATAGACTGTGAAACGTAAATAACACGTATGAAGTAGAACAATAATGAGGTTAGCTTAGCGCCACCCGCAGCTTAGGTGTAGATTGTACGCATATGTCGGCGCGGATGCTGAAAATAGACAGGCGAAAAAGCAAGCGGCAAAATAAACACATTAATCGATTCTCTAGCAGTCGCATCGATGCATTGAATTGTTGGCTGTATAATCGATGCATCGATCCAAATCGATTAATATTTACACCCCTAGGCCCTAATAATCCCAAAAGGTTTTTACATTGACATGACCCCCTAACTCTATACAGGGAACGAGGTCTGTAGAGAGATACATTTTAGTGTTAGTTGCACACAAAATCACTCTTAAAGAAGACCACTCAGCTCACCTGCGGCGTGCGAAGTGAAAACTTACCAGACAGCTCTTTATGAACATGGGGTCTACCACCTTTACATGCCTGAAAGAGGCACTCTCACTAACCAAGCAGAGGCAGGCCATCAGAACATTGTTCTAACCATGAGCCCGGCCTCAGGCCTGATGTAAGAAGCGCTTGGGGAGTCGGGGAAGAGAGGAGAGGGCTAAGATATAATCACGCCCTCAGGGGAGGTGATCCATGACCGACACTGTGTGCATTTGTGCTGGAACACCTCCCTCAGATCCCTCTTCTTGCGGGAGTTGCGCCTCTTCTGCGACCTACTCCTTCACTGGCTCCCTGGCCCTGTCTAAGGTCCTCGGGCCATGATGGGCCAGGCCCTCTCATCTGTCTGGGTGTGGATACGGATCTCAGTGGTATGTAGGTCCTAATACAGCTGAGCACGCCCTCGCCTCTCTGCACTTTCCAACCACGGCCTCCACGGAGGTGCCGAAAAGCTCAGAGGGCGAAACCAGCGAATCGGGCCAGGTTCAACCACAAATGCCTCTGCGCAGCCACTATCGCCACCATCGACCGGCTGATCGCAACAGCAGTCTGTTTGGTGGCCCGGAGAGGTACTTTATTCATTTGAAGGCGCAGTTCAGTAACCACCTCATGGGCCCCACCCCCTGGTCGAAATCCCCCAGCCGATTGGCCTGTTGTACCTGCAACACCGCCATGGTGTGCAGAGTAGCACCGGCCTGACCCGCTGGCATGTATGCTCTGCTATTCAACTGGCAGGGTTGGAGCTCTCAGTGTCGATGCCTGTCCAGACATGAGATAGTTGCAAACGTCTCGTCAATGGGCGGCATCGACACATACCCATGCTCTCCTATCCCCTCAACATCAGCGAGACTAGCCCGCTGATGTCGGTGGACATGGGCAGAGTATGGGTTCTTCCATGTCTTCTCGATCTTACCTGAACTGGTGGTTTTATGACCGGGGAAAAAACGCTCTCATAGCGAGCTATTTCTCCCCCAACGTGCAGCCACGGCGGCTTTATTTTTTTATTTTTTTGCAGCCTGCCCACGCCGCGTTCCATAACACCAACCAGCTCGGCATACACAGGGGAGAAGATTCAGGAGAAGAACCTGAGAAGATTCAGGATCTATCAGATTATCACCACCCTCATCAGCCATCTCCTGTTTGTCCAGAAGAGCACTCGCTGCCGGACAAAGTTTTCCTTTTTTTTTTTTTTCCTTTTTTTTTTTTTCATCATCTACCTACTGCTTTCCCTCGTCAGCCGTCGCATCGTCTGAGAGGATTACACCCCTCTCAAGGTGATCGACGGGCTTCATCTGGGAACTCACATCCAGACGCTGAGCCCTCTTCTCTCGAGGAGAGGGCCAGACGAGATCAGAGCGTTCTCAAAGACAAAACGCTCACAATTGTACAGGCAGTTCCCTGGAGACCTGCCTGTGTGCGCTCTTCCTTCCCAGACAGAAAACGAACAGTTTGTGTGTGTCACCCGGCATCAGATATCGTGAGCACAGGTCTGCACACTTCTGAAAGCACTCAGCCTTCTCAGTGCATTTCATATATTACCTGATTTTCAAAGCGGTTACAGACTAAACAGTCCCTGAAGACGAAAAGGATGATTGTCATGTTTGCAAGGCTCCCTTTTGTACTTCCAGGTCGCATGTTAATCTTTCACATTAATGATTCACGGATTGACCGGCGACAATGTGATTGCCGTGATTTGATTGTGATTTCAGACACCTGTCACACCTGAGGCTTTCCCCAAAGCGTAATCGACGCAGTGTGAGTTCCCCTTCGAAAGGGAACTTTTGAACGGTAGCGTACTCAACATAGACAATGTTTAGCAAGCACTAAACTACCTAACACCCTTAAACCAATTTACTCACTTACACACACTTGTAACCACACAAAAAAAATCCTCTCCATTTCTCCTCTTCTGCAGCTTGCTTTCTTATCTAATTCTCTAATAAACTTGCCATTACAAATATTATTGGCTCTTTGACAAATTCATTTTGTTCCTCTTTTAAAGTTAGTTTAGAAGTTAGTTTGGATATAAGCAACTGCTAAATGCATAAATATAAATATAAATAATCTAAAAACATAGTATCTAACCGCTCCAGTTCACTCCAGTACCTGCTAAGGCACTTTAACCCACACTAAACCCAACAAGATATGCCTAGCATGTAATATATCAAATGACTGTTACAGTAGCCGAGTCATTCACTATGACAGCAGTCTTTAATAATGTGATCCCATAGTAAATTAATCTAGCACGAATGCAATGCAAATGTGCTGTTTTTATTTTCAAAACAGGCTTGTACGGTTGTCATCAAGCCTAAAGAGGAAGTTGGTGTAGTGGTTCTGTTGAGACTCCGTCTTGAAGCTCAGCCTGGCTTTCCGGACCTGGACTGGCACTGTCGGGATGTGCAGGTGAGACGGAGTTCTGAGGATCCTGAGATGGAGGTTTTTCCTTGCCATAAATGGATCCAGACAGCAGATGGTTGCGTTGAGCTTCGGAACGAGAAAGGTGAGCTGTGTCTGTTTATTTTCGTGCTTTCTTAAATTATTTTCTTTACTTTATATCAAATTCTCTCAATCTTTCCCAAAATTACTTTAGCCTGTCTGAAAAAGGAAGAAACATTAGCAATCCTTACCGATCACAGGGAGAGGGATCTACAACATAAACAACAGTTTATCAGGTAAAACATTTTTTGCACATCAATTAGAGCTGCATGATTCTGGATAAATTGAGAATCACGGTTTTTTGTTTCAAATTGAGATCACGATTCTGAACAGGCAACTAAACAAAATAACACGTAATTTGCCAGAGGTTCTGACAATTTGTTAATTGCTGCTGTCTATTTAAAATGTTTAATTCATTTGAATAAATTATTTTAAAAACTCGAGTTCAGTGAATGATTCAATGATTGGATGAAGCACCATGTTACTTTCAGATGGTGATTTGCTCTATTATGATAGCTTCCATGGACATCATTGTTTATATCCAAACTATAATTTTTGGGGGGATAATTTGAATATTTGCAACACAGAAATAACAAGACTGTGTGGTTGAAAAGACTGTTTGTGAAGCTGTTTCATACATGATAACTGCTCTCTCTGTGTCACAGTGTCTGGTTGTGTTCCCTTGTCTATCACTAGAGGTCCTCGTTCTCACGGTGTCCTTCACATTTAACTTCAATTCCCAGCATTCTGTCTGTCACTGTCACTCATCAGTTCATTGCACTCAGCTGTTCCTGTAATCATTGTTCCCAGCTGTTCTGTGTTAGTCTTGTTAGATATGTGTTTAAATACCCTGCTTGTTTAGTGTTTGTTACGGAATCCTTGTTTAATGTCACACCACTTCCTGATCTGCGTCCCGGTTCTTGTCCTGGTGTTGTCCTTGTGTATTTGGATTTTGACCCCTGCCTGCTTGACTACGTGTTTTTGGATTGCCCTTTAATTAAACTACTGCGCTTGGATTCTCTGCTTCCCGTGTGGTTTCCGTGACAGAAGGACTCTGTCACACTGAATCCAGCGGTATGTTTCATTACATCTCTTCCCCAGCCACCGAGCGGGAGAGAAGGGAGCTGTTTAAGGGGACCCGATTGGTAAAGTTCCGCAGGACCCGTGGAGGTCGCCGCAGAGGAGGTGATAGGGAGATGTATCACGTCCCGTCTGCCCAGTCAGAGACTGTTCAGGTCCCGTCTGCCCAGTCAGAGACTGTTCACGTCCCGTCTGCCCAGTCAGAGACTGTTCACGTTCCGTCTGCCCAGCCAGAGATTGTTCAGGTCACGTCTGCCCAGCGAGAGACTGTTCACGTCACGTCTGCCCAGCGAGAGACTGTTCACGTCACGTCTGCCCAGCGAGAGACTGTTCACGTCACGTCTGCCCAGCGAGAGACTGTTCAGGTCACGTCTGCCGGTGTCTGCTGTTCCGGAGCCGGTGTCTGCGGTTCCGGAGCCGGTGTCTGCGGTTCCGGAGCCGGTGTCTGCGGTTCCGGAGCCGGTGTCTGCGGTTCCGGAGCCGGTGTCTGCGGTTCCGGAGCCGGTGTCTGCTGTTTCGGAGCCGGTGTCTGCGGTTCCGGAGCCGGTGTCTGCGGTTCCGGAGCCGGTGTCTGCGGTTCCGGAGCCGGTGTCTGCGGTTCCGGAGCCGGTGTCTGCGGTTCCGGAGCCGGTGTCTGCGGTTCCGGAGCCGGTGTCTGCGGTTCCGGAGCCGGTGTCTGCTGTTCCGGAGCCGGTGTCTGGTCTGCTGTTCCCATGAAGCCGGTGTCTGCTGTTCCCATGAAGCCGGTGTCTGCTGTTCCCATGAAGCCGGTGTCTGCTGTTCCCATGAAGCCGGTGTCTGCTGTTCCCATGAAGCCGGTGTCTGCTGTTCCCATGAAGCCGGTGTCTGCTGTTCCCATGAAGCCGGTGTCTGCTGTTCCCATGAAGCCGGTGTCTGCTGTTCCCATGAAGCCGGTGTCTGCTGTTCCCATGAAGCCGGTGTCTGCTGTTCCCATGAAGCCGGTGTCTGCTGTTCCCATGAAGCCGGTGTCTGCTGTTCCCATGAAGCCGGTGTCTGCTGTTCCCATGAAGCCGGTGTCTGCTGTTCCCATGAAGCCGGTGTATGCTGTTCCCATGAAGCCGGTGTCTGCTGTTCCCCGGAGCCGGTGTCTGCTGTTCCCCGGAGCCGGTGTCTGCTGTTCCCCGGAGCCGGTGTCTGCTGTTCCCCGGAGCCGGTGTCTGCTGTTCCCCGGAGCCGGTGTCTGCTGTTCCCCGGAGCCGGTGTCTGCTGTTCCCCGGAGCCGGTGTCTGCTGTTCCCCGGAGCCGGTGTCTGCTTCGCCCTGGCCGCCCGGGGGGGGGGTCGTCTGCTTCGCCCTGGCCGCCCGAGGGGGGTCGACTGCTTCGCCCTGGCCGCCCGAGGGGGGTCGTCTGCTTCGCCCTGGCCGCCCGAGGGGGGTCGTCTGCTTCGCCCTGGCCGCCCGAGGGGGGTCGTCTGCTTCGCCCTGGCCGCCCGAGCCGCCCGAGGGGGGTCGTCTGCTTCGCCCTGGCCGCCCGAGCCGCCCGAGGGGGGTCGTCTGCTTCGCCCTGGCCGCCCGAGCCGCCCGAGGGGGGTCGTCTGCTTCGCCCTGGCCGCCCGAGCCGCCCGAGGGGGGTCGTCTGCTTCGCCCTGGCCGCCCGAGGGGGGTCATCTGCTTCGCCCTGGCCGCCCGAGGGGGGTCGTCTGCTTCGCCCTGGCCGCCCGAGGGGGGTCGTCTGCTTCGCCCTGGCCGCCCGATGGGTCGTCTGCTTCGCCCTGGCCGCCCGATGGGTCGTCTGCTTCGCCCTGGCCGCCCGAGGGGGGTCGTCTGCTTCGCCCTGGCCGCCCGATGGGTCGTCTGCTTCGCCCTGGCCGCCCGATGGGTCGTCTGCTTCGCCCTGGCCGCCCGATGGGTCGTCTGCTTCGCCCTGGCCGCCCGATGGGTCGTCTGCTTCGCCCTGGCCGCCCGATAGACTTTCTGTTTTGCCCTGGTTCCCGGTTAAGCCCTCACCCCTTGTTCCTGTCTCCCTTCACGGACCTGGCCCACCATCCCTCCCCCTGATCCTCCAACGTTCCACCTCCCTCCTGAACTCTTGTGTTGTGTTTTAGTGTTGTCGTGGAGCGTCTGGTAGCCGCTCCGTAGAGGGGGGGGTTATGTCACAGTGTCTGGTTGTGTTCCCTTGTCTATCACTAGAGGTCCTCGTTCTCACGGTGTCCTTCACATTTAACTTCAATTCCCAGCATTCTGTCTGTCACTGTCAATCATCAGTTCATTGCACTCAGCTGTTCCTGTAATCATTGTTCCCAGCTGTTCTGTGTTAGTCTTGTTAGATATGTGTTTAAATACCCTGCTTGTTTAGTGTTTGTTACGGAGTCCTTGTTTAATGTCACACCACTTCCTTCCCTTCCTTCCCTTCCTGGTTCTTGTCCTGGTGTTGTACTTGTGTTTTTGGATTTTGACCCCTGCCTGCTTGACTACGTGTTTTTGGATTGCCCTTTAATTAAACTACTGCGCTTGGATTCTCGTGTGGTTTCCGTGGCACTCTGGGTCAGCAGCAGTGCAAATTTGAATGTTCTGTGATTGTATCAAAGGTTTAACAGACACAGGCAAATCGCTGTCATTTATCGTGTGAACATGGGTGTTTGACTCTATCACAATCATTTAATGAATAATCATGCAGCTATACTTGTCCTTCCATCTTTTTTATTAGTTAAATAAGTTGTTTTTTAGGTGGGGCACATTTATTGAAGGTGGTCCTCACTGTGTAAACATGTCCAGAGTGACAGCTCTAGGACTCAACTTGAGTTACATCCGTCAACGGTATGGTTGCACTGTATTATAGATTCAATCTTATGCCACCTGAACTGAAATTCACAGTGGATATTTTCCTTTTGTTTGTCTGTCAGCCCAGTTAACAATGTGCACTACATAAAGGGTTTTATTGAAAGAAGAACATCTTGGAGCAGCCTACAGGAACTTGAAACATTCTTTCTTTTCAATGGAAGAGAGAACACCATTGCCAGTATGCCAAACAAATAAATTGCATTTTACAAATTACAGTAATGAAACTATATATATATATATATATATATATGATTTTTTTGCTGTGCATTTTTCTCGTAGGATATGTTCAGGATCACTGGCATGAGGATGCATTCTTTGGGTATCAGTGCCTAAATGGCTGCAATCCTTTGTATATCAGACAGATCCATAACCTGCCACCTAACCTGTCTGTCACTTCAGACATGGTCAGACCTTTTCTACTAGAGGACTCATCATTGGAGCAGGAGATGGAGGTGTGTTTGTGTGCAAGTGTGACTTTTAGGTGACTTTTATTTGTATTCATCACTTTGTAACATAATTGTCATTTACCATTTGTTTATAACTTATATTTTCCACAGAGAGGACATGTGTATCTTCTGGATTATGAAGTGCTTGATCAGCTGCCTGCTAATATTATCAATGAGAAACAGACATACTTGTCTGCTCCCTTATGTTTGCTGCATTACAACAGACATGGAGAACTAAAGCCCATTGCCATACAAGTATGGTTTTATAATGACTTGTTATTGTAATAGTCAGCAATCTGTGATTAGTTACACAAAATTCCTTTAGGCTGAGTTTTATTGACCAAATGAAAGCTGATATCTTAAACTATACTTATATTTCAGCTTCAACAGGTTCCTGGTCCAGAGAATCCTGTTTTCTTGCCCTCTGATGCTGCACCGGATTGGTTGTTAGCAAAGATGTGGGTCCGTAATTCAGATTTCCTGGTCCATCAACTACTTTCCCATTTCTTGCGCACTCATCTTTTAGGAGAGGTGTGCTGTACCGCCACGCTCAGACAGCTGCCGGAGATTCATCCTCTACACCAGGTAGAAACAGACAATGCGCAGCCCAAAGATACAGAACAAATTAATTCATCTTCTCTGCAGAACAGTTATTTACAGAAGCCCTGAAGGCAAAGGTGAAATAATTTCCTATTTATTTGTTATGCTATGTGAAAAATGTGTTTCAGTTATTCTACACACATATCTGCCACATAAGAAGGAAATGCTTTGGTAAATTGTAATTATGACATAAAAGTCGTAATTATTGTATAAAAAGTTAAAATTATGAGACGAAAGCCATAATTTAACAAAAAAATACATATTTTGTTAACTTTTATTTCATAGTTATATGGAAGCCCGTTTCCGCCCTATATACTAAACAAATATCATGCTTTGGTAAATTATAGTTATGACATACTAAATAAAAATTATTCATATAAAGTCATGACACGAAAAGTATACATTGACTTATATTGTAATTGACTTATATAGTTAATTGACTTTTTAATGTAATAATTATGACATTTTCTATCATGATTTAGACTTTTTAGAGACCTACCAATTTAGACTTTGTCTCATAATCATGACTTACAATGTCATAATATTGACTTTGTATCTCTTTGTATCTCTTTGTATCTTTTTTATTCAATAGCTAATTTTTATGTTGGTTCAACTAAATTAATAAAAATAAATTTAATGTTAAGTTAAAACAACTTGCAATTACTTAGTAGATTCTATTCTGTTCAATATTTTTTCAAGTAAAGTATGATGAGGGAACTCATATATTTAAGTATAACAAAGGTTTTCTTTGTTGGATTTACTTCATGCACCATTTTTGCCACAATTTTTAAGTAAATGCAACACATCATTTTTTTCATTATGGTTATTCAAACCATGTTTTTTAATTTTCTTAAATGGGCTTTCATATAATGACTTTTTGCTTATGTCATCTTATGTCTTCTTATGTCATCTTATGTCATCATTTTGACTTTTTATCTCTTAATTATGGCTTAATATCTTATAATTGTGACTTTTTAATGTCATAATTATCATTTACCAAAGAAATCATATTTCTTTCTTATGTGGTAGAAATGGTCTTCCATAGGAAACCAAAAACAATCAGAAAACAGGCATGTACGATATAGACAATTCATTTGGCACTGAAATCAAATTAATTCCACCCATTTTGTTTTAGCCTGCCGTTCCGGGCTTTTGTGGTTAATTTATCATTTTGATGCTTTAAAGAGTTCCCAACTCACCTCACCATGAATGGACTTAAGAGTGAAAGTTTGATTTCTTTAACTAAACCTATAAATTGTGCCTTTGTTTTTCAGCTCCTGATGCCTCATATCCGCAGCACACTTCAGATTAACATTCAGGCTAGAGCCACTCTTCTTGCCACAAAAGGTGTTTTTGACAAGGTTGGTGTGTTTATTTTCTACTTAATACTCTGTGAAGGGAGTGAAAGAGAGAATCTATTTTTAACTCCTGATTTAGTTTAATTTGATACAGTTTATGTTCCTGTTCTCTATAGTCAATAGCGTGTGGCCTGGAGGCAATTCCGCTGCTGATGGCTCGAGCAACACAACGCCTCAGCTACAGCTCAATGTGTGTGCCAGATGACGTAAAAGGGAGAGGACTGGATGCACTACCTATCTGCTATTACGCTCAAGATGCTCTCAGGGTCTGGGACGCTCTACACAGGTACATCATCAGCATTCAGCATTTTCTGAATCTGTGTCTTTAGGTTTGAAGTAAGCACATGCTTTGCATTTCCCATTCAGATTTGTTGCAGGCTGGATTCGTTTGTATTACTGTAACGATGAGGACGTCCAGCATGACTTTGAACTTCAAAACTGGATTAGAGAGATCTTCACGGAGGGATTCCTTGGCCTCACTCACATAGGTTTGTGGGGAATGACAGATAGGCCCTGTTTACACCTGGTATTAAGATGCGTTTTGGTCGATCGGATCACACGTGTACGACCCTAAATAAAGGTGTTAACGGGGTCTAAAACATTATGAGGTTGTCCACTTTGGACCACTTCCAGAGGTAGTTGCTTTTGTAGTGTAAATACTCATGTGGTCGAATGTGTTCGAACAAATAACGTCTTCTCTCCACTTGCTGACCTAATGCGTAAACATTACGGGAAGTGCACTAGCTAGACGGGATTTAAACTTTGTCAGCTGGAGACCTGAGTTTCGTTTAGATGATGAAAAATGTACCTAGCACAATGTTCTCTCACCATTCCTTTTTTCTAACATGCACTCACAGCGTTCGACGTGGGTGTCAGAGCAGAAAGAAAAGCTGCTGCTCTTTATGTTTTTCCATTGTCTCCGCCTCCGATTGCATTCATATGTGAATTGCGCAAGCTTATTTTGTCCATTAGATCGAAAGATATGAAAAAACACAAACATAGACCCTCCCCTCAAAGAAATCAGGACAGAAGTAGTTGAAAGAGGACAAAAGAGACGGATTAAGACACCAGGTGTAAACGGGTATGTGTCTCCCTTGTTTACTTGTGAACCGATCAACCAAAACTCATCTTAATACCAGGTGTAAACAGGGCCTTAGACCACATAAAGAGACCAATATGCTCAGTGAAGTCCAACAAGTTGACAGAGATTTTACTGAAGACAAATTTCTCAACACTTTCATAGGCCATAGACAATGAGTAAGAGGATCCAGCCTCGAATTAACTTAAAGGATAATTCCGGTATTTAACACTTTGAGTCTATTTTGTTTGTTTTGGATAAACTAGAGTGGTGGACACAAATTTTGACAATGGTTCCTGTCTCTGACTTTTTTACTGTTTTAGAATCGCCTGTGACAGCTTCAGAGTGGCAGTCTATGGGCATGCACAAAAATGTCCTTAAAACAACCCTAAACATTCATTTTCAAAACTGTACAACTCACCGAGTGGTTAGTGGTGCTCGTTGATGTTCCAAAACAAGTAGTGTAGTGAAATACAGTTTCTGTTGTGTTTTATTTGGCATTTTGTAAAATCCCATTGATTTCTGTTGGAGGACTCATTGCTTGTTGATATTACTGCGCTACCGGAAATGGGGGGGGGGGGGGGGGACGCTGTTTACATTTGGTTGTAGTCTTTTCGCTCGGTTCTCCATCTTTTTTATACTGTCTATGCGCTAGACACTGAGTTCCATACAGCGTCCTTGTACGGCAAAGTGGTTGTCGCCATTAAGTGGTCAGGGTAACACTTTAGAATACGGTTACTTCGTTAATGAATAACTACACAGTAACAAATGAGTAACACAATATTACGAATCTAGTAACTACTATTAACTAACAAGAAACCCTGATTAACAAATTAGTAAGTAATATCACACACAAGAAAGTGGTAGGTCACTATTCACTAATCAATAAATACTATTTTTTATGCTTCCCAGATAACTACTGAAAAAGTTTCATAATTCATGCAAAACTAATGAATAACTAATGCAGGACAAATGACTAGACATATGACTCAAGTGTTACATACTTCTAACCGAATTACTAAATATTTGGATCCGTAATCTAAAGTGAAGATCATGGTAACTAACTAGTAATGATTTAAGTGTTACTACATAAACACTCGACATTCTCTACAACACTACATTCAAGTGTTACTACATACATTACTAGCTAGTTACCATGATCTTCACTTTAGAATATGGATCCAAATATTTAGTAATTCCTTTGGAAGTATGTAGTAACACTTGAGTCATTAATAGCTAGTTACCATGATTCTTGCAGTAGTTACTAGTGAAAATCCTAAAGTGTTGAATTTTCTAATCATTCACAAGACACACACACACACACACTTATATAACCTTGTGTTGTTTACAGTTAGTTATTTGTCCTGCATTAGTTATTGATTAGTTTTGCATGAATTATGAAACTTTTTCAGTAGTTATCTGGGAAGCATAAAATAAATAGTAATTATTGATTAGTGAATAGTGAACTACCACTTTCTTGTGTGTGATATTACTTACTAATTCGTTAATCAGAGTTTCTTGTTAGTTAATAGTAGTTACTAGATTCTTAATATTGTGTTACTCATTTGTTCCTGTGTAGTTATTCATTAACGAAGGAACCGTATTCTAAAGTGTTACCATGGTCAGAAGTGTGCAAACGCCTCAGACTCAAATATCGAGCGGAAGTTTATATGCGGTTGTGAGGTATCTGAAAAAATAGTTCCACTATGGCAAAATAAACGGATTGGAATCATACATTGTGCCGATGTATTTGTTTTTAATCGTCAACGAGCACCACTAACCACTCGGTGAGTTGCACAGTTTTGAAAACGAACGTTAAGGGTTGTTTTAAGGACATGTTTGTGCATGTCCATAGACTGCCACTCTGAAGTGGTCGAAGGCGATTCTAAAATAGTCAAAAAGTCGAAACAGGAACCATTGTCACCAGTGTCCACCACTCTAGTTCATCCAAAACAAACTACAAAATAGACTCAAAGTGTTAAATACCGGAATTATCCTTTAAATATAGATAATCAGTTGATGTCATTTCTAAATTTTTTCTTTGCAAATGTCTCTGAAAACATAAAATAATTTGACATTTTTATGACAAGGCTAGAGTAGTTCAGGTTTTAAGATGTCATGTGGTGCAACTTCCCAAAAACAATATTCGTTATGAATGAATAATTTATGATATATGAAAAAAATAAATATATAGCTTGATAAATATATTTACATTTTTTAATAATAATTAAGATATAAGACACATGTGTTCAATGTTTTAAGGAAAATATTTTATTATATTTTACTTGATGGGTTACACCACATCAGAGTCATTAAATTTGACTACATTTATAAATGTTCAAAGCCATATGAAACCAACATGAATACAAAGATTAGACTTCTAAGAACCTGAAACACATTTTAAAAGATTCTTTATCATGAACACTTTTACACGTCACTTTTACCACCCATCTACTACATGTATTCTTCATAGTGATGCAAAATGCATTAAATTATCTTTGCTTTGCTTCATATCATCTCTAGGAGTTCCACAGTCATTTCAGACCGCATCTGAAATGTGCAAGTTTGTAACCATGGTGATCTTCTCCTGCTCAGCACTTCATGCAGCTGTGAACTTCTCTCAGGTATGTTCAGTTATTAATAAATGGACAGAGGTTATCTGAAACAGCATATTATGTCAACTTAGCTAATGCAAATTTACTAAACTCATTCTTCACATTTAGTTGGATTTTAACCTTTGGATACCGAACAGTCCAGCGGCCATGTCACGCCCCCCTTCTCAGACCAAAAACTCAGTGTCTGAGGAAGATCTTTTCTCCTTCCTTCCAGAGGTGAACTCCTCGTGCAACGTCCTTAGTGTCCTATCTCTACTGTCTCAGCCTGCCATTGACTTTGTGAGTCTGAACACTGGCCTCCAGAGTATCGCTGTATGGACTTTATACTGTATATTCACTGTAGGATGCAGATATGTTATTCATCAAACCATTACTTCCTCTATAGGTACCCTTGTGCCATTATAATGAGTGGTACTTCCGCAGTGGTGCAACCGTCAAACTTGTGGAGGAGGTCCAGAGAGAGCTGAAGAAGATAGCAGAAGACATCACAGACAGGAACAGCCGGCTGGTGTTGCCCTATCCTTATCTGTCTCCAGACTACATTGAGAACAGTGTGACTATTTGAGTTCAATGTGCATCTGAAAATTGTGTCGGCATTTTATGGCCTGCTTTCACAGACGGGGCTTAGGTTAAGCCATGATTAGGCCTTAGTTTAATTAGGACTTTTACGTGGGTTTGATTAACGTGCCTTAGAAAAAAACATTACTGGTGTGCATCTTGATACAAAACAATGACTGTGATATTTTAAGATAGGTTAGTGCAAGTTTCTTTCAGATAAAACAGCTCAAACATGTATTTTAGTCAGGGACTGGCTTGAGACTTGTCTGTTAAACCGGGGGTATATGTATGTATCATATTTCAGCTATACTTACATTTACAGCTTTAAAAGTTCGATGTTTGATATTTTGGGCTTGCTTTCAACAGTAGGCTACTGTTGATTACAGTTATTCTCAATTGCTAAAACACAATTTCTGAAACCTTGCTGCATTTTCTGAAAACATTAAACACAAAACCTCATCTTCAAGCACTATTTACAAAACCTCTGACTCCTCTTGCAAAATGAAACTTTCGCCTCAAAACAGTTTTACCTATGTTCAAAATCAAACACTGCTCTCAAAACAGTTTTACCTGTGTTTAAAATCAAACACTGCTCTCAAATCATAAACAAAGTGATCAAAATGCTATACACTATCAAGCAGTCAGTAAACAATACACCAAAAAATTTAAAACACATTGTTCAAAACATATAGTTCTCAGGGAGAACTACATTTTAATCTCAAAACAAATCTCATATTTTTTCATTGTACAGTCTACAGCAGTGCACTGTACTACAGTATACGATACTCAAAGGGACACAAATGAAAGGAGTAAACATGTGATCAATGTGCTTCTTGTCTTTGGCCTGGGTCAGGCCGGAGCACTTCATCGACATCACAAGCAATATTGTCCCTCCTGAGGCAACGGGGGAAGAAGCCTCTTGTGTGTCATATCCAGCCCTGACATGATTCCTCACCAATATCACCACAGGCTAAATCCATGGCTTGCAGCAGATTTACTCTGGTGTAGGGTTGTCTATCATAAACTTTCCATCTCCAAGAGGAGAAAAACTCCTCAATCGGATTCAGGAAAGGCGAGTATGGAAGGAGGTATAAGTTCATAAACTGCCCATTGATGTTAAACCATTCCCTTACCTGAGCAGCTCGGTGGAAACTGACATTGTCCCACACTATCAAATATATGGGAATGGGATTCTCATTTAGCCCTTGACCCTGCTGCTCTTCAACCTGCTGAAATAAAATATCTCTTAGATTGGCCATACATTTTAGAAGGTGCTGGGTGTTATATGGCCCGAGTGTAACATGGTGATGTAGCATGGTTGCTAATAGCAGCACAGATTGTAACATTGCCACCTCGTTGACCAGAGACTTCAATAATGGCCCACTGTCCAATCATGTTTCGGCCTCTCCTTCTCCACTTTGTTAGATTGAAGCCAGCTTCATCGACAAAGATGAACTCATGGGGTCTGTCCAAGGATTCCAAGTCAAATATTGTCTGTGTAGAAATACAATATACTGTATTTAGAATTGTGTAAGTCGTACAGAGACAGTGATATACTGTAGAGTACAATTATGCCTACTGTATCCACTTCTAATTCACATACATTGTATATACTGAAGAGTAATGTCATTCACATAGTATGTGTTAGTACTGTAGACAATCTGGATTACAGTAAATGTTTCTGAATGTCCACTTGCACATACTGAGCTTGCAGTTCTTTCACTCTTGGTGAGTTGCGCTCAAAAGGTACTCTGTATACTTGTTTCATTCGCATCCTGTTACGATGGAGGACACGGTCAATTGTGGAAATGCTCACACTGTCGATTCCCTGGAAGTGTGTGTTGTCTTGTATCACTCGTTCCTGGATTTCTCTGAGTCGTATTAAATTATCTTGAAGGACCATGCGCACTATAACGGCCTCTTGCTCAGAAGTGAATATAGCTGTCTTTCCACACCTGCATGTGGCAGCCTTGCAATTCTAAAGAAAAGTAGATGTGCAGTTACAACAAAATGCATGCAGTACTATACATACAGTAATGTAGTTTGCAAATGTCTATTGAAACAGTTGCATATAGTGTAGTACAGTAAATTTGCTATTACAAAAATACAGTAGTATACTGTACCTGTTCTCTTCTCTGAATGTCCGTACTATGGTGGACACAGAAAATCGGCTCAAATTGGGTTGCATTCTAAGTCCTGCTTCCCTCATTGTCAGTCCATGGACAAGAACATGGTCTATGACTGTTGCTCGAATTTCATCAGATATTTCCACTCTTTGTCTTCCTCCTCCTCCTCCTCCTCCTCCTCTTCCTCTTTCTTGCCCTCCTCCTCCTCCTCCTCTTTCTTGCCCTCCTCCTCCTCTTGCTCCTCCTCCTCCAGACCAACTCTGTAACTGGCCTCAGGAACACTCTGACCCCATCTGGATGTGCTACTTTCACTTCCACTTTGCGGACTCTACCGTCCTTGCTGGGAAACACTTCTGCGATACGCCCTAAAGGCCATGTGTTTCTTTTGGCTTGATTGACCTTGATGAGCACTAGACTCCCCTTAGTGAGATTTGGCTTGTCAGACTGCCACTTCCTTCTTGTCTGCAGAGTGGACAGGTATTGTTTCCTCCATCTGTTCCAGAAGGTGTTGGCGAGACTTTGAACCTGTCTCCACTTACGTTTGTTCAAGTCTTTGCCATCAAAGTCGCCTGGAGGAGCAAGAGAGGGACCAGTTTTTTGTGTTAACAGAGTTGCAGGGGTAAGTATAAACGGGTCATCTGGATCGGTAGACACAGTTACGAGCGGTCTGGAATTTACAATGGCTGTTACTTCGGCCATCAAGGTGACTAGGACCTCATGGGTGATTTTTGAAGACCCAAGCTGTAAGAACATTGAGTCCAAGATCTTGCGTGTCAGCCCTATCATCCTTTCCCAGGCTCCGCCCATATGGGAGGCGTGAGGGGGGTTAAACTCCCACACGCAACCTTGATCCGTAAGAAACCTCTCTACTCTACCATTGATGTTGGAAGGGATCAGTAGCTCATGATAGGCTCCAACGAAATTAGTTCCCCTGTCTGAGCGTAGTTGCTTGACCGGTCCGCGAATGGTAATGAACCTTCTCAAGGCATTGATGAAGGAAGAAGTGTCCATAAATTCGATGATTTCAATGTGGATGGCACGAACGCTTTGACAGCAGAACAAGACCGCCCATCTTTTACTGTCTGCATGACCCCCCCCCCCCCCCCCCCCCCTCGTGTGCGTCGTGAAGAGACCGACCATGGTCCAAAGACATCAAGTCCAACGTACGAAAACGGAGGAGCCGTGTTGAGGTGACAGTCAGGTAAGTCGGACATTTTCTGAGTTTCGCAGGTGCGGCGAAGTCTACGACAAGTGACACATCTGAATATATGACTGTTCACACACCTTTTCCCACCCACAATCCACAAGCCGGCAGAACAAATAGCGCCCTCTGTAAAGAGACGTCCCTGATGTTGAGTCCGCTCATGATAATGGCGCACAAGAAGAGTGGCAATCTGGTGACGACCAGGAACTATTATAGGTTGCTTCTCCTCGCATCTTATATTAGCCTCTATGATGCGTCCGCCCACTCTAATGAGACCGTTTGTGTCAATGAAAGGGCTCAGGGCTCTGATGGGGCTGTCCTTTGGAAGAGGTCTTTGATCCCTGATACACTGCAGCTCTTTTGTGTAAGTCTCCTCTTGAACGGTATGTATTATTGTGTTTTGGACCTTGGTGAGCATTTCTACCGTGCGGTCTTGGGTGCAGTGATGCCATCGATTGCAGCCATCATGAGAATAATCTGTATTCTTCCTGTAGAGACGGACTATATGGGTGAGACATGACATGGCACGGGTGAGTGACTTCCAGCTTGAGAAGCGGCAAAACCTTTGGGACCACGAAGTCAAGGGTGGCCTGCTGGTTATGCGTTTGCTTGGGCTGTGACAAGAGAGCTGGACCTGAGAGCCACATGGTGTCTTTGAGGCGTGCTGCTGAAATGAATCTCGTTGCGTGATCAGCAGGATTGTTATCAGTTGATACAAAGTGCCATTTTGTGGGGTTGGAGAACCTTCTTATCCGCTGCACTCTGTTGTTCACGAAGACATAAAATCGACGCTTTTCATTGTGGATGTATCCCAACACTACCTTACTATCCGTGAAATAGCTGATGTCATCTATCTGAATGTCCAGTTCAGCAGTAATGAACTCTGCAATGTCCACTGCTAACACGGCAGCACATAGTTCCAATCGTGGGATAGTCAACTCTGGCCGAGGGGCTAGTTTTGGTTTGCCTAGAACAAAGCCTACGTGGCAACTTCCATCTTGATCAAAGAGCCTTAAGTAAGCCACAGCAGCTACTGACTGAACTGATGCATCCGAGAAAATGCAAAGTTCTCTGCGTTGAGCTGTGGGAGGAGAGACCTGCGTATAGGACCTAGGTATCTGTAGGTTCCTGAGCTCTTGGAGTGATTCTCTCCATGCTGTCCATAGCTGCTCTTTCCCGGCAGGTAGCGGTGAGTACCAGTCGTGGCAGTCAACTGTTAATTCCCGAAGTATGGCTTTCCCCTGCAACAAGATAGGGGCGACAAATCCTAAGGGGTCATACAGGCTGTTAATGGTTGACAAGACTCTACGTCGAGTAAAGGGTTTGTGTTCGTCGGACACCTGAAACGTGAATGTGTCACTCTTCAGGTCCCAACTGACACCTAAACTTCGCTGCATGGGGAGATCATCGGCTCCCGGATCTAGATCCTTTAGGTCGCTGGCATGATTGTCTGAAGGGAAGGCTGCCATAACCTCTGCATTGTTTGACGCGATCTTATGCAGCCTGAGGTTGGAGCGTGCCAGCATCTGCTGTGTCCTTTTGAGCAGATCGATGGCAGCTGAAGCTGAAGGTAGAGATTTTAATGCATCATCTACATAGAAGTTCCTCTCCACGAATCTTCTAGCATCTCCTCCAAACGTCTCCTCTCCCTCTTGCACAGTCCTTCTCAGTCCAAAGATAGCTACAGCCGGTGAAGGACTGTTACCAAAAACATGCACACGCATTCTATATTGCTTGATGTCTCTGTTAAAGTCATTGTCTTGATACCACAGAAAACGTAAGAAGTTTTGGTGGTCTGGTCTGGACAAGGAAGCAGTGGAACATCTGCTGGATGTCCGCTGTGACGGCAACAGAGTCCTGGCGGAAACGAAGGAGCACGCCTAGGAGGTTATTATTTAGATCTGGACCAGTCAGGAGGACATCCATAAGAGAGACACCATCGTGCTTAGCACTTTAGTCGAAGACTGCTCTGATCTGTCCAGGTTTCTTAGGGTGATACACCCCAAAAATAGGTAGATACCAGCACTCCTCCACAGGTTCGAGCGGGGGTGCTTCTTCTGCATGTTCATTCTGAAATATCTTTTGCATAAATGCGAAGAAGTGTTCTTTCCGCTCTGGGTTCCTCTTGAAGGAGCGCAGGAGTGATCTGAAACGGTTAAGAGCTTGAGCCTTGTTGTTAGGCAGGCGACGTCTCTGTGTCTTAAAGGGTAAGGGAGCCGTCCAACTGTTATCTTCATCTTTGTAAAACCCTGGTTCCATAATGTTCAGAAATGCCACGTCTTCAAATGAAGGTGCAATTTTGTCTTTGGATCTCTAAAACACAGCGCATCCTATGTGATCTTTGCTGTTCTTGCAAATGAGAGACCCAGTGCTGTCATGTGTTTCTTTCACAAAGTAGCTGTTGGGACATGGCCTGAAGAGAGATGCTCGTCCGTTTTCCAGTGTGTTAGTGTAGAAGGTGTTCACTGTGTCTGGTTTGTGAACCTTACCAAGGCAGACACTGCCCACTATAACCCAGCCCAAGTCGAGCCTTTGCGCGTATGGAGAGTTGTGCGGGCCATTAATTTGTTTACGCACTTTATGGACTCTGATGAGGTCTCTGCCAAGCAGCAACATTATGGGTGCCTGGGAATGTAGAGTTGGAATTTGTTTTGCGATACCTTTTAGGTGCGCGTATTGAACAGCTACCTCTGGAGTGGGAATTTCAGATCGGTTATTGGGGATTTGATTGCACTCTATCAGAGTAGGGAGGGTGAGAGTGACTTCTTCATCCAAAGATGTACCTGGAAGCCGTGCGCCCTTCTCCCTGACTTCTCTGCTATTCCCGCACACGTACTGAGGGAATATGGAGAACGGTCACCTTTCACATTGAAGAGTTCGAAGAATTCTGACCTTACCAGGGACCGATTACTCTGTTCGTCCAATATGGCGTACAACTCGACTGCTTTATCCCGTTGGCCGGTAGGGAAAACTTTGACCAAACAAATCTTAGAACAGGATCTTCCAGTTGTGTCTCTGCCACAAACTTCTGTACACTTTGATGTCACTGCAACGTTTGGACCGACACTCTCATCCTCCCCGCCATGCTCGTGTGTAGGTTTCAGGGTCTTGATGGACCATGGAGCGGGCCCTGGGTGAAGAACCGAATGGTGTCTGTTGTCGTCACACTCGGTGCATCTAACGTTCTTTGCACAGTTCTTCGCGAGATGAGATGTTGATGAGCAGCAATGGAAACAAATGCCGCTTTGTTTTAGAAAGGCTTTTCTCTCTTCGAGGGGTCTCTCTCTGAACGCACGGCATTTGTAAAGGGGGTGGGGCTTCTTATGAATAGGACATGTCTTCGCTGGATCTTCTATCTTGGGGAGTTTAGCGTCAGTTGGTGTAACTATGGTTGGTGAGATGTCAGTCTTATGGACTGACACAGGTGTACGATAGCTCATGTTTTTATGAGTATATTTGTCTGTCTTAGTCTGATCTTCAGTACAAGGAACGAACATGAAACTTGGGTCGTTGCGTGTCCTTGCTTGCTGGGAGACAAAGTTGACAAAGAAAGAGAATGGAGGGAAGGCAACTCTGTAGCTGTCTTTGTAGCTGGAGCCTTGTGTCATCCATCTTTCTTGCAAAGCAAACGGTAACTTCTGTACGATGTTGCTTATGCCGCGTGCTGTGTCTAGATATGCTAGGCCTGGGAGTTCACCTTCTGATTTTACAGCTTGTAGCTCCGTCAACAAGTCTGCCAGCTCTCTGAGTTTCTGATTGTCTTTATTTGAAATCCTAGGAAAGTTATCTAATCTCCTCCATAGTGCGTCCTCGATGACTTCGGGCGCGCCGTAGCACTCTTCTAGTCTCTCCCACACGATTAACAGCCCTTTTTCTGGGTTGTTGACGTGTACAGCTCTCAAGCGTTTCGCATGTTCTGCTGATTCTGGCCCTAGCCATTTTACTAACAAGTCTATTTCTTCTTTTGCGGTCAGATTAAGGCCTTTGACAGTGTTCAGGAAAGACGCCCTCCATACCCTGTAATATCCAGGCCTATCATCAAACTTCAACATTCCTGTTGAAACAATTTCTCGTCTGGCAAGGAAGCTTACAAAGTCAGTCACGTTTTTATTCTCGTTAGACGAACCTCTGAGCACATCGTCTCATTGTTCTCTATGGACAAACCTACTAGGTGGGTAGTGCCGGCCGTCATAAGCCCCTATGTGAGCCTCTTGATATGCTTGATGGTAGTTACTCATAGGTGTGGCTAATGGCAGGTGATAGCTGTCGTAAATTCTGTGACCCAGGTTCTCAGTGTGTTTTCCTTCTCCTATTAGTGTGTGTGCGGGATTCTGGCTTATCGTGGAAGAACATTTTAGAGCTCGGTGTGTTTCAATCTGTGGGTTTTCATTCTTTTCGGGCTTAATCTTTGTGGGTTGATAAGTGAGTGCTGTAGGCGCTTGCGGAGGGGGTGTTTGCTGAGGTTGGGTGGCAGTGGGGGAACCCTGTAGTTGCGCCCCTGGCCTTAGACTGCTGTCCAGTACACTATGTTTATGTACATACTCTTCAGTCATTTGCATGGCGTTGTGAGATTGCTGCTCTGATTCACCCCTTAGCTTAGGGCCATGCTCGTCATTTTCGTACTCTAAAGCAGCCTCTAAAGCCTCTTCTTTAGCTAAGGCCGCAGCTGCTGTCTTTTCTACATTCAGTTTCTCCAATGATGGTTCCAATTGTGCTTTTTGAATTTTAATTTGCATCTCTTTTTCAGCGTATGCTACCTTTGCTCTGGCTGCTTCCGCTTCTGCGCGTGCCATGGCTGCGGCTGCATTTGATCTGCTAGAGCGGCTGGATGTGCGGGAAGCTTGAGATCTTGTCTTCCATGAGTCGATTGATTGTGCGTCCTCTTGGAACATTGTGTGTGTTGGCTACCTTTATTTCAGCGGTATAGCGTGCAGGGTCCTGTCTGCTGTAGATCAGCTCGTTTATGAAACGTCGTTTTACTGTTCTGTCCTTGTTACAACCCTTCGTGTAAATTGACAGACAGTTTAACTCCTCCTCTAGTCACCAAACTGGACGAAGGTGAATCGTTTACTTCATTAATGATGACCAAAAGTAGGGTAAAACTGAAACCAAAGATATACATAAATGAGTATTAAATCTTCACATTGAGTCTGATCACATGTTTTAAACAATACTAGTACAAATAACTTATTTTACACAATGAAATTACTATTTAAAGGTTTTTCTTAGACATAACTTAGCTCAGACTATTCTGATTATACCGCAGCCGGGCTAAGAGAACACCCGAAAATCTATACAACAATTATACCAACATACATCCAATCTTACATGATAATATTCCTATGCATAGATAGATGACATTAAAGAACATTACATACCGACGATGATCGTTTATAGCTTGAAAGTGAGCAGATAGACTTTCAGAAGGAGATTGATACACGAATACAAGACACAGCTGTCGGAAGATATTACTTAGCGCTCCCTGATGACATCATTAAAGGGAGCCGCAGAACGAGCGTGACTGTGATTCCTTTAGTGTACCACTGGGGGGAGAGAACAAATAACAATACAGAACAACCAGCTATAACAAAAGATGTGCCGCTATCACTCCCGGCATTAATGGAAATACAAAGTTTTGTCATGAAACTCTAGATGGCACTAGGTCCTTAACTCAATCTGCTTGTAGTCGCATCCGCTGCATCTGAAATCACATACTTCCCTATTAGTACGCACAAAACAGTATGTGACAAAATAAGTTTGTCCGAATTCACAGTACTCATAAAAGAGTTGGCAAATCTACCTGGATGACCTACTTCTTCTGGGGAGATTCTAAAGTGTGAATATGATGGACACTTTACTATTCCATGAGGCCACGGGAGAGGATTTGTGAATGGCAGTGAAGCGACGCAACTGATGCTGGTAGGTCACGTGACGATGAGAGCATCTCGAATGTAGTACGTCTAGATTACATTCATACTACACACACTCATACTATATAGAACATACTTTTTTAGAGGTTGTAAAGTAATTACTTATTCAAAATAAGAACCTGCTCAAGAGAGTATGCGTACACAGCCATCATTCTCTACAGGGCAGAGCTGATTGGTTCCTGCTGTATCAGTAGCCAATAAGCTCAACCTTCAAATACCTTGTCAGCATTTTCTGTAGCAGTTGCAATGCGCTATCAGAAACCCTCCACCTTCCCCAGCTCCACCTGTATGGATCTGCTGTAGGTAATTTATGTATGCTATATTGTACAGCAGCATCATGTCATACTTGCTCACAGCAGTGGGTCGTGTATTGGCATTAGCAAGTCGCGTACTTGCATAGCAGCAGCAGCAATAACAGCAGCAGCAGCGTAGTAGATCTATTCTGCCAAGACCAAACATATCAACATCGTCACATTCATTACCATGCCAAACACTCCAAGAGTTGTCGTGACAGAAATATTTGGTTACGCTTTATTGTAAGGTGTCATTGTTACAGTGTTATTATATATTTAAGTACTGAGTAATTATAATGAAATACAAGTACTAACTATAGGGTTAAGGTAGAATTAGGATTTGGTAGAGGGTTAGTTACATGAAATGCATAATTTACAGTTATTGCTATGGTAAGTACATGCAACGCATTTTAACAAGGACAGGACACTGTAAAATAAAGTGTTTCCAAGTATTTTTTTCTAAAAAATATTTAATTTAATTATTTTTAAAGCATTAAATCATATTTTACATTGTTCTTTTTTTTTGACTCATTTACAAAATTGTTGGAAATGATGCAAATACAAAAAGGTACTCTGTTCACAGGTAGGATTTACCTTGATTTTTTTGTTTTGTTTGTTTTCTTCACACATCGTCTTGTATTTAATCTCAAACATGTTCTTAACTGGCTAGTACTTTTAAGATGAAATGCTTGGGGATGAGACCAAATAAAATGTATGCATAAATTGCATTTAAAAAATTTATGAAAAGTTATGTTGTTGTTGTTTTTTTTTTAAATACCGGCAGGCTATGACCTAAAAAATATATCTACAAATCTGTTCATTTTCATAAAAATCAACCCCTGGTACAAAACAGTGGCAGAAAATTAAGAAACATATTAATAGAGATGTATAGTACAGGCTCTAAGTAAGTTGAAATGTATAAATCTTGAAGTCAGGCGGTGTCTTCAAGGGCAGAAGGGGTGTCTTCAGGAGACCTGTGTAGAAACAGTCAGTGTGCAGTTCCGTTTGGTGCCACTAGTGCCGTGGCGCAAAAAGACACTTGTATTTGAATCACTTATTTCCTGCGTCACTCTTCCAACTGTCGGTCATCCAACTGTTGACACCACAGTCTATGGTTGACAAAACACCTGTTTTTACGTACATAATGGCTCATTTCCACTGAGCGGTAAGGTACAGTACGATTCGGGTCGGTAAACCATGATCCGGCTAGCCAGGATCAATACTTGAAAACCAGTATTTGCAAAAATTCGACATTAGCTAGCATGTTTCCGTCGAAATATTTTTAAGCATGTAGTAAATGCACAGGTTTCCAATTTAGAGCTAATCTTATTAAAATCCACAATATAATTCATTTTGAGCATGTGCAGGTCATATGAATTATGAAGTCATATTGTTGCAGTTCAGTGAAAGTCGGCAGATAGACGCCGTTTCAGCTGCAGGGCGCCATCGCTACTATAGTCAAGTCAAGTCAAGTGTATTTATATAGCGCTTTTCACAATATAAATTGCATCAAAGCAGCTTCACAATATCAATCAAATAACATAATGTTTGTTTCTTAGTGAAAAAACATCCACGTTTTTTCTATAATAAGGTGAGATGTTTTTCTTTTAATTTTTAATGAAAGGGTAAGCTGTTTTCTGTCAAATTTTAAACATGTATCGTTAACGTTAGCGCACAATTAGATGGCGCGAGGGCTAAAGTTACTTCGTAACTTTTCATCCTCTCAATACGACTTTAGAACTAGCCTAGGCTATCTTTTGTTGTTATTTCACACTAATGAGCATTAGTTACACTGTGTGACATCCCGTAAACTTAGCAGAACCCATTTAAAATAAAACGCCAATGTGTAATGCATTTAAAACTACTGGAATAGTAGTTAACTACTAAAACTACTTCTCGTGGGCCCCTTGTCAGTTAAACTAGTATGTTTGCGTAGAGACGTAGGCTCACTATTGGCCGACGCTGGTCATGTGTGTGATGCGTGTGACGTACAACAACAGAAGCTTATGCTGTTACACTAGTTTAACTGACTCAGAAGGAAATGATAAACTTGATAAACTTAAGATTGAGCCACTGTAATCACTTGGACAATTTTAACGATGTTTTTAATAACTTTTCGAGGCCGGAAAGTTTCAATTCCTGAAGAAGCCTATGGACTAGTATGGAGGAGTGATCCAGCTCTCAGATTTCATCAAAAATATCTTAATTCGTGTTCCGAAGATGAACGAAGGTCTTACGGGGTTGGAACAACATGAGGGTGAGTAAATACTGACCGAATTTTCATTTTTGGGTTAACTATCCCTTTAAGTAAAGCGAAGATATGCTGTTTTTGGATATTGGTACAAAATATTTCTATTTGAGATAAATGCTGTTCTTTTTGAACTCTTAAACTCATAACCTTTGATACTTTTTTTCAGGATTCTAAGTATATTAAAATAGAAAACCTTTATTTTAGATTGTAGTAATATTTTACAACATTACTGTTTTTTAATAAAAACAAATGCAGCCTTGATGAGTATAAGATACTTCTGTCTAAAACAATAAAAATAGTAATGTCCAAACGTATATATATAGGCCTATATGCATGCCCCTTTTTTACATTTGAGCCCCTTCCCTTGGGGAACTCTCTGCACGTCCCTGCTCTCACTTCTCCCTTGCTCTACTACCACACAGTCCCCCCCCCCCCACACACACACACGCATAAAGTGGCTAGGTGTGTTCTGTAGACTTGCTCTTTATTTATTGTTTTTTACACTGTAGTGTACATATAACCAGTAAAACATGTCCTACTCTGTAGACATGGTTCTTATTTATTTGTTCATGTTGTCCAATATGACTGTCAGTTGAAATTAACCTTATGTTGTAAGAAAACTTGTTTTATTTATTAATCTTTTTTGATGCGTTTTCCCATAACTTTTGTAATTTTACATACGTTTAAAAATATCGAAATTAATATCGATATCGCAATATTCATTATCGATATCGCAATATCACATTTTTGTCAATATCATGCACCCCTAGTTTAAATAAATAAATACAAACTTTAATAAAAAACAGAATAATGCCCTATTTCATTTTTCAAAGCACTGACTGACCACTGGGCGGCGCACTGGTCCAACAATTGTTTCAGAAACATGTAACAAATCCATAGAGTAAAGAAAGACTGTATAAAACAAGAACAAAACGCATTTATTATTATAATTTTATTTTGTCTAAAATATTATATATTAAGCTGACCAGATTTCTGAAATGGAAATTGTCGACATTTTCTAGTTCAGAGGTCAACATTATAATTGAAATATCACTTTTTGGCCATTAATTAAAAACGGGGACGTTTTGTTTTTTAATTACTTTTTTGTACTTTTCAAATGTTTTGTTTTATTTTTGTAACTTACTTGTGGAAACACAAATTCTGTGCTTTCTTAAAAAATGTTGTGTGCCAAATTCATGAAATGTTTTGACTTAATGAGCCAGGTTGCTTATTCATTTCCAGTGTAATATATATCATATAGTTGTATCTCAGCTTGGCATGGCTCATATTTGAACATGATTCATTCCTAGTTGTTTCTTTAACTTTTTTAACTGAGGCAGTTATCAGAATTCGACAAAGAGTGGCCGCAGCTCATAAATGTTCGTTTTTTTGTACAGGAAATAACATCAGAAGACCACCATTGCTCTTCAGTTTCTTTGTGCAGTGCAGGACAGGTAATTACCATCCTTCTAATTGTCTATTAACTAGACATTGAAAATCCATAAAGACTTAAGATTCAGATATGTCATGGTTGTTATAGAGCCTGAAGCATGTGACTACTAAGCCACTCCTCGTTAGTATAGTGGTAAGTATCCCCGCCTGTCACGCGGGAGACCGGGGTTCGATTCCCCGACGGGGAGATGCAAAGGTTTTTGTCTGGTTAATATTATATTATTAACATGTAATAATACTGTAATAATAATATATTACTACAGCATAGACTTTCAACACACTTTGTAGCCTTTGCAAGAAAACAGACTTAGATTGCCTCCGAAATCTGTGTACGCGTAAAATATACAATATTAAGTGGACATTAAGGAATATACAAGTACAAAAATGGAAGTATGTAAAAAAAAGTGATTATACCTGTTACAATAATGTAACTAGTACCTGTTTCTGTTATGTCTTCAAATTTGTATAGGCTATCCTTTGTTAAACCTATCAAACAGTGAAAAGAGTAATAAAATAACTAATTCCCATTACATTCCTGTGTGCTAAAATGCAATGGCTGTTTTTGTTCCATTTACACAGTGAACTCCTGAGCTACGCCAGATAGACAAGCCTTTCATGTTCTTTTGAGAGTTCCAGGTCAGTAAGATTAAATAAAATATCATAGATAAAATAAGAATGTAGATAAATCCTTGTATTATATTTCTTAAAACACAGCTACTTTCGAATTATTATTACCATGTTATTACTGTATATTTCAGGCTTACTCAGCTATAAAATGTCATGGAGCTCCTCGTTAGTATAGTGGTAAGTATCCCCGCCTGTCACGCGGGAGACCGGGGTTCGATTCCCCGACGGGGAGACCAAAAATCTTTTCTTTCTGAAGATAGCCATGAATTTTGTATGGGCCTATTAGGTTTTTTTTTTCTTTTTCATATTACACCATATTAAAATCCCTAGAAGAAAGTGACAAAATTACAGTGTAGGCAGTAGTTGTTTTATTAATATTTTAATACTTTTCAATAATACTTATTTTAATAAATCCTTTGCCAGGAGCCAATATAATGTAATTAAATAATATGTAGATGTTGAGTCTTTTTAAGAGAAAATGAGAAAATTAATTTTAAAATCTTAGTGAAAATTTGAATTAAAATGTATTCAGATTTTAATAGAATTGAATTGGATGTACTTAAAGCAGTGCTTGACTACGGTATCAAGCGTTCTTGATACCGTGGCAGAATTGCCTATTTTATAAATTGCTTGTTTTAAGAAACAAGTTTGTCAGTTAATAGGATTCATCACATTACATTAGAGACTTTACCACGTTACTGTACAGTACTGCATATAGAGCATATAATTGAAACAACACTGACAAAGTTATGGTGGCACATTATTTATACATAGGAAGAACACTTGTGATTGTAAACCAATCAAATGGAAAGGTTGCCATGCTGAGAGATTTTCAGTAACAATTTCACTAAATGTTTCAATGTCATTCATGATGAGATTTTTAAGCCATGTCTCGTTACAGTGTCTTCACCTGTAAGTTAAAGGAATAGTTCACTTAAAAATTAAAATTCTGTCATAATTTACTCACCCTCAAGTTGTTTCAAACATGTATGCATTTCTTTCTTCTGCTTAACACAAAGAAAGATATTTTGAAGAATGTCGGTAACCAGTTGACAGGAATAGTTGACTTAAAAATTAAAATTCTGTCATCATTTACTCACTCTCAAGTTGTACCTGAAGATATTTTGAAGAATGTCGGTAACCAAATAATTGATACACCCCATTGACTTCTATAGTATTTTTTTTCCTACTATAGAAGTCAATGGGGTGTATCAATTGTTTGGTTACACATTCTTCAAAATATCTTCAGGTTCAACTTGAGAGTGAGTAAATGATGACAGAATTTTAATTTTTAAGTGAACTATTCCTTTAACGGAGAAATAGAAGTTTATGCTTGCCTTTTTAGAGCACACAATGTTCCACTTCTTCATCCAGTAATAGCCTGAAGTTGTAAACCATGTATTAAGCCAGATTTATCTAAATCTGTATCTGTTCCAGTAACTTAAAATAGCAAATGAGGTGAAATGGCTCTTTCCAATCTGCTGTAAGTGAAGGACATTATTAGATGTAACATACTATCCAAAAAACACAAAGGTTCGGTTCAGTCATGCTTCATTTTACAACCTTCGTCACAGTCCATCAAGTCCCACGGTTCATGTGAATTACTTTTATGTGTACAACAACTTTGGCATTTGAATATTAACGAAGAGTAAGTCAATTTAAAGAATTTCTTAATGCCGACAGAATGCTTAAAGGGATGATTCTTGAAAAATTAAAGTAAATTTGTCATTGCATTAGAGAAGCATATAAAATATAAATAAAATAAATAAAACATATATACATTTGACAGTTGTTCACATGTGCATAGCCTAGATTAGTTTGATTAATTTGAATTGGTTTACCCATGCAAGACATGACAAAGTAGTTCATTTACGAGAGACACATCTGAAGTATACATGAAGTAGTCTAGTCTGCAGACATTTTAAAAATGAAAAATTCTTTGTTATCCATTCAAAAATACATTCTATGCTAACTCATTTCATCTCTAAATATATTTATAATACTAATCTGCTATATGCTACTGTGGTGGCAAATAATTTTACTTGATGTAATGTATGTGCTTGCATGACAACAGATCTTAGTGGAAAATGACTGTATGTGCTATTTCAAATGTCAGCTTGTATGAGCTGAAAGGATCTCTGCAACTAAAAAGGTTTTATATGTGCATATTTGGTCTAGAGAATGAGAGATGTTTTTTGTCTCCTTATATAGATCTTCTTTTTCAATTAACATAACAGGAAAACAGCAGAGTGATGAATAAAAAAGGCAGGCCGCACCTGGTGAGTTTTCCCTCTGCAGCTTTTGCAAAAACTCTGATGTCTGTATGTGAATGGCCTTCTTGCATGGATAAAATACTTCAAAGACAAGTGGGCTTGGTTTTCGTTGCAGACTCATCACTTAATAATTCATTTCCATAACACTACAAATTACATATAAAGATTCCTCTACCAGAAAGAAAACTAAGAACAATATAAATAAGGTTTAAAAGGGAGAAAAAAGCATGATTTCACATTTGAACAATTCAATTCACAATACAAGTTTACAGTTCAGAAGCGTAGAAAGTTATGATATTTTGATTTTAAAAGCAAATGGGGTCAATTTCATGTTAACTTAAAAGGAAAAAATAAAGCCTGTTTGAGAATACTGAATAATATATGAATATTTAGGTCCTGTCCCCGCATCATTCAGGATTCATACTAGCATCTTTCACTAGACGCAGTATTTATGTTTCGGTATTTACATAATGTAATCTGTGTGTTTGAGTTAATAGAAATAAATGAGATACATTGACACATCCTGGATAAACGTTATAAAAACGATACTACTAAAAATAAATGCCCTTTTCCTCCACAAAACGCAGAAGTATATCTGCTTTCGTGTTTTAAGGGCTTCAATTGAAATGGAATCTGTATAAAACAGGACAAACATGCACAATCTCTGTTTTCCTTCTCGCCAAGTTCATAAATACAACTAAATACAAGTTTATCACAGGTATGATAGTGCAATTTGAGTAAAGCATGCAAGGACATTCTCCACGGCCCTACGGCTGGTTACAGAGTGTTATGAGAGGAAAGGCGTCACAGTGTAAATACTGAATGCATACAGATCTCCAGGCCTTGAAATACAGCTTTCATTAAATACAAAGATTAAAAGCATTATTTTGCTAATAGTATGTGTGTGTTGGCAAATAATTGTACAGTATTGCATGAATGATGTGCTAGGATTGCAGTTGCATAAATCGAAAACCTGCACATTATGACCGCGGCAGGCTGGCTTTGGACATAGAGCTTTGCACGTTACACTTTTATGGACAGAATCTTGGTTACTTTCTAACAAAGAGCTTTATTTTGTATAATAATCTGGATGTAGATTTGTATAATTTGTGAAATGCCTGGACGTTCATCAGCAGTGTTGGGGAAAGTTACTTTTAAAAGTAATGTTACAATATTGCATTACTCCCTATAAAATAACTAATTTAATTACTTTTATGAAAAGTAATAGGTTGTGTTAATTTTGAGTTACTTTTTCTCACTTGGGCTGGGCTTGCTTGTTTTTTAATAACAATTATATATATTTTTAAAGGCATTTTCACACCTGTACAGTAGAGGGCGCAGCTCAAATAAACCTTTCAGCTGTGCATTCATTTTGAAGAATAACGAATCTGTTTTTGAGCAAAAACTCACATTTAGTCTAGAACTATAATAACCATTAGGGATGCACCGATACCACTTTTTCCAGAACAAGTCCAATACTTAAAGTTTTGGTATTTGCCGATACCTGTATTTTCCTTGAATTTGTATATTGGGTAGAGAAACCAAAAGAATATGAATCATATTAGTTGGCTTGATTTTTTAGTAAATACATATTTCCTTTAGTTATTACCATGCTTAAGCATGTTAAAATGTATGAGCTTATGTTACTTTCACTGTTCATTCTATTGCTCTATCATATTTGATCTATCATTTAATTTCAAAGCACATATTTGGAGATCCTCCAGCAGGGCCTAGTGCTGAGGATTTGGTCAGTGGTTCAAATTTTTAGTGAAATATCACAATTCTCTATTACAATTTTGATACTACAGCAAAAACTACTAGCTTACTTAATGTCAATTTAAAACATTATTAAAGACAAATAACCAATCAGTAAAAAAATAACTACAAATAATCAAATTACAAATAGCACAACTAAATACAATAGAACAAAGAAAGGCTGCAAATGAAATAAACAGCTGGTTTGGGGGTATTTTCAGGTAGGTCTAACAGTAGTTTACAGATACATGAATTAAATATAGTAATCAAATGTGAAATAATATTAATCACTGTATAAAGTAAATATAGATTCATCTTTATAAAGTTACAAAAGTAATTCAGTCAAAAGCAGTGAATGATTACTTTGTATTTTGTAGTTTGATCTAACAGTAAAAAAAGAAAAAGTAATACATGCCTCGTTTTACTTTCTTTGCCATTTACAAATCAGACCGAACTACAAACTTCCCACTGATGTCTGTGAAAAAGGTATGCGCTCGACAAGCTTGCGTGTTTGTGCCGCTGCGCTCTCAATCCACTGCGTGTTTTTAGCTAATCAGCTTGTGCACCACAGCTATGTAGGCGTTACTATATTTTGTTTAATATTCCACTAATTAGATAACATTTACTCTCTGTTGTCAGTGTTTCTTTGTCTGGACACAAACACTACACACGCTGCATGGTATCGGTTGTTTGTATCGGAGCAATTTTTTGAGTACAAGTATGAGTACACAAGCGCAGTATCGGGCCCGATACTGGTTTCGGTGCATCCCTTATAACCATGATGTTCACACAGCGCACACAGTGCCTCTGCACGTACTCCCGATTTGTCTCAACATGGGGACTGGAGAGGTGGGAAAACAAAGGAACATCCGTTACTTATTTGAAAATGTAACTCGGATATTTTGTTGCAATTTTAAAATTAATTTGTTACTTTACTAGTTACTTGAAAAAGGTAATCTGACGTAAATCCCGTTACTTGTAATGCGTTTCCCCCAACACTGTTCATTAGTTCTTTTGACATCAGTGCTTTAATGCTTCACATTAGGCAGTGTTTAAAAGTCAGTGGCTGCATCTCACATGAGAGGCAGATATGTGGTTTTAAGATCTTTTTTCTCTTAATTAACAGCAAACAGTATGAATTTACCCCTATGGGACTAGTTAAGGATTGATGGATGGTAGTTTACACATATACAGAACTTGCTGCTGTGAGTTTTTCATTGTCCACCAGTAAACCGACTCTTGATCACAGAGACCAGACTGAATACTTGTTGCAGTTGTAGACTAAATCATGCGCTTTACTGTTACATTCTGAAAGTACCAAGAAAATCAGTTCACCCTCAAATTATGTCTTTGACTGAGTGTTGGAAGTGGAGCTATGGGTGCAGTTAAATTTAATGAACCCAGGGAGAGTGACTCTGCCATATGTATAGATGTCACGGTCAGACCCCTGGTTCATCCTCTTTACCAGGTTCTTCTCGTATAATAATGGATGGTAGGCACCTAGGGTGCAGGCAGCATCACTAAAGCGCTGGTAGTAGTGGCATAGCTCGGTTTTCCGTCGCGAAGGCAGGAACTCGTACACATGTACCACTTCACAGAGGGACATCATTAAAACTGTGCCTATGGAGGTAGAAGGAAAAAATATAGGTACATACAAAATCCACCACTGTTTGACAAGTCAAGCCCCTTTTCAAAAAAATGGATATGGAAAACAATTGTTCATACCCTCTGAATAAATGGTGAGAAGTATTACCTCAGCTATCCAGAGCTCGTTTCGACAACATTGTCTTGCTTCCTTTTAAGTTGCGGTGAAAAAGACTTGGTGTTGTTTTTATTCCACTATATTGAATACGTCAGCTATATTCAGTGTTGGATTATTAGATCATTACTAGGGCTGCAACTAACGATTATTTTAATAATCGATTAATCTGTTGATTAATCAATGAATCAGATTTTTTTTAAACTGAAAACAAAAAAGCATTAATTTCCAACCTTTTATTCAAAAACAGAACTTACAGTGCAAAAAATCAGAAAGTGCACAAACGGGTTGCTCCTTGAACATCCCTGAGCTGTTAAAATAATAATAATTTTTTAAAAATGGACTAACACAAAAAACCAACACATGTATGCTTTACATAGGCTTTTTGTTAAATAAAGTGCTCAAAAATATGTATATTTTTGTTTAAAGGGACCTGAGCTGTCAGAACAATAAATAATTTATATACAAATAAAGAAAAATACAAATCAGAAAACTTAACAGAATTTGTTTGAACGTCAGAACTTGTTCTCTACACTACACTCACAGACACACATGCTCACAAACTCTCACGACTCACAGATGCAGACATTCACAAACTTATTTTTTTTGTCAAATATGTTATTATCTTTAACAAAATGTTTCACAAGCACATGCACACAAAACACAAGTCTCGTGCAGTCGGATAATAGGTAATAATAATAGCAATAATAATAATTATAACAGAAGATAATATCTCTAGTTTATCCTAATATTAATTATAAATACAATGTATATAAAATATAAATACAATATAAAATAATATAAAAAAAACTAACTTTGGACCACCTCGTATGGTGTGTAAGGTAGGCCTATTTTGCAGCTCATCCTTTCGGAGGATATCGTGAAGTTTCTCTGAGTCATTTAGAGTTAATTAAAAATTCAGTGCTGCAAATTGCGGAAAAAAATATTTCCCTTGTAGTGGTACTTGGGACCAGTGTTGGGGGTAACTCATTACAAGTAACTTAAGTTACGTAATCAGATTACTTTTTTCAAGTAACTAGTAAAGTAATGCATTACTTTTAAATGTAAAGCAAAATAACTGAGTTACTTTTTCAAATAAGTAACGCAAGTTACTTTTTCACATTTATTGACTGACAGCTCTCCTGTCTTCATGTTGATAAAAATTGTGAGTAAGTGCAGAGATGCTGTGTGTAAACATGATGGTTATTGTAGTTCCAAATGTGAGCATGCATTTACTAATCTCACTTGCACAAAAAAGATTCAGTATTCCTCAAAATGAATACAATCAGTGAAATACAAGATCAGAATAATACCCAAACCTCCAATAATTAAATATGTTAAACAAAAAAATATATTTTATGCATTTAATTTTTTGCATTTAATCACTTTATTGACCAATTTACTTGCTGCTAATCTTTGATGAATCAGTTAAACCATAAGCATAATGACTATAGATTTTTTTTGTTTTTATTGAAGTGTTAAACTTTCTTCTCCTGCATCCTATTCTTCTGTGAATATTGTTTGCGCTGCACAGTCTTCTGTACACGCGTGAATTAGCATTTCCTTCAGCCTGAGGCTTATTATTTAAATTTCGGTCTGAAAGGGCCTTTACATTTGCCCAAAAATATAACTTTTTTTTAACCCAGGACAGAAAAAGTAACGAAAAAGTAACATAACGCATTACTTTTCCTAAAAAGTAACTAAGTAACGCAATTAGTTACTTTTTAAGGGAGTAACTCAATATTGTAATGCATTACTTTTCAAAGTAACTTTCCCCAACACTGCTTGGGACAGACAAGAAAGTGTTTTCATCTTCTGTCTATCTGATTCAAATCACAGTCTGCTAATTCAGTGTTAAGAATTTAATTGTTGTTTTTATTTATATTGTTGTCTATATAGTCGCGCAACACAATGAATCGATAAGGAAATTCGTTGCCAACTTTTTTAATAATCGATTTTTATCGATTTTATCGATTCGTTGTTGCAGCCCTAATCATTACACTAGCTTCACTCAAAACATAGCATGAAGAGGACATCTGCTGGTTAAAGCCGTGTAAATGCAACAAGAATAGCAAAAATGTCTTGTTTACGACTGTAACCCTTGTTCACTGCATAGACTACGACACTTTGGGGAACGCACTTACCGGCACGCATCTGAAGTATGAATGAAACTAATCCAATCCTGATTGGTGCTGTGACATGACGTAACATGTGACGGCATACACGGAAGCTACAAAGGGACGCCGGGACACAACAGAGTTAGCTTCTACGATGAGGCAAGTCTCTCCCAGGCAGAGAAGGCGTGGCGGAGGGACGCAGTGTCTCCTTCTCTTCTCAGGGAAAAAGGGTTACAGTAGTAACCTGAGACGTTCCCTTTTGAGGGAACTCGAACTGTGTCAACTACGACACTTTGGGGAATGAGTACCCACTATGCCACAACGAGCCTTGCCTGTCCCAGTGTAAAGCTGCGCACAGGCACACTTAGGATGAGCGCACTAGAGTGCCTGGCGTAGAAGGAATGTCTAGGCTATAGAATCTGATAAAAGTATGAGGGGTGGCCCATCCTGCTGCATCGCACACTTCTTGGATTGGGCCCCAGAAAGGTTGGCTGTAGAGGACGCCATGCCTCTGGTTGAATGAGCCCTCACGGCCAAAAGGCGAGCTGCGCACCTGATAGGCCATAGCGATAGCCTGAACGACCCAGTTACTGATGGTCTGTTTGGATGCGGGAAGCCCCTTCTTGGGCGACCCAAAGCATACCAGCAACTGGTCTGATTTCCGCCATGAAGAAGACCTCTGGACATATATCTTGAGCAAGTTAAGTCTTTCTTTATCCGCCGTCACGTGAGGTGGTGGATGAAAGCCTGCAGAACCGTAGGTAGTGCCACATTAGATGGCACTTTAGGCATATAGCCCAGCCTGGAATGCAAGATAGCCTTCATGTCGCCTGGAGCAAACTCCAGGCACCCATGAGATATAGAGAGCACCTGAAGATCTCCTACTCTCCTCAGAGAAGTAATGGCTAATAAAAAAGCTACCTTGAGGGAAGGTTCTTGACCTCTGCTGACTCCAGAGGTTCGAAAGGGGCCCAGAGCAGCCCTTCGCAAACCACTGCCAGTTCCCATGTGGAAACTCTGGTATGAGCCGCAGGTCTCATCCTCCGAGCCTAACGGAGGAAACGAACGACCAGCTGATCTCTCTCCAGAGGCCCATCACCCAGAGGAGCGTGGAAAGCTGCAATGGCAGCCACGTACAGCTTGAGTGTGGATGGGTAAAGACCAGCCGAGAAGCGATCTTGGAGAAGCTCCAGCACTAAAGCCACTTTAGGCCGTACAATCTCCTCGTGGAAGGAGCTCTGAAACTGAGTATGGTGTCAACCACTCCAGCCGACAGGCCAGCCTCTAGGTACTGAGCCCCAGGGGCCAGGCCCAAAGTTTCAACAGGTCTGGTCGAGGGTGAATATTGAGCCCCCAGCCTGTGGAAGCAGGCCCCTCCTCAGAGGGATCTGCCAAGGCTGGGATGCCAGGAGTGTCTGAAAACCATACCCGGGCCGGCCAGTACGGGGCAACTAGAAGTAGGCTGATCCCGTCTCGACAGACCCTCTCCAGAACTCCCAGGAGCAGAGCTATTGGGGGAAAGGCGTACAGGCGTAGCCTCGGCCACATCTGTACCATGGCATCCAACCCCAATGGGGCTGGATGGGTGAGAGAAAACCACAGTGGACTGTGGGACGTCCCTCGAGACGCGAAGAAATCCACTTCCACTGGGTCGAACCTCTTGCATATCAATATTACCACCTCGGTGTGAAGTCTCCAGAGACCGTTATATACGTTATACTCTCCGGGACTAATTTCGGGTATTATTCGAGATTTGTTCTCGATCCCCTGAAGCGGCTCTCCGGCAGGGTTTGGTCAAACCGATTCTTGATGTGCGGATGCGAGCGCTGCCTGGTCGCAAGCCTGTGGGGTAGACAGAGCAGCGTGCGTTCGCTGGAAACCAATGTGTCCCGAAGCGCACTTAATGGCGGGATACAGACATCGATTTCCTGAGGGCTCCCCAGAGGGGAGGCTCTTTCAGTTTCGTTCTGAACACCCTGAAGCGGAGGAGAAGCGGCTCTCCGGCAGGGAATAATCAAAAACAGTTTCCGATGAATGGACGCGAACACTGCCTGGCCGCAAGTCTTTCAAGAGCTGACTGTGAATGCCTCGCACCCAAACAGTATTATTTCACAGATTGCATGTGTCCCTTTTATTGCAGACCCTTCATCTAACCGCTGCCTCGGCAAACGCGAGATTCGAGTCGTTCACAGTATATTTGGCTTTCATCTCTCAAGAAGAAAGTCATGGGCACAAAGCTGAAACACCCGAAAACGCTTATTGAGATCAGGAGCTGATCCTCAGGAGCTGACTGTGAATGCCTCGCACCCACACAAAATCTTTATTGCAGAGGAGACCCGTAATCCACGCGCTGCCTCGGCAAACGCGAGATCCGAGCCACTATAGATTCTGTATTGCAGTGCAGACCTTTAATCTACGCGCTGACTAGGCAACGCGAGATCCCAGCCACATAATCTTTATTGCAGAGTAGACCCGTAATCTACGCGCTGCCTCAGCAAACGCGAGATCAGAGCCACTATAGATTCTGAGAGAGATAGAGAGAGAGGGAATCTTTTTCAACTTTAAACTTTTTGCATCATTGCAAATCCCATTCATAAGCTGTATGGACATCTATATGTAAGGAACTACTTTGTCAACTCTCTAAAAATGTAAGGTGTTTTTGTTTTGAAAATCCCAAATTCATCAGTAAATTTAGTAAGATATTTTATATATTTTATTTTATATTATTTATATACTTTTAAATTAACAGAATGTTTTTTCAACTTTAGTTATTGTGAAATATTTGTACATTAATAATTGCATATTTACAACCATTTCGTTTATATTAGTATCCCGCTACCATAATTTTTTAAAACGGCTACTGTGTTCAAAGTTATTGTTTCCTAAAAACACTGGTTGTTTAAAAATACTAGATGGAGACATCACCCTTTTATCTTACCCCCCCCCACACACACACACGGATGAGCGCTCCCTATGTTTTGAGGCAGTGTGAGATCATTCATACACTGTTTCTCAAGGAGTATGTTTTTTCTTCAACTCTCTAAAACATTTAACTGTCTGCATTTTTTTTTGTGGCTCCATTTTATTTAAACTGAAATGCTTGGTTCAGTGGATAGGTCTACATTTATTTAAACTTTTTGTGTAAGGTTTTAGTAAGATTTATTTTATTTAAATTGAAATGCTTGGTTCAGTGAATAGTTCTACATTTATTTAAACTTTGTGTTTGAGGTTTTAGTAAGATTTTATTTTATATTCTTTTACAGAACAGATAAACTTCCACAATTTTTTTCTTATCACTTTCACTTTCGCCCGTGATAAGCTCAGGGATATGGAGGGGATGCGGTGACAAAACACCAACTTCAAACGATCAAACTAACTGTCACCATCAATCATTTTGACAGAAAGTTTAACCACAAGGGGCGGAACTAGATCAAAGGTCACCATCCATCATTTTGACAGAAAGTGCAACCGGAAGGGGCGGAACTAGATCAAAGGTAACCGGAAGGGGCGGAACCAGAAGGGGCGGAACTAGGTCAAAGGTAACCGGAAGGGGTGGAACTGGAAGGGGCGGGGCAAGATCAAAGGATAGCCACGCCCATCTGTCAATCAATCCTTTTGACAGAAGGTGTCTGGTATTAACTACTTAAGGGCGTTCCCCAAAGTGTCGTAGTCAACGCAGTTCGAGCTCCCTCGAAAGGAAACATGTTCAATGACGTTGTACATACTTTGAAACTGCAGTGCGCGAGAATAAACAGACCGTTATCGTTCATTGGTGTGGACGCAAATATTGTTATTTTTATAGTTATCTTTTTAGTTATCGTTCTTGGTGTGAACGGCCCTATAGGAATATAACGGTTACCGGTTTGACGATAAACCTTGATAAAATTTCCTGATGGTTAGTATTACCGTTATGTATTTTATTTGATTATGGCGATTCAGGGCTCCAGACTAACTTTTTGCCTTGGTTGCACTGGTGCGCCTAAATTTTTTATTTAGGTGCACCAGCACAAAATTTAGGTGCACCCACATTTTTCCTCAGCCCACGTCGCCTTTTTACGGCACAATTTCAAGGTCACCTTTTTATCACGCTCCATGCATTAATATATATTATGTAAATGATTTTAAACAAGAATGAGGTGTAGGTAAATACATTTTTTTTATTTGAAGCACAATTATACTGTATATAAAAATACAAATCTTTAAAAAAAAATGTGCTTAAAGTGCTTCACTGAGCTGCCAAACTAAAACATTTCAAGCTAAATAAAACATTTCAAAATAGAAATAGAAAGTGCTACTGTTTAAAAGTGCTTCCCTGAACTGATGGCTGAAGTAGCTCCATGTCTGGGCTGTTGTCGGAGCATTGACGGGGAGTGTTGAGCCTACTTTTCTTAAAGAAAAAACTCTCTGTGTCTATTTCTTTTCATTGTTCGTCGTCTGTTTTCTTGCGTTTATTTTGCTGATGCTGATTGCCGTTGGCTCGTTTACACTGTAGGTCTTAATGACCAATTGTGATTTGTTGCCTATATCCATTTTTTTGACCATCCATTTACACTTGACATAGATATGAAACATCGCTCATTTTTAAAGGGGGTTCTTGCACAGATGGACGAAGATCTTGCACTCTTGCGAGAGAGATCTCAGGACTGTTAACATACACGATCTCATGAAAGTGTGTATCTATAGCACAAATTTTATTTCTCGTGCCATTTACACGCCAAAATAGTTTTTGCGTGCATATGATATGCACTGTAAACGTGCGTATTGCACGCCATAAAGTGCGTATCTTATGCAGGCAATATTTTTGGCTTAAATGGCATGATAAATAAAATTTGTGCTATAGACGCACTTTCATGAGATTAATGAGGAGCAGTGGGTCCGAAATTTTTGGATGAGCAAGCCAACAATATGTTATGTCAACGTTTGTCCACATTCCTCTCCTACGACGACACAACGTTTCGTCATCCGTCCCTTTGCAGATGCGCGTCGGGGTTGCTCTCGTCATTAAACCGCGGATACGTTGCCTAATGCCTCAGAAAATCCAATCTGCCTGTTTACATGACGCGTTGGCACATATCTGATTTATTTCCACATATGAACGAGGCCTGAAACCGATCTCGAAATATCTGAATACATGCGTTTTTTGTTCCTGTTTAGGCTACACGGTCATAGAACACATCCGATCTGTCACATATGAGCAAAAAATGTGGAATTGGGTCACATTTCACTGACAGTGTAAATGGATGCTCAGGTCGCAATTTCAATCACACAGCACGAAGCAGTGTAGGCCTACAGGAATATCTGGACCACAGCCAATCAGAGGCAAAGACCCGCCCCATCTCTGTCTCTGATTGGTTTAGACCACGATATGATCCAACCATGAGTGTGAGTTGCGACAAAGGAGAACAATCGCTAAGTTTGTAGAGAGGCAGCGGATGTGAGGACGTTAGGTGCACCGGTGCGACCTAGGAAATATTTTAGTCGCACCCTTACAAATTTTGGTCGCGTCGCACTCTAGAGCCCTGCGATTTGAAAAACTCAGTGTAAATAATTTTCAGCATTAAGAAAAGTTAGCAATAATCTCACGTAGGCGCATCATGCAGTTTAGGCTTCTTTTTGTGTGAAAGCATGATGGAAAACAGCGCTGAGAGAAATTTTTACTTGAGAATGTATTGATTAATTTTATGAATGTATCTCTAAGGGGAGCCGACTGTCCTTTTATCGTCTCTCCATATAATGCCTAATAAAGCAGTGTTTATAAGCGCAGCATTGCTTTGTTTTTGAAGTTACCAGAGAAACAATTATATTAATACTAATGATAAAAATACCAAAAGAGTAGTTTGATGCAAGTAATTATTGGTCTAATTATTTTATGGTTTCTATGCTGTTTATAATATGACTAAATATATGATCATGTAACATAGGCTGTAGGCTTATTTATATAAAAAAAAAAAAAAGTAAATGGACTTAAACTTCCAAAAACCTGTAGAGTAGTGGTCTGGGGTCAAACATTTCGACACGCAAAGTGAAACATTCACGTGACTGTAAAGAAAGTTGATCACGTGTTTCTCTGAAAACAATACGCGCTCCGGCACGGAGCTTCATGAGAAATTCCGCTGTGAACACGATACACGCTTTGAAGCTTCAGTGTCATATGTAACATCACTACCTTCTCCTCTTCTTCTGCTTGCACCACACCCTGACACATATATTATAACGCATTTCATTTTGGGGCTTGTTGTTTGAGCTTGGCTCATAAAGTGATCAGGTTTATGGAGTTATTAAAGTGACAGGTGCAGGTACAAATGGTTTATATTGAAAACAAGACTAAAATATTGCAAAATTTTAGTCTTGTTTTCAATATAAAGCATTTGGATTATTTTGATTTCTTATAGGCTTGCTTGTATCTTTTTCACTTTTTTCTTTTTTTTTTAAGCAAGATCTGGCAACATGAATGAGTCGGGCTGTTTCCCTGTGGCTTTCTTGCACTAAGCAGTAGACACAGAAGAGAGGCACATATCTTATCTGCATTTAAATAGGTCATTAACAACTAGTTCAGCTTGGTTACGTAAACGGCATAGAATCTTTATTTTTTATGTGGTTGTCACTACCTGCATTTTTGGGGAGTTAATTTAGTTGTAGAATGCGATTGTCGCTTCCAGAAATTACTAAACTGTGTGTGCAGAATAGGATTAAACACTAAAAGGTGAATTGACAATTAGCTGCAGCGTGTACATGACCATGGTTTGTGGTTTCTAAAGCATTTATGAAAAGATTTCTGTTTTTATTCTTTTATTTTTTATGTAATAAAACTTACCCAGCAGGCCTGATGAGGGTGGGTTTTTTTGTATAGTTTCGTCCATATTGTCTTGTATTCGCTGCCACAGCTGCCATTCCATCCGTGGGTGTATAATATAAAATGGTTGTTGAGGGTGCAAGCGTCGATATCGCTGATACTGTTTAAATATTGGGTAATCTGTCTTGTTGAACCACTGAAAGCATAACAAAAGAGGATTATTACATTTCCCCAAATTTCATTAATGAAATTTGGAATGCTTACAAATATAAAAAAAAAAAAAACTTGAAACCCATGTAACCGCATTTTACTTATGTAATTTGTGATACAGGATATTCAGTTAGAAGAAAATGTAGGTGTTAACTTGATTAGAAAAGTACTGTTTCCAAGTAGTGTTCTGATATAAATTTTGTCCAGCTGTATGGAGAAATTGAATTGCTGACTTGTGCTAGGAAAAAAGAAGAAAAAAGCTCAGCATCTCCCCTTCGGGAATCGAACCCCGGTCTCGCCCCCGCGTAAAAGTACTGTTTCCAAGTAGTGTTCTGATATAAATTTTGTCCAGCTGTATGGAAAAATTGAATTGTTGACTGGTGCTAGGAAGAAAGAAGAAAAAAGCTCAGCATCTCCCCGTCGGGGTATTGAACCCCGGTCTCGCCCCCGCGTGATAGGCGGGGATACTTACAGTACCACTATACTAACGAGGAGTGACTTAGTGGTCAAGTGCTTCAATATGTACAAAAACTACGCTTCATCAACCTAGGACCTTGTGGTGAAACCTTCTAATTAAGCAAGTTTCCTGGAATTTTGTGAGTTTGCCAAATGCTTGACAGTGAAATATGGTGAGCTCTTACCTCCCGTAGATCAGACGAATAAGGGCCAGGGTCCCAGCTCACTAAAATCCCTGCACTGTACAAAGAACTGGAGAGGAAATGGTGGGCTTCAGATGCCATTACCTATGCAATAAACATAAATTATGGTCTTTTAAGAGATCGTTACTACATGTCATTTTAACCTTTCCCGAGTTAGCAAACAATTTACCTGGGAATTGATTAGTCGCACTGTTGTTTTAGAGCCCACATCTTTCTCAAAGCCTGTTGTCGGTGCAGCATTGAAACGTATCACTGCATCATGTGTATCTAGATTTCAGGATTCTTTTTAGTAATAATGCCTCATTCATACATAAAATCATCCAATTTTTTATAATATCAAAGAATGACATATTACATATATATATATATATATATATATATATATATATATATATATATATATATATATATATATAACTGGGTGCACATAACTTTTTTGGTCTGGTTCTCAAGGGTGCACATGGAGATGCTGCTTGGTACTCATATTTTGCACGGCACACTTATCCTACAAGCTGTCGTCATCCCATTTCTCCTGACTGCTCTCCTCTCTATCTTTTCTCTCGAACATTGTAGGTGATGATGATGGTTTAAAAAAAATTACCAACATTACTGACACAGACACATTAATGTTAGGCTGCTGTCACTTTAAGACTGAATGCACGGACTGAATATACTGACACACATCCAGTTTCTTTCTCAACTGTTCACTTATGACATGACAGAAAGAATTTGCTGAGACGGGTATTTTGACATTTTGTGTGTTTGTGTTCGTTCAAGCGCAAGGTTATTTTCGTAAACAAAAACGGAAACGTAGACTAAAATTGTTGTTATTTTTTTTCCCCTAAACTGAAATAAAATAGAAATTTCAACATAAATGAAAAACTAAACAAAACTAACAACAGTTACTGAAAATAAATATAATTAAGTTAAACTAAAATAAAATAAGCAAATTATTTAGCAAAAATAAATAATCGGTTTCGTAAGTAATAAGTTCTCATCATGTACCGGAAAATCAACTTTTTCCATTCCACTACTCTACTTTATTTTTCAATGTATGACTGTTGCGCTTGAGTCTTGCGTCTTTTGTAGCGTATCATGCATGACAAGACGTTCTAAAACACGGCACTCAAGTTAAAATAAGTTAAACTTTTAAAACGCGTCTCAGACCATGCGCTTTTTCCCCATTCCACTGCCCACGTCTTTTTTCCATTTTCAAAGCAAAACCGCTTTCTGTGTGAACTTGCCCTATGAAGCAGAAATGGCCAAATACGTATTTCCATCATGTCTAGACCTCATGCAAATACAGCTGTACCTTAATTCCAAGTAAGATAGCCATCTAATGTGAAACTAAACAAGATACCACTCTGAGCAGAAAACAGAAAAAACAAATAGCGTGTCTAGCCCACAAATAGACGTATTGTAAGAGTAGAAGTAAACTAAATGTCTGGTCTGAATAGAACACATGAATATGAGTATAACTATGAGTATATGATATTAAAAAATGCAATAGACAAAAAGCATAAATGAATCAATGCAAGAATAATGTTTGAAAGGATTAATCATAGAAATAACCATAAAAGAAAATTCATAATAATCATACGCATATGTATGACAATATTTAATTTTTAATATGAACGAGTATGAATGAATAATTTTTACTTTTAAGTTGCATTTGTTTGGTTCTTTGTTCAATCTCAAACAATTATTTTATTTTTTTTATTTAGAGGTTTGCAGAAGATTTAACTGTAAACTGCAAACATTAAACTTTGCTGAAATTACATGTATTTAACTGGAAGTGAAAAGAACAGACTTATCATCATGATTGCCCTCTTACCAATGTGTCCCTGTCCCCAAAATGAGGGTACTCAAAAGTGCTTCCCTACACGTTTTCTGCTGCACATTGTTTATTTTTACCACGCACGCGCACCAGTTATGTGCACCCCTGTGTATGCATATATATATATATATGCATACACATACATACAATATATTATTTTATATCTGGAAATTCAAGCCAAAATGCTTTATTATATAACCTTAAATTAATATCTAATGATGTAAATTACTGTAATATTGAAAAATATCTAATCTCTTTTTTTTTTAGTTGATGGATGCAAAACATTATAGGATTATTTAAACAAAACATTCTGTCATCAATGCAATGTCAAACAGTGGTGATCATTTATAATAATAAAAACAGATAAAAGAATAACTAAATAGATTAAATAAATAAATAGATCCAGATTATGTTATGAATTATAATGGATTACCTATTTCCTTTCCTAATCCAGAGTTTTTGAGAGAACCTGCAGATGATACCACTGCACAGGTCTTAAACGGGCCAATATCAGTGGTTATTTGATGCTGAGGTAACTGAGAGGCCCAGGGCAAACCAGAAAATGGCTCCATATCCGGTGTTAAAGTTGTAATCTGAACCATCTCCTTGATTTGACAAAGAAGTTTAGGGCCACTGAGTTTGGGACGATGTGCTGCAGGTCCAGGGTACGTAACTCCATATTTATTCATTGCCTAAAATGATAACAAAAAAGACTATGATAGATAGGTATATCACATTTATTACAAGAAAGTAAGGTAGGTAAGTAAGTAGTAGGTAGGTAATTAGTAGGGTTTTGTATCTCAGAGAGTCTATTTACACCAAGTGCTGATAGCCCACCTTGGTGGCAGAGGCTATTTACACTAATTCCGTCTACCATTGTTTGATTGAGCCAGACAAAATTACAAAAGTAACAAAAGTGACATCTGATGGTTAGGAGAGTAAGATGGGCGTAAGCTTTTGACGCAACCAACCTGAGTTGATAACCAACGTTTTCCGGATTTTAAAAAATATAATCATATACACTGATAGCAGTAGAGCTTCTTCCTCAGAGGATTATGTAAAATGGATTAACTGAAGAGACTTCATGCCTTGCTGATCAGCAGTCCTTGCAGTTTTCTACTGTTTTTATATAGTAAAGGCTTTTAGATGTCTTTCAGTTTCGCTCACCTGGTAGTTCTGCACCACCTTCCTCAGCCTTTTTCCCAGCATGGTGCTTGACATCTCCTCATTCCAGACTTCTCCAAGTGCTCCATTAGGCCCAAAAACCACAGAATCCCCACTTGCGGCACCCTCTCCTCTTCGTTGGCCTCCAAAAATAGTCTCTAACGCACGTCTTAGCGGTTGTGCCAAAAGCCAGTAAAATAACCCATGCTCTCTTCTTTTCCCCCTGAGGCTGCGGTCCTTGGAACTGCTCTCCATTGAGTAGTTAGAAGATGACAGGATGGGAATAGGCTTCTGAGGATCTCCAGGAATGACACCTGGGAGCTTTTGAGGGTCAGTATACATGGGTTTTGACCCTCCTGCTCCCCGCAATACCTTCGATAGATCAATGTCACTTTTAGTAATAAAGTATTTTTAATTTTTTACTTAATAGAGTGCTGCAGGGATGACGTAATTTTGTAGGCCAACCCGGAAGTTAGCATCGCTCTGGTTCCCTGGTCAAGAAGCCAATAGCGTTTTTTCCAGTAACTTGGATTATTGCCGAAAATTAGCTCTTTCAAACTTTATTTAAAATCTACAAATAGGAAACTTTAAGTTAGAATAGTTTGCAAGAGCACGATTATTAACACAAGGCTGTAAAAGCCGACTATAGTGTTGATGACTTTTCCTCTTTGTGATGATGTTTAACTCTTTCCTCGTTTTCTAAAAAAGTTGCCAGCCAGCGCCAGCATTTTTGATCATATTCACAAAACGTTCATGACACCCAGGATATTTTGTTGTATGAATATGTAAACAAACAAACGTTGAATAAAAAGTTTCATTACAACAACATTTTGAAAAAAAAGCTGAGAAAGTCATGTTTTTGTCAGTCCATCAACACCCTCAAGTCGTATAATTCTTTGTGGTTTCTACATTTGATTTTATAACGTTAGATAGTTTTTATTTATATGCTGTTGAATGTTTGATGATTACGCTAGCTTACTTGTGCGTAAGCAATCTACTATCCATTCCTTCTGGTTTACACAGATCTTCTTCACTTGTTTTTGGATCCCGAGGTGCTGTACTATAACATGGATTGCCGGAAAAACTCATCAATGGGTGGGAAAGTATTAATGTTCCCACCCATTGATCCCACCCATAGTCCCATTTTAGTCACTTGTTTGCAACCGTCTTTTTAAAGACAAAAGCAATATTTACATAATCTCAAGTGATGTACTGTTGATGTATTTTTTGGCATAGAATAAAACGCATATCTTAAGCTTGTCTTAACCACCAGTGTTGGGAATAACGGCGTTTAAAAGAACGGCGTTAGGTAACGACGTTATTTTTTCAAGTAAGGGGTAATCTAACTAATTACTTTTCCCGTCGTTACAACGGCGTTAACGTTACTGAACGTTAAATGCGGTGCGTTACCACGGGCGTCAGTTTGGTTTGAAATGTGCTGGCGACAGAGATGTATTCGGACGTGCATTTTCAGAAATGCTGATACAAAGTTGTGCAGTCTCTCTGGTCAACCAGTAAATAAATCCATCGATCCGCAAATGTTATTTGAGTTCTTAAGTGGGCTAGTGGTAGATCATTTGCGAAGTATGTCAGAGATTACGGGTTCGAATCCACAGTTCTATAGCTGTTTTTTTTCCTCTCTCATCAAAACTGAATTTGTTCAGCAGGGACACGTTTGTGTGCATTTTATGTTGTGATTTCACCGAAACGAATAGTCTCCACAACGGTGATAGATTGAAGCGCGCGTCCGAGTGAAGACTGTACGTGACAGCGCGAGCCACAAGAGAACAACTATCCATGCAACTGATAGCAGCGGGAACGAGCGCTCAGTTTGATTTAAAAAAACAACACTTTTTAACTCTAGATCTCATATTTAATAGCGAACTAAATGTGAATGCTCTGCTAACTGGAGATGTTTTATTTATTTGTATTAACATCCGTGCCTCAATGTTTCAAAAAGTGGTGGGTACAAAATGACTCATGACGGAATCTGGTGGGGACGTGTACCCACCGAAATCGACGCCTATGTGCGTTACTATTATAGACAGTAAAGGTTACTATGTAGGCTATTGATTGAATAAACTGTAATCCGAACGCACCCAGTGGCTCACACAGCTAGTGAGGAGGTGGGTTAATAACGAGGTATGGGATTATGATTGGCTAAGGCAGAGTCATGTTTCCTGGTAGCCAATCAGATCCACTGTTTTTACACACATGCCAGCACAAGCGCCACACACACACACACACACACACACACACACACACACACACACAACAGCTAAACAGAGATTCGATGAAGCAGCAAAAATGGCGAGTCAGGAGCAATCCAATGAAAAGTTGGGATTTCTACTAAGTTCAACTGACTTGTGAAAACTGCTAAAAAAAACTGTCTTTTTTAACAGTAATGTAAATAGTTACTTTCCCTGGTAACAAGTTACTTTTATTATAGAGTAATTCAGTTACTAACTCAGTTACTTTTTGGAACAAGTAGTGAGTAACTATAACTGATTACTTTTTTAAAGTAACGTTCCCAACACTGTTAACCACAGATCTTATTTCAGGCATTTAACAAAAAAAACACTGACTTTGGGATGATGGAACTGGATGTGCAAAATAAAACTAATTTTATTGTTTGAAGTCTCATTCCTACAGCACTCTATTATGCAGATTCTATAGAGCAGAAAGCAGTGTGAGGAAAGGAATCTCTTTGACATACCTTAACAATTGTGTGTGCTCTTGGTTGAGCTCGAGTTCTCGCCTTCACGCCAAAAATGGCATCTGTGACAGGTATGCTGTTTTCAGCGCAAAGGGTGTACAGGAGAGCCATAGTCATACAGAACAGAGCCATGCACAGGGCTCCTCGACGGGCCCGACGTCTTAACCTCCAGAGTAGGCTAACACGATCCATGGCAGCCCCTGGGATCTGGATAATGAATTACAGACAATATTACAAAATTAAAGGATGACCTCTGAAAATGAAGTTGGCAGCTTCATAGAAGCATATGAATAGGTTCAGCTGAATTGAAGACAAAAATAGTTTAAAAATATGTTTTTTGAAGTTCTAGTAAACTCAATCTGTGTGAAAGGAACAGGCCATGTTAGAAATTAAATTAGTGTGAAGGGAAAAGCATGTTCAATATACCAGAGAATTGCTGGTTTTTGTAGATAAACGTTTATTTACAGGACCTAAAACTAACTTTTTGCCAGTGATCGCACACTGATTGACAGCTTTTCTGGGTTCCGTTTTGGATGTTTGTACACAGAAAACTTCCTAGATAGCGCCGAGTAACACGTTGAAATATTTAAATTGGCAAGGCTTAAACTTAAGTGACGATGCAGTGAATAACAACAGCTTTAAAACCATGTCAGTGGGCAGTAGAGTACGTTATTTGTCAAGCATATAACATATTTAAACAAAAGAATCAGGTTAAATGTTGCAATGATTGATCCACAAACTGGAAATACAGAAGTCTAACATGGTGCTGTGCTGTGATGAACAAAGCGAGTACAAAAATCTGAATGGCTGTTTGAAATATTTTAATGCTGTTCAGCAGCCTGCATTTTTTACGGTTACCGGAGTAACGGGTGCATTTCTGTTGCTCCAAAAGCGCCATCTATTGTCAGAGAGTGAATGTGTATTTTCATTCAGTGCGTCTCCTTCACTGTTCCAACTTGCTGCTCTTGCATGTTGTGCTTGTTTACATCAGTGTGTGTATGCATATTTATGATTAATCTTATGCCTGATGAAAACTGCTTCGTTAATGTTTCTTGTCTCTCATTGTTACGAATTACAATGAATCACGGAAATTCTATATTTTAAAAATAGCGAAATTAAACAAAAGTTTATTAGTTTGCGTAACTAATTGTATTTCTGTCTGTCTTTTAACATTTCTATTGTAACAGCTATCAAATATTATATATTGAGTTTATTATAATTGAGCTACTTGCATATTATCTTGCACTTTATGACCATTTACTGAAGCGTCGCGATGGCATTCGTTATCAGCATTCATCAGCTTCTGTAAACATAAAGCCCGCCTACTTTGATTTGATTGGTCATCTCAAACATTTTGACATTGATGATCAGTGTTTGACCACTGGCGGCAGCTCGGATGAGTAGGTCGGTTATCTTGGCTGTGTGCAATATTCGTGCAGCACCAAAGCAGAGTTAATATTAGGTAATTATCACTACCTTTATTATATACACCTCAGAAAAAAGTCTGGTCCTTGTGGACCTCAATGGTGGATACGGCCCTGGTTGGGTTAATTGTTGTGTTAAATATGTAACATGCTGTAATACATTCAGCAGTCATTCAGCATACATTTTTAGTTAACCTACATTTAAGCTAGCAGAGTTTAGTAATGCAGTTCAGCTCTCTGGAGTACATTTGAAACCTGCCAATGCCTTAAAGGGAGCAGACAAATTGGTTTAAGAAATTGTGGTAGTTCCATTGGTGTTGGCCTAGAAAAGACCATTTTAACTAAAGTAATGTTTTTACACAGAATATTATAATTTTAATAATTATGCCCAAAATAAAGGGTCCATAAAATAATTGTAGTTCCCTTTCGTAGTCATTCCGAGTTACGTCGGATGACGACGAATGGGGGTTTCGCTTAGAACACCTATCGACTTCGAGTATACAAAACGAGCCAATGGCAAAGAAATGCCATGGGTCTGCGGAATTTGCATGACGTAACTCCGCCCCACCTCGTGAGTATAAAAGGAGGACGCCGGCAACATGCAGTTGTGTTTTCACTTCGGAGCCAAGAATATCTCTTCACTCCACAGCCATTTCTGACTTCGCTCTACGAGACGAGCCACTCTCTCCGGTGTTGGTGTGACGGCGATCTGCAGCGAGTTCACATTGCCTGCTGATCTGTGCAGTGATCTGCCAGTGAGTGTGTTTCTCCCTGCTCGCTTCAACATCACAGAGATTTTTCTCCTCTCTCAAAAGAGCTCGCACGCGCCACGTCTTTTTAAAGACGGCTCGCCCGTGCATTTCTGGTTGCGGCAGATTGGTATTGGACTCTAGTGTGTTTGGATATTGATCATGCTTGAACAGCGCTCGTGGGTGATTCATGATCTCTCTGTGGGAACATGATCATCGCGCCATTTAGGTCGAGACTCGGTGAACTCGCAAGAGTGAGAGTCCCCTCATCCACCCCCCGATCTTCGGCTGGTGGCCAGGGTGACCTGAGGGTGATGGTCTGGAATAAGGCGCCGACTCCGTGTCCGCGACCCCAGCCCCCCTCTTCAATGACGGTGCCCGCTAGCGATCAGGTGATTCCACGAGTCTACCCTCGGGTGGCCCGTGTGTTTTCATTTGAAGCTACAGAGGATGGTACTATGTCTGTAGCAGCATCACTAGGTGGGCTTGATTCTTCTGGAAGTGACGACTCGTCACAGCTGCCACCTTCCGGTGTGCTATGGCTGTGCCTGAGTCTGATCTGGAGATGACGGCCATGCTTTCCCGGGACGATTGGTTTTTGGGTAAGGCCGCCGACCCGCGTCCACGGCAACCCCCAATATCTTTCTTTCCGGACGTGCATGATGAGATCTCGACGTCCTGGAAGACCCCCTTGTCTTCTCAGGACCGCTCGTTGGTCTCATCCGCCTTTCCCTCCCCTCAACGGGGCCGCTGCCCATGGGTACACTGGGAACCCCCCGGTTGAACGCTCTGTTGCGATGCTACTGTGTCCTCAAAGTGCTTCCCGGCGCAATCCTAAGCACCCGTCTGAAGCCTGTAGTTCTTTTCGTCTACACTAATCTGTGGCGAAATCCTATAGTGCCACAGGACAGGCAGCCGCCTCACTGCATCCCATGACCGTTCTGCTGGTCTACCTGACCCAGATGCTCATGGATATGCATGAGGGCGGGACTGACTCGAGGCTCTTCAACGAGCTGCGCACCGCCACTGACCTTGCTCTCCGAGTGACGAAGGTGGCCGTGCGCTCTCGGAGTCAGGTGATGTTTACCATTCTGGGGCTGACCGGTCTGATGTGCAGGATGTCGGGGGGACTCGTCTGCACGACACCCCCATATCCCAGGTCGGCTTCTTCAGCGGTGCGGTTGAGTGCTTCTGCCCAACAGTTCTCAACCGCCCGTGAGCAGATTGAGGTTATTCTGCCGATGGCCCCGCCGTCCGCTCAGATCCCTCAGTTTGCCAACTGCCGAAGGCGCCCTCCCACGGTTCCAACCCCGACCGTTCACCCGGGCTGGCTTTGGAAGACCGTGGGGGGATGCCTCAGCCCTCTCCAGCCCCGCCCCCCGCTGAACGCCGGGTTAAGCGGCACTTTTGAGATGGGCTGCTCAGAGATGGGACTCAGTTCTTTCCAGGAGTTGGTAGCAGGGCCACTCCTTTCCCCGGTGGAGGGCTGGGGAAGAATCCTTATTCAGAAAGAACTGACTCTCTCGTCTCTGAGCATACAGAGTTCACGGTCGACACGGTGCGCCGCTCCCGAGCCGTGCACCCCTCGTCCCCCTCTGTCTCAGAGCCGGATGACAGTGTGTGCCGTCCCTGGACCGTACCACTCTCATCCCCCTCTGTCGCCAGACCCCTGGCAGAGCAGGGCCCCGCGGAACGCTGGTACTTCCCTGGCCTCCTCTGTCAGGGAGCGGTTTTGACCGTGCCCCCACTCTGGGCCGCTATGCTGTCCACCTCTGGGCCGGTCATTCCGCTTCGCTGCACCACCGAGGGGACGTCTGTGGTTTGTTGACTCCGCTGGCACAGTTCTTGGGAGCCTGCCTAGAGCTTCCCTATCTTTTCCGCTGGGTCACGCGAGCCATCGGCTCGGCTATGCGATTCAGTTCGCACGGTCTCCTCCCCGCTTCACTATGGTCGGTGGCTATGAGAGCGGAGGTTGCTACCCTACTGGCGAAGGGTACGATTGAGACTGTCCCTCCAGCCGAAATGAGGTCCGGGTTTTCAGCCCCTACCGCATTGTCCCGGAGAAATCTGGTGGGTTATGGCCAATCCTGGACCTACACATCTGAACCGCCCCTTCACAGGCTGCCGTTCAAGATGCTCCTGGCCAAACGCATTCAGGATGTGTGCGGCCACAGGATTGGTTTGCAGCGATCGACCTGAAGGACGCCAACTTTTATTTCTCCGTTCTCCTTCGACTCAGGCCATACCTACGGTTTGCTGTCAGGGCGCGCAAATATCAGTACGCTGTTCTCCCATTCGGACTAGCCCTGTCTCCTCGCGCCTTCTCAAAGGTTGTTGAGGCAGCCCTTGTTCCTCCATGGGAACACAGGGTTCGCATCCTGAACTATCTCGACGACTGACTGTCCTAGCTCACTCTCGAGACTAGGTTTGCGAACACAGGGACCTTGTGCTCCGGCACCTAGCTCGTCTGGGCCTTCGGGTCAACTGGGAGAAGAGCAAACTTTGCCCCGTGCAGAGGATCTCTTTCCTCGGTATGGAAATCGACTCGGTCGCCATGTCCGCGCAGCTTACGAGTGAGCGCGCACAGTCACTGCTGACTTGTCTGAGACAATTCCAGGGCAAGAGTGCGGTTCCAGTGAAATATTTTCAGAGGCTCCTGGGGCATATGGCATCTGCAGCCGCGGTAACGCCGCTCGGATTGCTTCATATGAGACCGCTTCAGCTTTGGCTTTGCGACCGAGTTCCGAGGTGGGCATGGCAACAGGGCACGCTCCGAGTATCAGTTACTCCGACCAGCCATCAGACCTTCACCCCGTGGTCGAACCTCAGTTTTCTCAGGGCAGGTGTCCCCCTGGAACGAGTTTCCCGGCATGTTGTTGTCTCAACAGATGCTTCCACCACTGCCTGGGGCGCCATGTGCAATGGACATGCTGCCTCGGGCTCCTGGACAGGACCCCAGCGCCTATGGCATGTCAATTGCCTCGAGTTGCTGGCAGTACGCCTTGCCCTGCACCGCTTTCGGGCGTTGCTCAGGGGTCAACACCCACTAGTCAGACAATACCGCCACTAGGGCTGTCACTTTACATTCGAAAATCGATTGCACAATCGATTGGACCAACCAACACAAGTTTCGAAAACGAAAACAGGAAATCGATTTTAACAACCTTTTTTTTATTTACCAAAAATGTGTTTTAGGTGGACAGATCAATACAGTACATAGAACTCGTAGGATGTTGGAAAATAACAATGTCTTTACTGGTAACCAAATGCTTTTTAATATTCGCTATTACTTCCATGCACGTGAACAAGCGCGCCGTTATTTGTTACATAGTGACTTGTGTTCAAGTAAGCCAGAAATGCGCAGATTCTGCGCCAATACGCTGTATTTAATATATCATGATGACTCACGAGTTGCATATTTGCGCCAAATCCGCACAGATTTGGCTACACGAACTCCCCAAGAAAAGTGAGTAAACAGAAACACGCCAAACTGGCTCGTGATTTGACAGCGTTTTTTTACCCGCGTTTGGCGGATTGGCGGGTGTTAATTTCAAACCCTGAATATTGCACTCCTGTTTTTCATTGAGCACGAAACCTCACACCAAAAAATCATCAGAAATATTGCTGACTTGTGCGCATCTCAAGCGCACTCTTTACGTTCGTCCGAATGCCGGTTAGTTGACCGTGGATTTGGTTTTGAAAATGGAAACGTCTTTAGACATGGAAAATCGATTTTACAATTGATTCAATGAACACTTATGTCTCAAAAATCGAACAGGATTTTTTCACAAAAGTGACAGCTCTAACCGCCACTGTAGCGTACATCAACCATCAAGGTGGTCTACTCTCCCAACGTATGTCGCAACTCGCCCGCCGCCTCCTCTTATGGAGTCAGAAGCATCTGAGGTCGCTTCGAGCCATTTATATTCCCGGAGTCCTGAACTGTGCAGCCGACGAGCTCTCACGGCTTCAGCCCCTCCTTGGAGAATGGCGACTCCAACCCCAGTCGGTTCAGCTGATTTGGGACCAGTTCGGGGACGCACAGAAAGATCTGTTTGCCTCTCACGACTCGACCCACTGCGACCTGTATTTTTCCCTGACCGAGGGTACGCTCGGAAAGGATGCACTGGCGCACAGCTGGCCGCGGGGCCGCAAGTATACATTTCCCCCAGTGAGCCTTCTAGCGCAGGTCTTTCGTAAGGTCAAGGAGGACGAGGAGCAGGTCCTTCTGGTTGCGCCGTACTGCCCCACCCGGACCTGGTTCTCCGAACTGGTGCTCCTCGCGACAGTACCTCCTTGGCCAATCCCTCTGAGGAAGGACCTCCTTTCTCAGGGACGGGGCACCCTGTGGCACCCTTGTCCCGATCTTTGGAACCTCCACGTGTGGCTCTTGGACGGGACGAGGCAGGTTTGAGTACCCTACCACCAGCGGTGGTGGCTACCATCATTTCCGGTAGAGCGTCGTCCACGAGACATGCCTATGCGTTGAAGTGGAACCTCTTCGTCAGCTGGTGCTCTTCTCGCCGAGAAGACCCCCGGAGGTGTTCGGTCGGTGTCGTGCTTTCCTTCCTTCAAGATGGGTTGGAGCGAAGGCTGTCTCCCTCCACCCTCAAGGTCTATGTTGCCGCTATCGCCGCACACCATGACTTGGTAGAATGTAAGTCTTTAAGGAAACACGACCTGATCGTCAGGTTCTTGAGAGGAGCGAGGAGACTGAATCCTCCTCGCTCTCCTCTCGTTCCCTCTTGGGACCTCGCGGTGGTTCTAACTGCCCTGCAGAGTGCTCCCTTTGAGCCTTTGCAATCAGTGGAGCTTAAGTTCATGTCAATGAAGACAGCGCTCCTGGTTGCACTGGCCTCTGTCAAGAGGGTAGGGGACCTGCAAGCATTCTCCGTTGACAAAGCATGCCTGGAATTCGGGCCGGCTTACTCTCACGTGATCCTGAGACCCCGGCCTAGATATGTGCCCAAGGTTCCCACCACTCCCTTCCGGGACCAGGTGGTGAACCTGCAAGCGCTGCCCCTGGAGGAGGCAGACCCAGCCTTGGCACTCCTCTGTCCAGTACGCGCTCTCCGCGCCTATGTAGACAGAACGCTGTGTTTCAGGACCTCAGACCAGTTCTTTGTCTGTTATGGTGGGAAGCGGAAGGGAAAGGTTCTCTCCAAGCAGAGGTTGTCCCACTGGATAGTGGACACCATTGCTTTGGCATACCAGCAGCAAGGTCGACCGTGCCCCCTTGGTGTGACTGCCCACTCCACCCGGAGTGTGGCATCCTCTTGGGCTCTAGCGCATGGCGCCTCGCTAACAGACATCTGTAGAGCTGCAGGCTGGGCGACAACTAACACATTCGCCAGATTCTACAATCTCCGAGTGGAGCCAGTGTCCTCTCATGTACTTGCTTCAACCAGCTAGTATTGGACCCGCTCAGGTGTCTTCGCTTGCTCGCTATTCCACTCCACGGACTGGATACGTGCGATATTTCCTCAGGTGAGCTTCTCCGCAATTTCTGAGTTCCTTCAGCACTCCTGAATCTGGCGCCAGTGTCTATTGCCTGTGCGTCGGCTAGGTGCCTCCCGTGTCCATGGTCCCTCTCTGGAGCTACCCCCACATGTGTATTTCCACTGTAAGCCTCTTTTGAGCATGTGTCTTTCCCTTGGCAAGCCACCTTGCCACCCCTGGGGTTGAAATATTCCACCTGCGGCTGGACACCCCAGTGTTCTCCATATGCATCCTTCGGGTCATGTGTGTATTTTCTAATGCCCCCCCCCCCTCCCCTCCCCCTCTCTGGGTTGGTGTTAATTGCATATTTCCTCTAAACTATGGGATATGCTTCCCAGTGTACCTTGGTATTCCTGTGTTAAATAGGAGTCCTTTGTCCGTGCTAGTCTCACGACAGGGATGTCAGACTTACGCAGGGCACTGGAAGACAGCTTTAAGGTGGCGTGATTAGACTAGTAACCCCATTCGTCATCATCCGACATAACTCAGGAATCGGCCTCCGGAGTCAGCGGTGGCCCAGCAGTAGTGGCGAGGGGACTACGTCCTCCGTTCCCTTCTTTCAATCGAGAACGTCGGACGTAGTCGACGTCGACTGTATGGGGATCTATTTGAAAACGCCACTAGTGCTGCCACCTTCCACTGCCTAGAGAGAGCCACCTGATCCCCCTGATTTAAGGAGATGGGACAGGGCTTAGGCGAGGGAAGTCACTGCCTTTCCTGCAGGATCACTGGGAAAGTGTTCCCTGTACGTGGAAGGAAGGGACGCTGCGGAAGCCACATCCTGCCACAGGAGGTACATGTGGTAATACACATATGAACTGGGTGGATGGCCAGGCAGTACAATATATGGAATGTCAGTGGAGAGTTCCACTCGAGCCTGGCAGCCTCAGAGGCCCGTTTCAGCATAGCTGTAAATTCTGCATCCAGCTCGGGCAACGTTATGCTCCCAGAGGGAGACAACGCAGCAGTCGAGTCATCATCTCCAGAGGCCAGCTCACCCTCCGATGCTGCAATCTGCTTCCTGTCCTCTGGGGGAGCACCTGGTGAAACGACTGGCCCACCCATTACAGATGGACCAGCACGCTCCACGGGGGACTCCAACTCCAAGGGAGGAGTGAGGAGCCCACAGGGAATGGTTACCGGATGAGACATCCAACACTATCCTCCTATCACCCATCCCACGCGGCACCCATGGGGCGGGGCGCGGTAATGGAGACTCGCGTTTTGCGGACGATCTCAACACCGCGACAGTCATTCCTGCAATGGGAACATAAACCGTCCACAAAAACTGCTTCAGTGTGCTGTAAGCCCAAACAAGTAATACAACAATTGTGACCGTCATAGAGGAACGGAACGACCGCATCCAGAAACGCACGGGTGGAATGACATCTTGAAAAAGACACAAACGCACCTGTGTTGCTCTTTCAGGAAATAGGACCCATCACCAGTGCCGGAGCACACGGGAATGACCGCAACACTGAACAGAGAACTGAAACAGTGAAGCAGTCACTTTTCCACCCTCTAACCAGCTGTCAACAAACACAAACAAAGAGTAATTTGTTGCTGTTAAAGCAGCAGTTGAGAGCCCAAAGCTCGCGATCACCACTGCACTCGCGCTGTAGAAACCACCAGCACTGGGAGAGTCTTCCAGAAGAACACCGACACACTGGCTCGTTGTAAACAACAGCAATCCTCAGAGACATCAAACGATCGGCTCCGAAGCGAAAGGCAACTAGTGCGTGCATCCACTTCCGTATTTATACCCCCGCTGCGGTGGCGGAGTGTGTGATGCGAGTCACGCACGCCAATTCCATTGTCTCGAAGTAACAGAAGACGATTGACTCCCTAGCATAATCCCCGTTCAGCCGATGTTGGCTACGTCTGACGTTCTTGACTGAAAGGGAACTGCATACAGTTGAGCAGATGAGCCCAGAATATGAACAATTGTAACGTGCTAAATAGTAAGGCTTTTTCTTTTTTTTCTGTTTTTTTATTTTAATGTTGTGTTGTCTGTTTTTACTTGATGTGAAGCACTTTGAACACCTGGTGGCTATAGAAATAAAGATTGATTTTTTTGTTTTTTTTATTATGGTTTTCTATGGAAAAATTCTTAACAAGAAACTGTGTTGTATATTTTCTGGGTTAATCTGCTTGCCTGTACATAATATGTATCATCAATAAGGTGTATAATTGAATTGTTTTTTTAATATCACTAGTACTTAGTACAAACCTGGTAAAAAATAACTGGCGAGCGATGGTGGAAAGCCTTGCTTTGACCTCCAGGTTGGCGTTCCTGTTAGGGTTTGACATCATATGAAAACTATGAATTACAAACATGGATTTTATGTCAATTACATAAATTAGTGTTTTTTATCATGTGGCAACTGTACCATGTACTGTATTTAATTGAGGAACAAAGATAATTTGAAACATATATTTTTTCAAACATTGCTATAGCTTTGACCAAGTTGAAAAAATATTTTTACTATTAATAATAATAATAAATTAAGATTGTATAACTATAATTAAAGCACATGATCAATTTTTTAAAGAATGACTAGCTGTTACAAGTGTGAGGAGTTTGGAGTTTTGTACAAATAATTTTGAAAATTTAGCACTCCACTCATATGCAAATGGCACTATGCAGTTCCTGAATGTGAGGTATAAAAATATCTAATTTGATTAGAATATTTTTACTCCAGTCATATGCAAATTGCATTCTGCAGTTTCTGGATTTGAGGTAGGCCTATAAGAGATCAAATTTGGTTTGAATGGGAGAAAAGTAACTTTTACTTTTTTGGATAGATAGATAGATAGATAGATAGATAGATAGATAGATAGATAGGAAGTTACCTAAGCTGTTATAGTTGTTTTGTGTTTATATTGTATTGTGTCCTCAAATTTAACTTATTAAGGATAGAGGCAAAACTGACTACAAAAAAACTGGCTATCAGACACTCTGGCCTTCTTAAATTTGGATGGGACATGAGGGTGTCCATATAAAATAAGCTAAGCATAGGCCTGATTAATGCACCCGCATTCTGTTTTACATAACACACGGAGTACATATAGGCTATAAAAAACCTGAATAATAATATAATCTCAGGTATCTCTTTTGTGCGTGATGGTTAATTCAGATTCGGGTTTGCTGATTTTTAAATGCACGCACCGAACATTTAAGGATTAAACAACACCAATGTTATTTTAAATTCTAAATGCATAAGAGAAGTGGAGCGAAATTATGCTGCGTGAATGAGACAAATATTATTTGCACGCCTACCTTGTGTCCCATATTTTTTCTGATGCTATTATTTTTGGTTAGTTCAATCCGTTTTCTCCAGTGCCCGGTCTTCGCATTTTGTTGATTTTTTTTTATGCATACGGATTATGCATAGAGGGAAACCTAGGCTATATTGTTTAATCCCTTAGTATTATAACCTAAATCACGACAAGACGTTTTACCTTTCGAAGAGATGCTCTACAACATGCCATTTAAATATAGATCTTTTCGAGCTGAGACATGTTGATAAACCGCCGTGTTTATATAGCCTACTGCATAATAATATGGACAGACTGAGCTGGTGCGTTGATGGTTCATTGATGTCTCTAGCGGAAGAGGGCGGTCTGTGCCCTTTTTTATCGCATGCGGTAGTGAATGCAGCGGATTCTGCGTCTTTTTCTCCTATTGCTATTATTTATGTACTTCTGACATTAAACTGTCACAAATGCACACATTGCATTGTGTGCTCAAATAAATCAATTAAATTAAAAAATAAATATTTCACGCTTTTTCTACCTTTAACGTGAAACCCTTTCTCCGTCTTCATTCAAAGCAGTCAGGCGCATAATGTTGCGCTGGCAATCGTTTTGCTGAAATACTGCAATAAATATTAGCCTACATTGTTGTTCGTGTTGTATCGTGATTTGATTTCATATTCAATTAACTTTGATGAATAAAAATGAAATTGTACAGTAAGTGCAGTTGATTTGTAACGTGGTTACACGTAATTTTATACGGGTTCCATAGTGTAGCGGTTATCACGTCTGCTTTACACGCAGAAGGTCCTGGGTTCGAGCCCCAGTGGAACCATGCCTTTTAACTAACTATCATCATTATTATGTAAATACCCTTGGAGTCATTGTAAAATGCTCAGTTCATGTCCTGCATTCTCAATTATCATTTTTTTGGTCCACGTATGTATTTTTATAAACGAATGTAAACTTTTTTGCTGCTGAATTCTGGTTATGTACAAGGTTTGCAGCAATCTGATAGTTGTTTAGCCAGTGACTTATATATTTGGAAGCAGTTACGTGATCACAGTTGGTTGAAAATGAAAAATGTGATAAAAAATGAATAAATCAGGTAGTTTTGAAAATAAAATACATTTTATATTATATATGGTCCTTCTCAAAAACTTAGCATATTGTGATAAAGTTCATTATTTTCCATAATGTAATGAGAAAAATTAAACTTTCATATGTTTTGATTCACTGCACAATAACTGAAATATTTCAGGTCTTTTATTGTTTTAATACTGATGATTTTGGCATACAGCTCATGAAAACCCCAAATTCCTATCTCAAAAAATTAGCATATCATGAAGAGGTTCTCTAAACGAGCTATTGACCTTATCATCTGAATCAACTAATTAACTCTAAACACCTGCAAAAGATTCCTGAGGCTTTTAAAAACTCCCAGCCTGTTTCATTACTCAAAACCGCAATCATGGGTTAGACTGCCGACCTGACTGCTGTCCAGAAGGCCATCATTGACACCCTCAAGCAAGAGGGTGAGATACAGAAAGAAATTTCTGAACAAATAGGCTGTTCCCAGAGTGCTGTATCAAGGCACCTCAGTGGGATGTCTGTGGGAAGGAAAAAGTGTGACAAAAAACGCTGCACAACGAGAAGAGGTGACCGGACCCTGAGGAAGATTGTGGAGAAGGACCGATTCCAGACCTTGGGGGACCTGCGGAAACAGTGGACTGAGTCTGGAGTAGAAACATCCAGAGCCACCGTGCACAGGCGTGTTCAGGAAATGGGCTACAGGTGCCGCATTCCCCAGGTCAAGCCACTTTTGAACCAGAAACGGCGGCAGAAGCGCCTGACCTGGGCTACAGAGAAGCAGCACTGGAATGTTGCTCAGTGGTTGCATATCATTCAGAAATCAAGGTGCCAGAGTCTGGAGGAAGACTGGGGAGAAGGAAATGCCAAAATGCCTGAAGTCCAGTGTCAAGTACCCACAGTCAGTGATGGTCTGGGGTGCCATGTCAGCTGCTGGTGTTGGTCCACTGTTTTATCAAGGGCAGGGTCAATGTAGCTAGCTATCAGGAGATTTTGGAGCACTTCATGCTTCCACCTGCTGAAAAGCTTTAAGGAGATGATTTCATTTTTCAGCTTGACCTGGCACCAGCTCACAGTGCCAAAACCACTGGTAAATGGTTTACTGACCATGGTATTACTGTGCTCAATTGGCCTGCCAACTCTCCTGACCTGAACACCATAGAGAATCTGTGGGATATTGTGAAGAGAAAGTTGAGAGACGCAAGACCCAACACTCTGGATGAGCTTAAGGCCGCTATCGAAGCATCCTGGGCCTCCATAACACCTCAGCAGTGCCACAGGCTGATTGCCTCCATGCCACACCGCATTGAAGCAGTCATTTCTGCAAAAGGATTCCCGACCAAGTATTGAGTGCATAACTGAACATAATTATTTGAAGGATGACTTTTTTTGTATTAAAAACACTTATTTTATTGGTCGGATGAAATATGCTAATTTTTTGAGATAGGAATTTGGGGTTTTCATGAGCTGTATGCCAAAATCATCAGTATTAAAACAATAAAAGACCTTCAGTTGGTGTGCAATGAATCTAAAATATATGAAAGTTAATTTTTATCATTACATTATGGAAAATAATGAACTTTATCACAATAGGCTAATTCTTTGAGAAGGACCTATATATATATATATATATATATGTGTGTGTATGTATATATATATTAATCTCAATACTACCTAAATATGATGCTAAAAATATAAATGTATTAGGTTATTGAAATTTTGTTTATGTATTGCCGAAAAAGTGGAGATGCCGGGGATTGAACCCGGGACCTCATACATGCGAAGCATGCGCTCTACCACTGAGCTACATCCCCACGTGACGTAGTTGGTCTCGTAGCAGTAGCAGTAGTAAACTGCTGGAACATTGTAGAATTCATTCACTCCACCTCATGTAATTCCAAACATGCGTGAGTTTCTTTCTTCTGTTGAACACAAAATAATATATTTTGAAGAATGTGTTGGTAACCAGACAATTGATGTGACTCATTGACTTCCATAGTATTTTTTTTCTACTTTGGAAGTCAATGGGTGCTGTCAACTGTCTTGATACTGGTATTCTTTAAAATATCGTAGTTTGTGTTCAACAGAAGAAAGAAACGCATACTTGATGGTTGGATCAACTTGATAGTGAGTGAGAAACGACAAAACTATCCCGTTAGGCCCTAAAGTTGCATTTATTGCTAAATGTATTTTATGCAGCACTTAAAAAAGCAACAAAATGAAAATTTTTCATTTTCATTTCAAAGCACTACAGCAACTAAAGTAGTTAGTCAACTGATTAGACTCAACTAAAACAACAAGAGTAAACTATTACAAAACAAACTGCAAAATGCTGTTTTTTAATATATCGTGGCGCCATCTAGCGGCATTTCTTTGTCACAATTAATTGGCGAATTTATCTAAAAGCCTATGAAAAAATCCGTTTATGTGGAGGAAGCCAGAGTTAATGCTAACTTCCGCGTCTATTAAAAATGCATCTTGTTAAAAAAGGGAACCAAATAAATAAGGTGAGGCTGTGATTAAATGGTGCGCTGCGATGGCCGAGTGGTTAAGGCGTTGGACTTGAAATCCAATGGGGTCTCCCCGCGCAGGTTCGAACCCTGCTCGCAGCGGAAGTGGTCTTTCTTGTTTCTATTGGACCTACACATCTATTTAACCCTTTTGTGTATATTAATTTAAAAGACACAATTAAACAATAAATGGACGACAATGTTAAATGCTGTGTAACATAATTTCCAGGACGGCATTTGTTTTTTTTTTAGGGATCATAATGGTTACATTACGTACAACCACATACGTTAAAAGCCCGACGTCTTAAATGATCTCCTCTGAAAGCTTCAACTTTTCAGTGGCTGGCTGAAAGATGTGTAAAATCCGTTGATCTTAGTAATTAATCTTGCCAGGAGGTGGCGTATTAGTGCAAAACTATATTGCTGCTTTCTTAATGGACACTTATTACATCACTGCCAGTCTTTTTATGATAATCTTGTATTGTGAGAACAAATGCAGAATATATTTATCAAAATTCATAATCCATTTATCTACACACTTCATTATTCACAATCGTTCTTTATGCAACCTACTATCCTATTATTAATTTAGAACCAGATATATAATTGAGTTTGCTGGGTTACAGCAGGCATTAAAATGTAAAGACAGCCAACAGATTAAAAAGCAAGAAATTGTAATATAGTTCTATTGTATTGTTTTTTAAATCACCTTCAATTACAATGCCTTATCAGGCAGCCATATCTCATATTTTATATTGATCTCTAGAGAATGAGATTGTTAAAAAAAAAATATTGCTTTCAGCCACTCCTCCCTCCACCCTCCTCTCTTCAGCTCTTAACGTGTGGACTTGTGTGCTGAAGTGAGAGGGAGTGACATAGCAGGTGCGAGAAGAAAACCCCAAACTGTCACACAAAGGGTGAGAAAGAGGGTGGAGAATGAAATCATTTCAGAGAGAGAGAGAGAGAGAGAGAGAGAGAGAGATGCACACGAGAGAGTGAGGAAACAGAGAGTGATTGTGAGATACTGAAACACAAGCACAGAGGGGCGATACAAGAGAGAGAGTGTGTGGAGGGTGAAGAAGACGAATTGGAGTCAGAGGCGAATAAAGAGGGACCAATGCTGAGGAGGAAGAGGAGCGTATCCTTCGGTGGATTTGGATGGTACGTTGCTCATCATGTGGAACAGCATCAGCTGTCAGCTGTGTGGAAATGTCTGCCAGACACCCTGTGTGTGAGAGGGTCCGTGGCGTGCTCACTGGTGTTTATTTATGATTGTCAGCATGCTTGCATGGGTGTTTTTAATCTATATTCATTTGCACTCACATGATGGATTTATGAGTTGAATGTCCTGTAATTTACAGTCACAATATTGATTTGTAATAGTTCTATGTGACATAACAAATCTAAGTAGATAGTAGGAGTGTCGTAATAGTTGATAGAAATCGCTGCAAATGTATCAGGTCATTGCCCATTGTTCAAATTCTCGTTCAAGTGTTGGTTTTCTTCACTGTTCACTCATACAGACTTTTCAAAAGTTGCAATAGAGACACATTAGTCCGAAATCTCACCTCTCTATTCCATGTAAACTTGTTTTTTGTTCTTGTCCATACAATGAAAGTCAATGGGGTCCAAAACTTAAACCCCATTGACTTACATTGTATGGACAAAAATAAAAATACATTGGACCAGCTGTTGAATCTATATGCAGCTCTGATTGAGATGCTGAATATTTTCCATAATGCTAAATCATTTATAAGCAGTCATGAGAGTGGATTGTTTCTCACCGTTGTCCTGATTGAAAGCATTTCACATTTCCTTTCTCGTTTCCCTCTTGAAACCTTGATCTCACACATGTTGGGTACGTGTGAGGTTGAATAGTTTTGAGTGTGAGTTTGTGATTTTGTTTTGTTGGTGGATGTTTATCATTACAGGCTGTTGCGCATGCTTTCTTTGTTTGTGTGTGTATGCCACCATACAGGGGAACGGTGAATATGAAGGCGATGGTTATGAGGGGTCAGAGCAAGTGAATGCTTTATTTATGATGCTACAGCTTCAGCTCTCCACTGAAGCTTTTACAGCTTTCAGCACTCGTGTTTTACTTTCTCACTTGCTCCTCTATTGACTTAATCTCTACCTGAAGTTTCCTTTCAAGGCTTTTTTAAAGGCTTTTTTGGACCATTTTTGACCATTTTTGTGGTTTGCTATGTTCACTACAGTGTGATAACATACAAAAGGATTTAGGATTGGGTCTACATTTAGATTTAAACATAGCTTTATGTTGATCGTTAGGTTTTGGCTCAGGCTGCATGTGTTCAGCTTTGCATAAGGCTGAGGACTGGGATTGTTTATCCTTAGCGTTAGGCTGAGGGTTAGGATTAGCCTTCGAGTTGAGCCGAGAGTTAGGCTTAGACTTTCTTAGGCTGAAGGTTAGCTTCATTAAGCATAGAGTTAGTTTCATCCTAAAATTAGGCCGAAGATTAGATTTCGGCTTAGTGTTAGGCTGAGAATGGAACAAAAATGTATGGGAATATACTGCAAAACATAATGCGATAAATTACATAATACATTTACATATATGGGAAACTAGTGCTGCTTATATATTTCAGTATACTGCAATATATGCTTTGACCACATATGGCTATATATTAATTACTATAAAATATTTATAAATTAATACAAAAATAGCTTTAGATGTAATATATATAAATGTATGTATACACACACACACATTCAAGGAATGAGTTACAACAGATTTCTAGTTCCCAGCATGCTTTGCTTCTGACTGTTAAAGAAGAGCAAATGTTAAAATGAAGTGTTATTTAATGTTTTACTCAATATCAATATAGGGGGAGATCTGTGTTTATTGCTCCATTATTTTTTTTATTTAAAATGTTTCCTGGTATGTCTGAGTTTTTGGGGTCACCATTGTGCTGAAGATTAGAGCCTGTGGTTCGGTTGATGATTGGCCATCGCCTGATAAGTCGATAATTATTATATTTTAAATGTAGTGTCTGTGCACTTCTCAGCACAGTGATAGTCTCTTGGCTAAATACTTTAGTATATGCAGGTGTGCTAGTGCTATTGACAACTAGCTTGAAAATATGAAACATTTATAATGTAGATAATTAAAAAATATAAGAAATATATTACATTATATAGTTGTGATTATGTTGCATGAGTACATATATCTGCTATATATTACACATCCAGTACCATATCTGAACACATATACATCAATATATTTTGAAGTGTATTATTGAATATACAATTTCGTACAACATGTACTGACTTTTCTTAGTATGTCAGTTCCATTTTTTTGTCTCAAGATGCACACCAATAATGTGTTTTTTTTCTTTCTAAGGCACGTTTATAAAAGGTACTTAAACATCCTAATTGGACTAAGGCCTAATCCCGGCTTAATCTAATCCCTGTCTGTGAAACCAGGCCTTTGTCTTAGTGTTAAACTAGGTTTGTTTAGCTTTAGCATTAACCTGAGGGTCTACACTTAGATTTAGGTTTAGTGTTAGCTTGATAGTTAGGTTTTGGCTTAGCGTTAGGCTGAGGATTGAGTTTATTTAGCCTTAGTGTTGAACTGAGAGTTATGTTATAGCTGAAGTTTAGGCTCATTTAGCATTAGGCTGAAGGTTAAGTTTAGCCTTCGCATTAAAGTTAGTTTTTCCTTAGAATTAGGCTAAGGGTTAGATTTAGGCTTTGCATTAGGTTGAAGGTTAGATTTTGTCCTAGTCTTAGGCTGCAAATTATTTTTTGTTTTAGACTAATGATTAGGTTTGTTTTGCCTTAGCTTGAGGGTTATGTTTAGTCTTAGTATTATAGGCTTAATGTAAGGTTTAGGCTTCGGTTTAGATTTCTTGCTGTGAAGCAACAGAGCTACCTGCTGTATTACCTGTTGTATTATTTGTAAAAACAAAGATGAGTCAGTTATTTTTTATTCCAAATCATGTGACAATCATATTTTGTCACAAAATTTGATATAATCTAAGCTCTCCATGTTTCATATGCTGTGCTAATTGACTATTGTTGCAAACGAATGAAAACTTAATATGTGTCAGCTTTTTGCTGTGGGAAATTTTGTCGCATGTGCGCACACACACGTCCACACCCTTCCTCTCTCACAATTACCCACATCCCCACCACACCCTGTTACCATATCGCCACACGTTTAATAGTGACAATAGTAGCCTCTCACAAACAGATGGTCACACACACACACACACACACACACACACACATAAATCGTAAGAGATGCTGACTCCCTACTGAGTAAACCTTGTACGAAATGCACTTACACTACATTTAATCTGATTTTAAGCTCTGAATGTTCCCTCACTGTAGTGGACAGTGAGATTATGGATTATCTGCTCTGCTTCACGGCACCAGTAGACACCATGCTCATGCAGCTGTGTGTTTTCCATCTGTTACACACTTTGACTCATTGACATTCATTTATTATAACTTATCTGAGTCTGACGCTCCACGGCGTGCACTGGAAATGTCTCATTTCTTCTTTATAGCATTGACATTTGAACCACATAATGTGGGTCTGTTGGCTACCATAGTCTCAATTTGCTTGTATTTAGACACTTTGGACATTTAAGTTCTCCCTAAAAATGTAAGAATGTCTTTGCAAAATGTCATACCAAGTGGCAAACAAATTGTTTCACTAAATCATCTCACTGAATGGGATGTTTCATTCCCTGTCATTGTGTGTGTTAGGGAATCAGTCTGATATAATAAAGAAAATAAGACACAATAACTGCAGTTACTTACAGTAATGGGAGTTGACAGCAGCGCCCTCACAGACTGGTGCACACAACCGATCACATGGTTAGAAATGTCAAAGATAGCCTCTATTAAAGGAATACTCCTGGTTCAACACAATAAAATAGTCCTTTCAACTCTCTCAACTAACTAATTTTGAAATCAAGGGATGTTTGCATATGCTGTATATCCAGATATTTAGAAGGAATCTACAATTATACCATTACTCAAAAAGGGGAAAATTGACTTTTCAGGTTCTAACTGTGGGCCAGTTAGTATACTTCCTATTTTGAGTAAGATTATAGAGAAGATTACTTTATGCAAATTGTACATTATTTCAGTATAAACGGATTGCTTGCTAATGCACAACATGCTTATAGACCAGGACACTCTACTTGTACTGCTCTGATACGCATGTCTAGATGATAAGAAACTGGAAGGTGCTGTTCTTTTAGATTTTACAGCAGCTATTGATGTTATTGACCATGATATTCTTGTTGCCGAAAATAATATTACTTAGGTTGAGGACTTGAATTTATTTATTGATGGAACTCCAGTGGAACAAGTAACAAGTGTTAAGTTGCTGAGCTTGAAACTTGAGAGTATTCTGTCTTGGTCTGAACATATAGTTTATATAGTTATAGCTGTGGCCAGGAAATGTTCTGTGTTTCGTTTGATTTTAAAAGATGTGGTGCAATCGTTAGTTTTATCACATCTTGAGTAACTGCCCGATGATATGGTCAAGTGCATCTGAGAAAAACTTTTAAAAACGTGCTTCATTATCCATTTCAGGCCAATGTTATTGATATCCACAGAAAATTATCATGGCTGTTAGTGAAGGATAAACTACATTTACGACTGCTGGTATATTTCTATAAGGTAATCAAGTATCATACACCCTGTTTCTTTTCTGAAAAACTTTTATATGTGGGTTTTAGACATGACTATGCTGATTGATTCATATGGATTCGTTTTACGATCTCTATTTGAACTTTTTTAAGTGTCAAAGTGGTAGTTGCGTAGCTGTCAATGGAGGGACAGAAAGCTCTCTGATTTCATTCAAAACATCTTCATTTGTGTTCCAAAGATGAACGAAGGTCTTATGGGTTTGGAACAACATGAGGGTGAGTAATTAATGACCGAATTTTAAACCTGAAATATTCTGATATATATTAGATAATGGATGTCTTTGTGAATCAGAAAATGCTTCAAAGATGAAAAGTCTACTATAATACTATAACTTCACCCTAATGATACAAGGAAAAGGTGTGTGACACACAAATGTGTGAAAAATAAAAAATAAGCTGGATAAAAATAAACGGCCACACCCTTCCACACAGTGTGAGTCAAACCTGTTATGTTTTGATGTGGTATTGTGGGCTGTCAGTGCTGGTGTGTGACCTTTCCTGCGTGTAAACATTAATTGGGCATTAAGCTCACCTGGCTGTGTCAAGAAATAAAAACACACAGGGATGATACATTACAGAAATGTCTTTTTTGACCCCTTTTGTTTTCTTTCATCCTGCCAGGTCAGCTGACGGGTTGAGCTGAGCAAATTACAGCCATCTACGTTTGTTCCTTGATACTAAATTGCTTTCTTGTCTTTTCTCTTCAAATGCAGGGTTGACAAGTCTACCATTAGTGCCCTTCGAGCTCGGTGAGTACTGTCTGCACCGCCGACCCCCTCTCTCTCTTCTCCATCTCCCACAAAACCTGACAGCCCTGTGGCCTCCTATCTTTCTCATGAAAAGAGGTAAATGAGAGACTCAAAAAAACTGCAGGCAGTGCTGCGTGTATATTGTAGGTTTGCGTGACAAATGCTTAGTTTTATTGAAGAACACAGTTAATTCTAAAAGTTTCAAAATTGTGGTTAACAAAAATTGTAGCACAATTTCATATTCCAAGATGCATCACAATTATAAAGAATCATAAGTAGTTTTTACACCCTCTACTTTTAACGCTTTCATCCTGTTCGTTGTAACCTGTTTTTACCTTCAACACAGATTTACTTCAATTTAACATCAATTTTTCTTATTAACTAATTTTTGTTACGAGAGACATGATGAGACTGAAAGTATTTTACATTGCCTATGGAGGATGTCATGAATTTTAGGATGAAAAATTGATGTTAAATTGAAGTAAATCTATGTTTTGTCATGTAGAGTCAATTTGCCCCAGTAACAACAGGATCTTCATTAGTAACAGCATGGAAGGGTTTAATCTGTCCTGTCTTACCATATTTACAAATTTGTCCTCCACCTGCTAACCATCCATCCGCTCATTCACAGGGTTCGGCATATTATTCATCGGTGCACTGCTCGCACATGCAACTCTAGCTTTATAATCCTCACACACATGCACACACAAACAAACAGAGCTTTAAGATCCTGAAAGGCCCTGATGAAGTGCTTTTGCGTAAGTGTTCAGAGCATCAGAGTGGACAGAAGCTTCGCTCTGTTTGAGAGTATCGCTGCATAACCCTGAATAGGGTCGTGACTGCAGATCACAAACATGGAAATGATACGGTTCTGCCTGATATCGGTCTTCACAGGGCCAATTCATGGTTTGCTTTGAGGTGAATTGATGAAAGGCGAGGGTCATTAATATTTCCATTGTATTTGTAAGTGTTTGAAGGATGTTGTAGACCACGGATCTGTTTTTAGATATCCCACTGGCAAGGAGAAAACTAGGGTCCTTTAATGTCTGTAGACCATCTGGTATTATATAATTTATCTGTATGAGCAAACCCTAAAGGACAATTTTTTTAAACATAATGAAGAATGACACAAATTACTGCAAGTTCATTATTGTAATTTTAGTATTTTCTACCACAGTGTTGCAAAGGCCAGAACTTAGTGGAAAAGTGATCAAATCTGAATATTTCAGTGTGACTCTTTCCTTTGTGAATTTATTAGTAATTCTGAAGAATCAAGATCATCAGTGACAACGAAAATCACACCGTCAACACATTGAAAATATTGCTTAATTTCAAAGAATGTTTATTTTATACAAGTTTATACAGTTATATTTTTTCACCAATATTAATTTTCTGGCCAATACTGACAAGCCAATAATTATCTTCATGTTATGGCAGATAACAGATAAAAAGACAATATTTAAATTCTATACTATTTCGTCTAAATAAATAGAATTAAAACATTAAAAGCTATAATGAATTGTTTGAATTGTAAAAATAGTGGGGGGGGGGGGGGTGCATGAACATATCCAAAATAAACGATACTAATTCATTTAAAAATATTAGCCTTAGACTTGCTGGTTTATGCTTGTTAGACTGGAAGACCATCATATCCATTCTGCTCAACATCAAAAGCTTTGTATTTGACACTGGTCAACCACTGCTATTATTGATTGCTATCAGGATGTGAATACAATTTCAACCAGTATAACAAAAAAATATTCTTTAAAAAAAATGTGCCTACCCTAGCTTTAAGACGCCTTGTGGAAAACCATGAAAGACCACCACTGAAAATATTGGATGGAGGTTTGTTATGTGCTGGTATTTTTAGAAATGCTGACTAACTTTGGGAGCCACAATCTAATGTGATGGATCGTGCTAGCAACCAGATGGAGCGGTAACAGGTGGGATCTCCACATCTAACCAATCACCCACTGTTCAGTTCTGCTTGGAAGGGTGTGGACGAGCGTTTGTCTGTGCATACACACATATGTTTCACGCATCAAGATCATGTGTTAGCTTGTTTGCAAGTGTCATTTAAGCGTGATAAGCTAACAAGAGAACCAGTGTGTATTTCGTCATCATGAAAAACAACATTTGTATGCTCTGAGGCGTTAATTAATAGGTTTTATGCACAATGTGATATCAGGAAATAATTTACAAGCTGTTTGCTACATTTGCTCTGTTTTAAACCTGTGTTGACGTGCCTGTCAGTCACATTATATTGTTCTGATGGCATGTATTTGGGACTACAATTTTTAGTAAAGCAGATTTGTTTGATATTTTTATATTAAAATTTGTATTTATAATAATAATAATAATAATAATAATAATTAGTTATTATAAATAAAAATTATATAAAAATATAAAAAGAAAAAATGACATTTGGGAACAGTGGACAAAGAAAACAGAAAAAACTGTCATAATAGATAAATAATATAATTAAACAATATAATTTAATGACTATTATTATTACTGCTGTTTGTTGTTGTTATTTTATTATTTAAAACTGTGAAAGCTGTTTCCCCCAAAATGTTCTTTTTTCTTTTTTTCTATTAATTATGCATATATAATGCACTATAAAGATATGCTATTCATAATGCCCTTTAAAACACACTCTGCAATACTAAGATGTTAAATTTTTTTCAATGTTGAAATCCTTTCTCCTTTCCTATTTTTGAACCTCCGAGTTGACATGCCTATCAGTCACGTTATATTAACGCAGACACACATAAGTGAATTTGACACATGAAGTAAGTCTAAGAGCGCTTGACGTGCATGTCAGACATGTCAGATCTGCTCTCTGATAGGAGGTTTTGGTGTCACAGTGTGAGTGTTATTGTGTCTGTGTCTTGATGTTAGTTTTGCTCAACATTTATTGATACAAGTCACATATTAAATATTAAAGTATGTTAAATATTCAACCTTTGATGCCATATTATTTATTCAGAAGCTCACGGTTGTTTGTGTAATGTGTGTTACATCAGTCTATTCATTTCCTTCTTCCCTAAACCTGCTGACGTGTTGGTGTGTGTGTGTGTGTGTGTGTGTGTGTGGTGTGGTGTGGTGTGGTGTGGTGTGTGTGTGTGTGTGTGTGTGTGTGTGTGTGTGTGTGTGTGTGTGTGTGTGTGTGTGTGTGTGTGTGTGTGTGTGTGTGTGTGTGTGTGTGTGTGTGTGTGTGGGGCGTGTGTGTGTGGGGGGGGCATAATCAAAATGAGTGAACAAAGCAGACAGGGATACTAGGGTGTCTGGGAGGATGTCAACCCCCTCTCCCTACCTCCATCTCTCTCTCTTTCTCTTTCTCTCTCCCTCTCTCTCTCTCTCTCTCTCTCTCTCTCATGATAAAGTGTAGTGCTTTGTACTTGTGGAGCATCTAAACCCTAAGAGTGCGGTTGTGCAATCTGTAGCCAGTGTGTGCTTCTCATTCTGACTATTATTTCAACTGTTGGTAAGAACTGGAGACTCATTAACTTCACGTTACCTTCAAAATGCCTCGGAGACTCTGGTGAGTTCAGCTTTCATTTGACTGTAATTTAGAATATTTGTGTGTGGGATGTATTTTGATGCATGTAGCAAAATTGCATAAAATTAAGTGTTTCTATATGGTGTTTTTTGTTAGTTAGCAACATAAAATGTATTTTATGGCTAGATGAATATAATACATAAAACTCTGCCGTCTTGTTTTAAATAGAATCTATGTGGTCCATTCAAAATGTGATTTTAAAATACATGCAGAGCTCTGTATGTGATGTCTATATGGTGTGGCTTCGCTTTGGTTGCACGAGAGGAGGTTGGGAAGTAAGTAATTTTCGAAGGATTATGGAAATATTACATAAGCTGATAGTACATCCTGACAGTTTCAGTAAGTGGCTCAGTGCTGCTGGTGTTTCTTTGGGTGTCATTCGTCTCAGTTTCCAGTTATGAAAGTATAATCCATTACTCTCTGTAAAGCTTGTCACACGCTATGGTCCCCATTGCTCTGCAAATCCAAACTGGGAACAGCTTCCTCACTCTAGCCATGAGGAAGAGATAATGTAGCATGTTTTTTTGTTTGTTGTTTGTAGATTTAGCATGATTTAAAATGTTGCTCAAGATAACCACTTAGTCTGATGGTATGCATTTGAGAAGACAATTTTTAGTAAAGCAGTTTTTTTGTTTGCTATTTTTATATATTAACCATATAATATGACAATAAAATATAAAAATAATATAAAAAAATAGTGATATGGAAAAGAAAAAAGGATTTTGGGGACAACACTAGAAAAAGAATACACAAAATAATAATACATATAATAATTGATAACAATATGAAATATAATTAAACAGTATAAATAAAATAATAATAATTATTATTATTATATCATTTGTTTTGTCTCTCCAGTGTTGTCCCAAAAATATTTCCTTTTTCTTTTTTTTTCATGTGAAAATATGTATATGTAATACATTATAAAGGTAGGTGTAGTGTCCTTTTGTCACAAATGGTTGCAGTAAAAAGCATGACGATGAAGAATTAGATGTAAACAGTCTTTAATGGTATCCCCAGGTAATATAAACTCAAGGCTGGCAAGGAAACACGAACATAGTATAGACGAGACCAGACAAAACTCAAATGAAAGACAAGGACATAAATACATAGATCAAACAAGATGATTAAGGACAAATAGCTGACCAGAATGACGAAATCAAATTAGTAACTATGGTGACAAACAACACAGAACTGTGACAGTACGCTCCCTCCCTTGCACTGACAAGAGGAGGACGGGAATTCAGGAGGGCTGGCGACTGATTAAACCAAGGTGGTGTAGATGGTGGGAGAAGCCCGGAGCAGGGGAAGCCAGGTGTAATCCCAGAGTCCAGTCAGGATGGAAACCCATGGCAGCGTCGAAGAAGCGAGGAGCCATGGCGGGTATTCCCTTGACATAGCCATGACGATGATCAAATGCGATAGAACCGATGGTGGTGGAGCCCTAGGCACAGACGGAGAGCCAATGTTCCAGAACGACACCGGAGGCCAAGACAAAGCTGCAACCATTGACCCCCCTAGGGTGGAACCGGGGTACCAGAGGGCTGAGGTGGAACCGGAGCGACTGAAGGCTTAGGCTAAGCTGGAGGTAGGGTGGAACCAGATAGAGCCAGGGGTGAAGGGTCGGAGCGCAGCAGACGCCTCGTAGGTTTGTGCCGTAGGCATGGTGATGTCTGACCAAGGCAGAGTCGTTAAGGGAGCATGGTGCAGCCGTAAGCCCGATGGTCCCTGGTGGAGCCGAACGATGGAGGAGCAAAGGCGAAGGAGTCATGGGGATGGGCCGAGGTGGAGTGATGGGATTAGTGGTCGAAGGCGGAGTCAGGGATTCCACGTGTCCAGGAGTAGCTGGCTCACGGAAGGCCTGAGGTGGATCCATGATACTGTGTATGAGGAGAAACAGAGGGGCTGACGGGAGACAGCGGAGACTGGGTAGAAGGACTGGCTGAGGTCTGGAGAGGAGGCTGGGCGGGTTCCGTAGATCTGGATATGAAGAATCTGATTCGGGTGTGATCGGGGGGGCAGGCAATCATCCTCTACAAAATCAAAACAATAGTTTGTAGAGTCCAACTACAACTCACTCACAGTGGTGGGAGTGTGGGCGGGGCTCATATCCATTCCCCTGATCTCCACTAAAACTCCCACAGCGAAGGACGATATGGCTGGCTCACACACCTGGTCAGACGTGCATTCGGGCTCAGTCACACCTCACGCTGGCTCTCCGTCTGTGGACAAACAGACAGAACAACTGAACAGAGTGACAAAATAAAATTAGTAACTATGGTGACAAACTAAGGTGGAAAAACGGCATACAGAAGTTCAAACAACACAGAACCGTGGCACCTTTAATACACACTGTAGTTCAATAAAATAAATTATAATACTAAAATAAAGTGTTTCATTTATTTTAAAGATTTTTACTTTCCTAGTAGCAACTACACTTAAATTATAGTGACATATTGCGCTTTCAAAACAAAACTCAACTAGCCTAACAGAAACACTGACTGAACCGAGGGGGAGTGTTCAGGAAACCTGTTTTAAACATGTCTTTTGAAGTTCCGTTTTGTGACTCTAGTGGTGCTGAATTTACACTTCTGTTATGACAACATGAGTGTTTGACATGGAAATGGATATGCCAATGTTGATATGTTTGATTTGGCGGAATAGATCTTCAACGCTGCTGCTTTTGGTTATTGCTGCTGCTGTTATTTCTGCTGCTGCAGAGCAAGTACAGGATTTACTACTGCCAATACATACACAACATGCTGCTGTGAGCAAGTAAGACATGCTGCTGCTGTACAATATAGCGTACATGAATTGGCCATAGCAGATCTATACAGGTGGAGCTGGGGAAGGTGGAGGGTTTCTGAAAGTGCACTACAATGCTACAGCAAATGCTGACCAAGTATTTGAAGGTTGAGCAGCGAGCTCATTGGCCACTGATACAGCAGGAACCAATCAGCTGTGCAATATTGAGAATTATGTGATTGCAAGCAGATTGAGTTGACGACCCATCAGCCTGCGCCATTTAGAGTTTCATGACAGCACTTTGTATTTCACGATTACACCTTTAAAACGTATCATGCATTAGCCTATACAAATTTAAAAGGCATCCATTTTGATTTTGATCTTGATTGCACATTTTAATTCATTAAACTAACCTAACTTGTACTTTCTAAAGATATAACTAGGTATATGTAAATATTATGTTGTAATGTGAATGTAGTGATTACAGGAACATACAACTGATTATCAGGGGTATTTTAGGATTTTAAAATGCATTATACAAGCTTCATAAAATGTTTAATTTATTTGTATTTTAGTCTGTTCTCTATTTTAAGTGCTTTCACTAAACTTCTGGTATTCAGCCAGAGTTCATCCTCACTTTTAGTGCACTTGACACTTTGTATTTATCCTTTGACTGCCGGTCCTCAGTAGACAGAGCCTCTTCTACATCACTGCTCATTCCTCCACTTCCTCTCTCTATCCCTCCATCTCCTACAGGAGCTGTGCTTTTCTGATAAAAAATAAATGTGTAGCTTGAAGATTGAGATCCTTTCATAGGGAAAAAAACAGTTACACAACTGCACCACTTATAGCAAAGACAAACTTGATTTTCTACTGAAATAAATTGTTGATGTTTGTTTCACATTTTGTTCTTTTTTATAACCTTTAAAAATCATGCAATGCTAAGTGTGCCTGTATGTTTGCCAGCATATTGTGTGTGTGTGATTTTGATCTAGTTAAATTTCATTCTCTCTACACCTCAGTTTCACATGGCCCTATTATAATGGAAGCTCATTTCTGCTGGAGGCAGTTAGGCTAAAGACAGCAACAATTCAAAATCAGTTTGTGAAAGAGAAACAGTCATAATGACAGCTGCTGCAGAGAAATTGTCATGTTGCAAAACTGTTATTTAAAAGAAGCAATTAGACTTATCACAAATTGAACCCTGCTCTGCAAACAAATGCAACTTTTCACTTTCATTACTTGTATGAGACTGAAGACTTTTTTGTTTTTAAGCTGAATTTGTGAAGACACAAGTAGAGGGACTGCACGTAACCAAAGACTTTAGACAATGTGCTACTATTACTTATGAATGAGAGAAAGAGCATTTATTGGACAGTTTATGTCAGGTTTTGTTTATGATTTGAAACATGTCGGTAGATTTCAGGATATCCCCATTCAAGTAGATAGGAGTTGGTATTGGATGCCTGAAATAGCTATCCTGAGGTGTTGCAAAGTTGGCCGTCGAGTGAATTGACTTTTCTTGGAAGGGATGTTGACGTAACTCTGCAGTGCTCTTTATTTCATAGCAGTCAAATGTGAACCTGGCGGATTGCATGATATTAGCGGTTTCACATGTAGCACAGCCTGTAGGGAGCCAATATTATTGTAGGGAACCACATTATTTGACTGATCAGATCTAAACAAACATGAATGGATTTGCCCTCAGCACATTGAATATTTTAAACCTCTTATTTTTTTTCCTGGTCATGTAAATACCTGTTGGCTACAATGAGCATGGTCTGTCTATATAGTATGAAAATACTAAATACTATAAAATAATTTATGCATCATATTTTTTACAGCACCATATATTATCGAAATATAACCACTAGAGGGCCTTACATTCATATTATACTGTACTGTAGGCAGGCAGAACCTGATTTCACCAAGTGCAACATGAAGTTGGTCCAGTAACAACATTCCAATCAACCAATCAGATTTGAGGGACAAGTTCAAAGGACTGTATCCTGGGTTGAGTGCAACTTTATCAGAACAAATTTCAATATTTCATTAGGACAAGACCTGAAACAATCCAAATACTCTAGATTTGCTACATCTAAAAGGTTTCCTACATTTATATTCACAAACAAGTCTTTAGTATTTGTACATGTGCAGACAGTGGCTTGCATTGGCCTGAGCTTCTGAAGGCATTTCAACAGCTGTGTATGATTAGATTCTAACTCTTTGTGTGTCATAGTATTATTAAGTCGAGTGGCGTGTTAATCAGGACACACATTGTGCACTTCCTAACAGAAGGATGTGCAGTGTAGCGTCCCAGCCTCTCTGGCACAGACAGCTGATGTAAATGAACAGCATTTCAATGATTTGCTCTTGATTTGCTGTTCTCTGTTTTTATGCCTGCTTGTTGCTCTCTTTCCATCTCTCTCTCTCTCTCTCTCTCTCTCTCTCTCTCTCTCTCTCTCTCTCTCTCTCTCTCTCTCTCTCTCTCTCTCTCTCTCTCTCTCGTCCTTCCACTTCTCGCAGTTGAGATGACTGCAACTCATTTTTGACAGAAGTCAACAGATGCACCTTGTTTTGAAATGTTTCAGATCAAAGCAGGACAGTGTACATCAGAGCAGTGGGGGACAGACACGGTGCAACAGAGATGGAAAGAGCAGATAAAAAGTCCAGAGAAAAGATCAGGAGGAGAGTGAGTGAACAGATGGAGGAGTGGGGGAACACCACGTACAAAGCTTTCCAAAAAGCCTACAGTATTAAGTATAGTGGTTCGTTGTCATACAACAACCCACTAGTCAGTTATATTACTAATTTTTGTCTTTAAATGCAGACAATGTTAGAGGAGGCATGAACTACATAGGAAGCCAATGCCAGTCTGTGTGGCATCCCTGCTGAGAAGAGAAGGGCAGACAGAAACCTTTAGACTTCAGATATTTACCCACTCAAATCTCAATTGATGTTGTCACGTTTTAGGATAAAGTGGAACTAAGAAATATCTTTGATAAAAACCAGGGACGAAAACACAAACAAACGTAATGTCAATGACAGCCAATGAACAGAAGGCTTAAATACATAGGGAATGATGATTAACGAGAACAGCGGACAGGTGTGATCTAAAAACCTTGACAACTAATGATAAACTGAACACAGGAAAATCAGACATGGGCTGCATCCGAAATCACATACTTCCCTATACGAAAACAGTATGTGACAAAAGAAGTATGTCCGAATTCACAGTGAGTAGGCGGCTTATACACCATGGTAAAATGAATAATTTTAAGGAATGTTATGCATGTATGAATATAGCCACACAAAACAAATGACCCTCAATACATCTAAAATAAAAACATAGTAGATTTTAGAGCTAATCAACATAAATATTGATTTAATAATTCTAAAATAATTATTTCTGCCATAATTATTAATAACCGGCATTCTACAGAAATAGTGCTTACAGAATAACGTTAAAGTGTTAAACTACAAATATTACAACCAATATTAGCTATTGCGCACTGGACGAGGATTCAGTCGGAACAAAATACGAATAAAGCCCGACGGTAGAAAGGTTTAGATAAAGAGGTTTGAGTGATTATCAGTATCTAATATGACAAAAATATATTTATTCAAAGTTGTCCTCATTATATTTCTTCTGCAACAGCATTGTGAACTTTTGTAATGATATGTTTGGTTATTAACTTTTAAATGCATTATTATGCAAATTGCAAACACATGAGGAGAGTCTCCGCATGAGAGACCCACGACTGGTAGATCAAAGTGCTACTACATTTCTCTCCGAAACGGTAGGATATTAAATTAAATTGAATGTGGAGGAATTTAACTGTGACTAGATGATTGACAGGGCAGTTTAAACTGTGACATGATGCATGTAACTAACCGACAGAGTTGTTTGTTAAAGACGCAATTATGATGTAGTATGTCCCAAAGCTTCTGCTACACACTCAAAATGTAGGCCTATTTTTCTGTACATACTTTTAGGGCATAGTAAAAGTAGGCGAAATGGGATGCAGCACATGGCTAGAAACTAAACTAGACAGTGACAGTCTGCAGGGTCTTATCTGTGATTGCATGTGTGTATCAGACATGAAGGCAACAGGGGGCCAGTTCTCCCAACACGTGTGCGCCCGCAGATCTGTGGACTTGAATACTAAGCACAGTCTGGTGTCATCTTCGTGTCCATTAGCTGTCAGTTATCATGGCATATCTTTCGTATTTTCAATTGTGGTAACAGCTCTGATTACGGAAAGACGCAGTCCACTTCTTCACACATTTCCTATTACAAATTAATTCACTTTTAACATTTTGTAAACATTTGAAAAGGGCAGACTAATGTTTATCTGAGGCAGTTGTGAATGTGCCTAATTTCTAACGTGTATCTGGCACTTTCTGCAAATGTGGTATACCTTGGTGGTACATTACCTTTTTTTTAAACGTTCAAGACAAATCCCTTTTTTGGATGTGTGAAATGTGAAATATAAATTATTATCTGACAGAAACTAAACTTAGTATGACAATAACAATACATGATAATTTTGATATTTAATACATTTTAGTAAAAATATTTAATTTGATGCCCAAAAGCATGATTTAAAAGCATATTTGTGTCCATTATTATTATAAACTCAAAAATCAAATAGTCTTTTAATGTCTGTACGTCAGTCAATTATAAACAGCAGAGTGTGTCATTCTTGTTTTGTAAAGAAATTTTACAAAAGCAAGCATTTTATAATGCAGCCTGTTGTTAGTGTTTTTAGGCCATTGTTTTAGTGACAAAGTGATTTTGTTGGTTGACAACCTTTGCTGGTGTTATGGAAGAAAAAGTTGATTTGAGACATGAATGAAGTGTTTAGTAGTTGTAGTTCATGTTAGTGCTGTGCAAAACTGAAAGTTGGTTAGGAGAACTGTGTGAAGAGATTTGAAAAAGTGATCTAAGTAAGTATTGAGAAAAGTGTTCTTGCAAATGTAAAAAAGAAAAGCATAATTTGCTTAAAATCATAGTTGTTTATTGTAACTGCAATCGGAGACATCCTGATGACATCCACACCTTAAAATTGCCGCATTTTATGATTTTCTCACGTGAAAATATCTCCACTTCCACTTAACATTCCTTATCTCACACATTACAGTGTGTTACAGTGCGTAACTCTGTGAGAACCGCTCTTTATCACTTTAGCACTGTCTGGTTGCTTACATGATACAACTGAAATATCCTGTTTTTACAGAATAGCACCCTCAGTATGATTCAGTATCATTTTACCACATCTCATCAAGAATCAGTTGTGTTTCATGACTGTTTTTGGAATGAGCCTATATTGCTCATACACTATATACTTTTACACTTGTTGTACTGAAATATTTGTCTGGCAACCATTAATCTGTGACACGCAGCTCTTGATGAGTCTGAATGTCTCATCATAGAGCGATTTCCTTCAGCTATAGCAAATCCCAAGAAGCTTTAATGCTCTTTGTGTACGGAAACGTTTTGCTAACACGCTTTGCACAGCAGGTGAAATTAAATGCTGAAAAATTGGCTTATAATTGCAGTGAGTATAAACAGCCCTCATAAATCCTTCTGTAGAGTTTAAGACATCACAGCTTCAAAATATAATAGAAACATATATCAAACATCACTCTTTTATAAAATTAAATAGAAATTCCTTAACGTCACCCTGTAGTCAATAATTGTATCCCTTAAAACTCATCTTTGATCACCAAAATGACATTTCCTATGAAAAAAATTATTCATGCCTCAAAATAGCTTGAATGCAACTCTACACCCTTGCTTCATTTAGTTCTATGAATATGCTAATTAGCCCCGCCTCCCTTCACTCACGCCAGCTCAGAGATTCACTCAGCCAACTTACTGAGGTAAGCGCTGCACAATGGTATAGTATGGCTCTTTACAACGTCGGACACATAACGGTAATTTATATGATTAGCCTTTTGGTTGACTGTTATCAAACAGTTTATAATGTGTTGCTAATGTTATGCAAACTATGTTCCCATTTGCCATCTCAGTCTGCCTTCTAACAATCATCAGAAATGCATTGAACAACTCAGAACGTCAGTGGAGAAAGGCATATAGTTCATCATAACATTGTAATATATATCATACACCATCTATGTAGCTAAATCTACCCGATTTTTCATATATTAACAGAAAAGTATATCAGGATAACCTGGCATCTCTCGAGACTCCCCTGCTAGTTTGCTGTAATTGATATGCTAAACCCCGCCCCCTTGTGACGTGATTGGCTACAAGGTAGTTTGTGACGTCAGAAACACCAGCAATTTCAAACCGTGTTTTTGAGACTGTCTTTGGTTCACCACCGTTTTAAAGATAAAATACTCAGCAATGTTGTTGACTTATGAATTTGCACATGGTTTGTCTTAAAGCATGTTAAAAACACCACATAGACATATAAACAACATTAAAAGCTTGATTTTCACCACAGGGGAACTTTAAGTTAGAATTCTTATCTAGAACAACCTGAATGTAATTGATATTTTGTTCAGGATTTGGTGTCTTTTGAGATATTGAGAAAGGTTAACTCAAAATGAAAGAGATTGAAAGTCTTGTCACTGATAAAAATGTGCCTACAAGGCAGTAACAAAATACACACACACACACACCATGTAATTGCTGTATCGAATGAAGGAAAAGAGCTGGAATAGCAATAATTCCATACTGTGAGCTTTCAAGACGTATAAAACACAAGCTGACAAAAAGAAAAAAAGGAAAAAACAGTTATACAAGTATAGTTTATATGTGTGTGTGTGTGTGTGTGTGTGTGTGTGTGTGTGTGTGTGTGTGTGTGTGTGTGTGTGTGTGTGTGTGTGTGTGTGTGTGTGTGTGTGTGTGTGTGTGTGTGTGGTAAGAAAAAAAAGAGGTAAATAGTGGGAATGTCTTCATAGAAAAGCAGAGGTTAAGCAATCAAAGCTCCTTAATCGAGAATAAGGTGTCAAAGTGAAATGCCATTTGAGAGGGCGGGTGAGAGAGAGAGAGAGAGAGAGAGAGAGAGAGAGAGAGAGAGAGCGAGAGAGAGAATTAGAGGTATTCACAGTGAATGATGCACACATACAGTCTGTGCTGGCAAGGATTGCACCTCATCTTTGAAGATTGTGATGATGCAGATTCAGCCGTAGCTGGTGTCGGTGTGATGTGACAGGAGACTGAACCTGAGGTTTGGCCATGTCTGAGTTCAGGTCCAGAGTGCGCTGTCGGAGAGCAGGTGTCCGCGCTGCTGTTGCTCTAATCGGACTCCTCCACCGCTCCCGCAAACGGTGTGAGAGACAGAGACTGACGGAGACGGACAGCCAGTGGTGGGTGAATGTCATTTGAGGTTGTATATGTCTGTAGCCTATGTGGTGGAGAGGGTCAAAGTGAGTGTGTGTGTGTGTGTGTGTGTGTGTGTGTGTGTGTGTGTGTGTGTGTGTGTGTGTGTGTGTGTGTGTGTGTGTGTGTGTGTGTGTGTGTGTGTGTGTGTGTGTGTGTGTGTGTGTGTGTGTGTGTGTGTGTGTGTGTGAGTGTGAGTGAGAGAGAGAGAGAGGTCAGAACATTTATATGCATGATTTAAGTTTGTAGTCGAATCAACACTGCGGTTCACAGATCAGTTTTAGGATTCTATAACACAAAGTTTGGCTGGAAATTGAAACTGAATGTTTTGGAGAACTTGACCTCAATTAATTCTAGGCCTACATGTCCTGCACACCTAATAAGCTAATTGTGCTTAGTGATTTGTAATGCTCTCTGACCAAAAACAAGGGAATTTTGAATAGCTTTATGATTTTATAAATAATATAACTAATAGTAATAATAAATTGTTAATGGTGATTAATGTAAGCAAATTGTTCAGCGTTGTATAGAAGTAATATTTTGCTCCAGTACTGTACATGATTGATTTTAAAATATTGACTTATGACATTATATTTCAACGTAACTTGTTAACATCTTGATTTCAGAATCAAAATGAATTCCCCAGCAGATTGATTAATGAATATTTATGAGAGGAAATGTGATGGAGTAATATAAAGACTGTCAAATAGACAGACAGACAGACAGATTTATTTTGGCTGTCAACATATAGTGCTAAACTTGATATTACACTGATTATTTTATTCTACAAAAGTATATTTTATGAAATTACCCAGTAACTCTTGCTGAGTTGTCCAGGAAAGGTGTTTTCATGTTGACTAAAATGACAGACAATGTGACAATAAGCTGTTCACATCCTTTCAGAGGTGTGAAGATAATTCTCCTGTTCAGGATGTGTTTATTTCATTTGGTGCCAATTTTTCAGTATATCTCCTTGTGATTTTTGGAACAAATATGAGCTAAACTAGACATTTTTATGTACATGCAGACTGGATTAATTTGGCTAGTTTTGGGAGCGTTTGGGAGAAATACCTTGTCAAGCATAATGAACGATATGTCACTTTCAGCCTAATATATTGATGGATTTATGGGATCTATTTACAGAGAGCTTATGAAGGATCGTTTGGGTATTTTTAGAGCCTTCATTTCTCTCTCCAACCTCCCCTACTCCCCCTTTCTGTCTGCTTCTCTATCCGTACCTCACTTATGAAGAGGGAGGTATAAAGCGAAGGAAAATTAATCTTGAGCAGGAGCATCTAGATCCTCCACCTGTCAGCCTCCTATCCAGAGAGCTAATTTAAAGAACAAATTGCCCATCTTTGGCCCATTTTTTATTGATGATCTTGAAATCATGTGAGGGTCAAATCGGAGATGTCCATTCCCGAAGAGTAAAAGGATAACGAGGCAATAGGCTTTCAGTGAGGATCCTGTCTGTGTGAAGATGACACTGCAGACCACCCGACAGAATTCAATAGTCAGCTTTTAAAGGTGCACTCAGTATTATATATGTTTCGCCAGCCAATATGGCTATTATACGGCATCATGTTTTCAGCATCATGTTAAGGCAATCATTTTCAGTCATGGTTAAATTATTCCACCAAACAATAATAATTATAATAACAAAAAGAATGAGTGCACCTTTAAGATTAGTAAATTTAAATATTTGATGTGTATCCATTCATTAGTGACTGTATATTTGACCTTTTAATGTTATTTTAAAAGTGTGTAATGGCGGTGATGATGTCACTGTGTTGCAGGAAGCAGGAGTTTCTGACCATCTCCAATGTGCCCCTGGAAGACTGCCCTCCCTCTCCCCCCAGAACCGCCCCTCCCGCCATGAAGGTAAGCGGCACGTCTGCTCTCAGGGCCTGTTATGATTCAGCACTGAAAGGGGATTTGCTCAGAGAGCTTACAGCTGCAAAAAGGCATGGAGTCAAGCATAACATTTCATAAATAGTTCATTATAAAGCAGCAATTATTGACTCATTTGGTTTAGGCAGATAAAACCATCTTTACTTCCTCTCTCCTGGAGACAAGACGCCAGCATAAACCTGTAGCTGGTGATGTACCCTACTTACTCAGTAGACCATGACTTCAGACATCATCCCCTAGTTTGCTTTTCCTTTCTTCCACCTTTGAGGAACATATAGACTACCTTGTCTATATGTTCCTCAAAGGTGGAAGAAAGGAAAAGCAAACTGGTCAATAGTACAATAGTCACATGTATAGTGAGATTAATTTTAGTTACCGGTATGTTCTGATGTGAACATAAATTACATGTTCTAACTTGCCACACAAAAACAACTAGACTATTACCTATTGGATATATATATAACATCAAGGGTACAGAACCCTGAGGAACCTCAAAAACTCTTCTTTTTTTATTTTTTTAGATTAGATTAAATTATATATATATATATATATATATATATATATATAAAATGAATGTATGCATTTTTATAACACTTTGTTAGATTAACTTGGTCAGATCCATTTAAATACTGTGAAATCAGCAGCTACAAACTTGTTGTTGACCTCTCTTATGAAGTGGAATACTTGGCATGGTATATGTTAGCCTAAAGATTGACCTCTATTTCTTTTTCATCAGTCTACTCAGTTTTTTGACGTGCTGGAAAAGATGGAGGTAAGAAGTGAAATCCTTTTGATATTATGATTTATATATGATGTAAATATTTCAGGATTTCCCCATTAAAGTAGATAGGGCTTGGTCTTAGATGTCAGAAATAGCTGCTCAGAGGGGTTGCAAAATGGCCGCTGAGTGAACAGACTTTCCTCAAATGAGTCTTTGATGCATTCTGTGCCTCTCATGCTCACCACTCCTCCTCTGTCAGTTGCTAACACTGCAACCTTTTAACCCTGACCCCTTAGCAGGTTTCTGAGGTGGAGGAAATGAGGCCACAAAGAGTAAAGGTCAGAGGGTGTGAAAAAGCTACAAGATTACACCTCAGCTCAGTGCTTGTCTGTGTGTTTCAGAATTGTTGTATTTTCAATGCATGAGGTTGGCATTCTTCACCCATGTATGTAATCAAATTAAAGATAAACAAAATAAGTTTAAGAGTTTTGAAAAATTAAATGAAACAAAGAAATAGTAGGAGGTAAAATAAAGAAGAAATGTTGCAGATTAAGTGTCATTAAAGCAACAACAAAAAAACAGAACATGCTAAAAACTAAAGCTTTTCATTTTTCAATTTTCTTAAATTATAATGCTTATAATATATATATATATATATATATATATATATATATTACATTAGGAAATGGCAAGTAGAAGCATTTACACTTATGGACTAAGACATTTGGATCCTACTTTATAGATATAGTTTAAAATCAAATGCTGGATTTAGTGTTTTTTAAATGGCTTACAGGTAAAATACAACAAAGGCAACCACTGAAAATACAATCCTACCCTCAAATGCATGTTCATTCAGATTGTTTAGACAGCCACAAAAAAAAAATGTTTGTTTCAAGCATGACTGTGGAGCATTGTGTGGACTGGATGTAATTTCTCATATAATGGAGTTGCATGAGCTAAACATATGCCTCATATCACGCTTCCTGTCATGACACAAGAGTCTTTCCAAAGCACTGTTAAGACGTCCATTTACAGCATTATCTTATATTTATTTTACTATTACCCCTCCAGGATGATTTCATTCCATACCCACGGATAGAGGAGGTACAAGTCACTTGTTACTTATAAATGTTTCTAAAAGCACAATATGTGAGGTCTGTGGAGTGTGTATCAGACATCTATTTGTTTGATTTCTCTTTCCAAGGTGTTACAGCGGGGTGAGCCATACCCTCAGGTCATCCTGCCTGAGTTCGGTGGTTACTGGATTGAAGATCCTGACGCACCTGCCGCCATTCCGAATTGGATGAATGGCTTCTGTGATGACGAAGATGGAGCAGGAAGGAATTCAGGAGAGTTTGGCTACGCACTGGAGAGTAACTTCGCCATTCGTGCGTACCGCAAGCACTTTATTGGCAGGGTGAGAACTCACATCAATATAGTGGTGTTATACTTAAAAGGCCCATCAGGCAAAGGCTTTTGGCAAATATTTGTGTGAGATCATTTTAAATGGATCATTCAATGTCAGAGCTGTGATAATCAGCAGTCGGTGTAATTTAACGCAGTGTTCATGTTGGCAATGAATTGGTTCATAATTAAACCGCTTTCTCTTATCTGCCGGTCTCAGGAACATCTGAACTTCTACTGCACGGCCAGTAACCATGGCAACCTCGTATTGTCCCTCAGACACGAGGAGGTGAAGGAGCAAGAGTACCTGCACATCATTCTCAGGTAATAACATCCCTTTCAAACACTCTATGTGTAATTACATGATTGGCACATTTTGAAACGTTTGATTGCATTTTTCTATCAATTTCCACCTCGTTTAGGGCTCCATCGAAGACAGTCTATGACAGGATCTCTTTGGCGGGCTTGACTGAGCTCCCCAGTGTCCCTCAGTTAGCAAAGGTAATGATTGTGCCCTGCACAGATGGCTCACAGGTTTTATCCACTTCAGATAACCCTGACAGACCCTAAAGTCTTATTGATTAACTTTGCTAAATTGTAAACAGCATGTCCTCTGCGCTTTAAAGGGTTAGTTTGATGTGTATGTGCACTGAAAAAAAAAATTCTTATTAAAACATATCCAAACATTCAAGTTAAATTTAATTTTAATTTTTAATTAATTTTGCTCCCCCCATGGACCTTTTCCACGGACTGTGATGTTATCAACATCACAAAACAATAGATTTTTTGTTTTAAAACACTCATTTATAACGCTATACTTTGTGTTATGTTACCTTGGCAGTAAATGACAAAAATGAATCAACTTTGTGTTTCTAATACAACGGCTGAGGGAGTGATGGCGAATTTGACATCTTTCTCTCTTCTGACTGCTGTAATTAATCTCTCGATGTTTTCCCTCTTTTGGAATGTCATGGAAATGCCAATACAGCTCTTTTCTTTTGCTTTTAGAGCAATTACAAAATTACAAAAAATTTACCTTTTCGCCGCTATAGAATTATACCCAGTTATGCCGACGTCTGCTTCTGAGAACCCCAGAAATGTTAAAAGGATCCATTGTTTTGTGAATCTGTCTCTATGAAATGCATCTTTGCAATGATGCTGTTATTGAAGAATGGAGGAGGTCAAAGTATATTATATTAAATATATATATACAAATATTGGATATGACAGTAAACCCCACAACCCATGTCTGAGTGGAGTTTCTCATTTTGCATGCAAATGTGGCATTTCTTGCAGATACATCAACAAAAAAATAGACCATTTGTTTGTAAGATTCAGACAGAGTGTGGAAAATATTTCTGGAAAACAACATATGCTTTTTTGTGTGTTTTTTTATGTGTCTTTGCCACAAAATAGTAACACTATAAATGAAATACAATATTTATAAAATATGACTTCTTTAAATAATTAAATTACTGAACCATAATAGTCCTACTATTGACTAAGTGGCTTGACTAAGTTTGTGTTTTTGTGATGTCATTGTTTCCCCACTATAGCTACTTTGTGAAGACATTGTAGGTCTGAGATTTAGTCCTGTGCTGTACCCAAAGGTGAGTGCAAGATTAATATTATGTTTTTATTTTTATTAATATTTTGCTAAAATTAGGGGACACGCTATTGTAGCCGTTAGCGTTGTTATTATTTCTTCTTCCTCTTCTTGTGCTCTTGAAGTCTATGGCAGCCCATAGAACTGCTTGTGGGAAAATGGTGAAATCTGCAACACGGATTGAGCAGTCTGAACATTAACCACAGCAAATTTAGAGTCTCTAACTCAATCCCTCAAGCACCACCAACTGCCAAAATTTGTTATAAACACAATATTACTGTTTTTACTGAATTTGATTAAATAAATACTGCCTTTGTGTACATAAGAGACTTCTTTCAAAAACATTTAAAAAAAAAAGTTTTTACAGGTACTTTATATGTCACGAACTGCTCTGATAATGAAGGTGGAGATCCAAATGCAGCTTTTATTAAGGGGCAATCCAGACACGTAATCCAATATACAGGCAATAGGTCAAAACACAGTTAGGCAGTCCAAACAAACAAAAACAAAACAGGCAGGGGTCAGGCAAAAGAGTAATCCAAGGAGCAGGCAAGAAATCCAAAAACCAAGAGGCAAATTATCCAAAAACCAAGAAATCCAAAAACCAAGAGTCAAGTTATCCAAAAACCAATAAATCCAAAAACCAAGAGGCATGAAACCAGGGAAACCGCTTGGAAATGCAGTACAACAACATACAAAACTTTGCAGTGAGTGAATGACCAAACATGGTATAAATAGGCTGAGACTAACAGGGTAATGAGACACAGGTGAATGCAATCAGTGATGATGAGTCCGGGCAGTGAGTTATGAGGAAATGTAGTTTGTGAGGGAGTGATAATAGTCAGGTGTTATAGACCGTTACAGTGTGTGTATGTGTAATATATATATATATATATATATATATATACACTTTTTATAAGTACATGATGTTTATCCCTAAATATTTCATAAACACAATATTTCTTCTGGCTAAATATTAATTTGTCAGATAAAAACCCATTACACATTTAAAAATTGCCAGAATGTTTTGCAATAGATTGTAACTGTTTCGGCAGATTGTTTAATAAAGTAAATACTAATGAGATGGTTTAAGAGATAAAAAACATGTTTTGCATTGGAGTCTTAGTGAAATTAAACTTCAGGAGCCGGTCAAAGCTGTATTGATGAGGAGCACATGAATTGTTTGACATTTATCTTTATTCTTGTTTTTTTGCAGGGCTCTCAATTAATATTGAATTATGATGAACATGAGTTAAACAATACCTTTAAGTTTGGCGTTGTCTACCAAAAGTTTGGGCAGGTGAGAAAATGATTGTTGTTTGTGTGCAGTTCACTGACCATTATAAATATATATATTAAAAAAAATGGTCTGGTATCTGGTCAGGCTGAGGTTCTCAAGGACACTTCAACAGCTTTCTTATCAAGATTATCAATCACCAAAGCAATAAATCCATAAAGCTATTGCCATACGTGAAGGATTTTATCTATTATTTCCTGTTATTTTTCCACTCTACCTTTGCTTCCTGCTGTTTTCTTCATCGTTTGCCGTTCACTGATGTCTTCTGACTCTCTGCTGCCCGCAGACCTCAGAGGAGGAGTTGTTTGGGAACAGTGTGGAGACTCCAGCCTTCATGGAGTTCCTCCGAGTGCTGGGAGACTGTGTAGAGCTGCAGGACTTTAAAGGGTAAAAGAAAACATTAAAGAAAGGCTGAGAAAATTAGGATGTGTGAATATATAAATGCCCTACAATTGACAACATGTGATTTCTCTGCATCACAAAAACGTGTACTTTTAATAGCCTACCTCAGTTTTCACTCTAAGTCATATATTCAGGTTTCGAGGAGGTTTGGATGTGTCTCATGGTCAGACGGGGTCTCAGTCGGTCTACACTGTGTTCAGAGGGCAGGAACTCATGTTTCACATCTCCACCAAACTACCCTATACAGAGGGTGACATGCAGCAGGTGCTTCTGATTATAATTATGATTGAAATCTAGGGACAATCAGTACGCTGTCCTAGAGACAGCATGTAAATCATTATACGTTTCTTTTTCCTACACACAGCTCCAAAGGAAGCGGCACATTGGGAATGACATTGTGGCAGCAGTTTTTCAAGAGGAGGGCACACCGTTTGTGCCTGACATGATTGCTTCCAATTTCCTCCATGCCTACATTCTGGTTCAAGTAGAAAACCCTGGAACAGATGACACCACATACAAGGTTTGTCACCAAAATTTCTTGGTTCTCAATTTACAATAAGATCCCATAATGCATGAACTAAAATTAACTAACAATGAGCAATTCATTTGATACAGTATTATTAAAGGGACAGATATTCATTAATTACTCACCCTCATGTCGTTCCAACCCCATAGGACTTTCGTTCATCTTTGGAACACAAATGAAGATATTTTTAAGGAAATCTGAGAGCTTTCTGTACCTCCCATTGACAGCTACGCAACTACCACTTTGACACTACAAAAAGTTCATAAAGAGATCATAAAACTAATCCATATAAATGGAGTGGTTTAGTCTAGAGACTCGATTGCTTTATATGATGTACAGATTTAAATAAGGTTTTTATTTACATATAAACATTGATCAGCAAACATAAGCAGAAGCCTAAGCCCGTACCTGCTTGTCGTGCAAGAACAAACCTCATTGGTTCTTGCCATCGACTTTAAAAAAAGATGGACGACGCCCCTTCACTCTCTTCCATTGCTGATAAGTGAAGTCCTAATATGTCGCTGACATCGTGCGCAGATTTGGGACCTGCTTCTGCGCAGTAGTGATCGCGGGACCCGAGTCTGCGCAGTAGTGAGCGTGAAGTGGACCCGCGATATCAAGGTCCCACCCTCACTCGCGTAGAAACGGTAAGTACAAAGTTTCCTGTGTGAAATAAACAGTTATGAACATGTAGAAATTAGAGTTAAAGCTCCAATCTCCTATTGAAAATCCCCAAAAAAGTCAGTCGGTGCCTCCGACTGACAAAACTCATGACGTCACATTCCCGTTTTTATAGCATCAAATAAAGAACTAAGATCAAACTTATTAAAAAAATTTTTTTTTAAAAACACTTAAACTTAAATCAGCATGATAAAAACTACCTAAAATGACAGAAACCATCTTTAAGAAAAAATTGTATTTGAAGTGAAATTTGATTGTTTAGTTTCCAACGCATCCATTAGGCTTCAGGAGAGTGGGGTTTATGACCTACACTGGGACCAACCACCGGGCGGGCGATCGAGGCACTTTGGCTTCACTTTTCAGCACTTGTGTGGCACACTTGGTTCTTGCGGAAGCTCAAACGTGCTGCGTAACACCAGAATGAACCTCATTGGTTCTTGAAGCTCAAACGTGCTGTGTGACACCACAATGAACCTCATTGGTTCTTGAAGCTCAAACGTGCTGCGTAACACGAGAATGAACCTCATTGGTTCTTGAAGCTCAAACGTGCTGTGTGACACCAGAATGAACCTCATTGGTTCTTGAGTTTATCATAACTGATGTGTGAGTTGATGAATGTTTATATATTGAGTTGATATATGTTTATATGTGCCTAAATTAAATCTGTTCATCATATAAAGCGATTGTGTCTCTTCAGAAAAATTTGTTTTACGAGCTCTTTATGACCTTTTTGAGGTGTCAAACTGATCGTTGTGTAGACTGTCAATGGAAAGACAGAAATCTCTCAGATTTCTTTAAAATCTCTTTATTTGTCTATCGAAGATAAACGAAAGTCTTACGGATTTGAACCGACATGAGGGTGAGTAATTAATGACAGAGTTTTCATTTTTGGGTGAACTAACCCATTAATCTTTGTTATTGTTAGCTAAAAAATATAACTGTTCATTGTTAGTTCGTGTTAACTAATATATTTAACCAATGTTAAAAAAATTGAACATTATTGTACTGAATTATTATAGTGAATGTTGAATTGTATTTATATGGTGCAGGTGTCTGTCACAGCACGTGATGATGTGCCACATTTCGGCCCTCCGCTTCCCAATCCGCCCATCTTCAAAAAGGTAAATTAGTGCACCACTACATCTGCCACACTAAAACATTTAATCAGTATTTTTATCTTGTTTTCTATTTATAATATCTGAAAATCTTTAAAACAATATCAGTTTACTTGAAGGAAGTTGCATAAGCATCTTTTTTAAGCATAAATCCAAGTATATTCTCTGTGCCTTTTTGCCTCTCAACTAAACTGATCTTGTTTTGTAGATGATGTAATATTTTTATGGGAAAGCAAAGGAAATACTGATTAGGGCAGACAGTTTGCTGTCAGAATATTGTTTATCTGAAGGACACATCTGGTTATTGCAGGCAGGATTTTGTCACGTCATTGTCTTTTAAAGCAGTTCTTGCATCGTTGTTACATTTGCGGTGTCATTCTATTCTCTCCTAGGGTCCAGAATTCAGAGAGTTTCTGCTGACCAAGCTGATCAATGCAGAGTTGGCGTGCTACAGGTCAAACCGATTTGCCAAGCTTGAGGTGAGGAAACAATAGAGCATCCTTTATTACCGCATTACAGTCCTGATGTACGTATCAGGCCTTTGTTCATTAGTTTCTGCTTTGCCACATCTCTGACTGTTTAATCATTATGTTGTATTGGGGGTCTCAGAGACCCAAAGGCCTATAAAAGCTTGAGAAAAAACTTAAATAACTTGATACTTCTTTTCTTTTCCTAATCCTATAAGAACTGATTATAAACCAAACATGATAACTCTCTCAAACGACCTGCTTTTAAAGTGTTACACTTTGGGTCATAGAGACTTCAAATTTCAAACATGAATAAATACAATGAATTTTTACACATCACAAGAATCAAAAGGGAAAATATACAAATTAATTTTGTTTACATGTTCACTGTTCAATGTTTTGGAGTCAAGATTTGTTAATGTTTTTGAAAGTATCTTATGCTCACAAAGGCATGTATTTGATCAAAAATACAGTAAAAACAGTCATATTCTGAAATATTTTTACGATTCAAAATAACTTTTCTATTTTTCAATATATTTTAAAATGTAATTTATTCATGTGATGCAAAGCTGAATTTTCAGCCTCATTACTCCTGTGTTCAGTGTCACATGATCCTTCAGAAATCATTCTAATATGCTGATTTCTACTCAAGATACATTTCTTCTTATTATATTTGTTGAAAACAGATGTGCTGATTAATATTTTTATGGAATTAGTGATTTTTAATTCTTTGATGAATACAAAACAACAGCATTTATTTGAGATAGAAATATTTTGTAACCTTATAAATATCTTTACAGTCACATGTGCTGAATAAAAGTATCACTTTCTTTTTTTTAAAATCTAATCTTACTGACTCCAAACTTTTGAACAATAGTGTTTATAATAAGGGCCTCTGGGACCTCAAATGTAAAAAGTCAATCTCAATAGTTAACTCGTGTAATGGTTTTTGTTTGTGTGATAGGAAAGAACACGAACAGAACTGCTAGATAACCTTCATAATGAGTTACACAAGCACACACAGGCAATGCTGGGTCATCCGCTCAGCGCAGATGAAGAGAGGATGGAGAACGGAGGACATGGAGGAATACTGGAGTCTATTAAGGTAAAGTCAAAAAGATCAACGTCATATTCGCATGGGTAAACTATCCCTTTGACGTCTTTTTGCGTGTCTCAGCGGGCTATGCGCGTGCGCAGTCACTCTATGGAGACAATGGTGGGCTCCCAGAAACATGGCCGCTGTTCTTCGGCGGGAGGGGGCGTTCCCACCAGCCTGGGCGGGGTCGGCCTGATCCACAGCAATACTGAGGCTGCTAAGTCTCCTCTGAAGAGCCCGGTGAAGAGACGCTCAGGGCTGTTCCCACGACTGCACACCAGTATGGATGGACAGCCAGAGCGCCACACACGCAGGTCTGACAAATGCTCAAAAATAAACTTTTACAGATCTGTAATCATTTTACATATAAATCAGGCTCAAATATGATAGTTTAAGAATTACATAAGCCAAAATATCTCTTGATATATAGCTAGTCAGTGTTAGCATGTGCCTCAGGGTTTTCAAACTTTATGATGCTAAATATTTTTATGTATACAAATTGCATACTGTGCATTATGTTTTATTATAAAGATGATGTCATAAAAACAACAAAATTAAATAGGTCAAATGTATATAGACAAAAAGTACTATATGGATAGAGGTATCGGGAAGTATCACCCCTCTTAATTGTTGAATTTAGGGGTTTCAATCAGACCCATTACCACAGGGGTATTATATCAAGCATCTAGCCATGCAGTCTGCATTTACAAACATTTGTGGTAAAATGGGTAGTTTTGAAGAGCTCAGTGAATTCAAGTGTGGTACTGTTATAGGATGCCACCTTTGCAGTAAGTCATCCCTGTTAGATATTCCACAGTCAATTGTAAGTCCGTTTGAAAACCTCTGCTCTAAATGATCAAATTATGTTTTTCTGTCATTTTAGTGTCCTATGCGATCAGAGAAGTCTAGATAGCGGTCATCTCTCACAGGAAGTGAGATCAGAGACGTCGTCCTATTCTAGCTCTCCGGAGATCCTGAACAATGAGAGGTAAATTTCACCACTGGTATTCAGTAAATTCATATTCTTAATAGGTAATAATACTTACTTTATTTTGTCTCTCTGATTTTACAGGCCGCCTCTCATGCTGAAAGAGGCCGGTGGAAAACCAGAAATTTCTCGTTCCTCCTCTAGCACCAGCAGCTTCAGTAGTGCTGCAGGAGACCCAGAGACTATGGAGGACAAAGAGCCTGTAAGTAAATGTGTCTTCAGGCAGACTAACATGTTCAGTATGTTAAAGTCACCATGAAATCAAAATTGAAAATTCCTTTTTTTATAAATAATTTGTCCGTGCACATAATTTATGTGCCCTGGTAATCTTTATTCAAAATAACTCCCCCTCCCTCTTGCAACGACATCTCTTCTCTGATGATGTGTTCACTGGTGCGAGGGCGAGACAACCTGTCACTTACATTACATCACAGCAATAGCAAACCACAACGATGTTCTACTTCGACAAACTGTTTCACTCAGATATATAGTATGTCAGATAAGGATTATGGCACCTTCCGTTTCATGCCGACTTTATGTGTGTTGTGACGTGTTCAGAGCAGCCTCCAGATGTCTCCCAGGCTCTCGCCTGTTTTTGGCTCCGTGAGCACAGAGGGGCAGGGTGCAGGAACGCCAGTCATTAAGTGCCGCAGTCCAACAGGTATCCGAGACTCTGTTCTCATATTCAAACTCTGAATTTAATATTTACAGCTTAATGTATCATTTCCTGCATATCTCCCTACTAAAAGATTTTAAGAACAAGACTTCACCCAGATCCAATCTGAAGTTTCGCTTTGACAGATTGAGCCAGTCCGCTGCTGTAAGACTTCATTGTTTTATGACTTTAGTGTTGCTCTTTCATTGTTTGTCATCCTCTGTAGTGTTTTTCCATTTGGTTGTGGGTTTTAGTGTGAGAAGTTTTACCACTGTAAGGTAACTTTGAACTCTAATTCACAGGGACATTAGCAAAGAGAATGTCAAAGACAACCAGAACCATTGTGAGTATGTATGTTATTATTGAAATTACAATCATTAACACATGTAGGGCCAGATTTACTAAACAGGGCAAATTAGCGTGAGAGTGCAATCCCATAAAAGCACAGATGGGAGTGGAATGTTCTGCTCGTGATGTACTGACGACACACAAATTAAAGAACACAGACGCTGCCGGATCATTTTCATAATGACAAACACAATCTACCAAGGACAGCGCAAATTACATTGACGAGCGCAAACCTTAGTAAATCACCTTGTGCCATTCATTTAAATACTCTCCCATAATTTTTGCATCTGACATGGAAACTCCTAGAAATGCAAATGCAATAATAACCCAGTCCACGCATTTTCAGTGCTATTTTTTCACTGCGTGTTTTTAGTAATTCCTGACAGTAGTTTTTTAACGCCAAAAGAGGGATTCGCTGGTGCAAACTATTAGTAAATCTGGCCCATAATCCTGCAGGAAGAGTACATCATGCGGCTGCATTTAAAGATTTTTTTTTTTAACTACTTATTTTGTATAAAGACTGGTCATTCTATAATTTTCTGTATATTTCATAACAGTGAATGATAATTACATTTTTCTAACAATTTTTCTTTTTTTAAATATCATATGTTGTCCATTAAGATAAAAGAAAGCATACTATAATCTCACACAAATATTTAGTGCAGTTTTTGCAGTGTCTGGTTTTGAGGTGAGGTTCATGTATTGAGTTCAAAATAATGGATTAAAAAATGTTATAGCATTAAATTTGTAAACCTAATTCTTCTGAAATCTAAATACTAAAAAAAAGTTTAGATTTTAGTTTAAATGTAACTTTCTTTCAGATACAATAATAATAATAATAATAATAATTTAAAAATTTTCTCTGAACTTTTCCTTGGGCCTGTGGCCCATGTTGGTCACTGGACCCAGTTTAGATTTTTTTTTTTTAAAAACTTCACAGATACATGGTTTTGTTCAATATGTTTTTTGTTTTGTTTTTTGTCAGAAGTGAAAAAAGGGGGTTTGAAAACATCCCTACAAAATTAGACCAGACACATGAGTTAAAATTTGGGGGAGGACTTCTACTGGATTCCAGTGGAATAATTCATTGAATATTATTGATTAAATCAGTGGTTCTCAAACAGGGGCTCGCGGCCCACTAGGGGTCCTCAGCAACTTTAGGGTGACTTGAAAGTATTTAAATGAATACATTGTTTAATATATTAAAATACTAAATTAATTGTGGTAAATTTATCAATACCCCCAGTTTATGTTCATTAAAAAAAGCAGATTTCTCATAATTACAGCACTGGAAATAGTAAAAGAAAATGCCTAAAAGAATAAAAAGAAACAAACATGAACCCACAACACAGAACTTGGTTAAAAGAGCTCTTGCCACAGAAGGTGATATCAAAGTCACATTAAAAATACCCCCGCTTTACAATATTTTATTGATGGATTCAAAAATGGCGGGACCGAAAATGTATAATCTAGTCCACCTAGATGGATAATGATATTTTTTTGGCGCAGGCTCTGAGTATATCTGTAATGGCCCGTATAAAATTACTCTCATAAGTCATAATTCTATGTTATGTTATTGTCAAAATTATGTTTCTTATTTGGTATTTACTAACACCTTAAACTCACCGTTTAATTAGAAAAGCAATGGATCAGCGCCGAAGATCAGACACTGTCGGAAAGAAGGAGGGAATTGAAAGAGGGACACATCACTCAAAGCCTGTGCTCAACTCTGAACATCACAGGAAGAAGCTCTTATCTCCTCTTATTTCTTACTTGTATCTGCAGGTTGTCATCTGCTGCTGACCTGGCACATTTATTGATTTTGCACATTTTGAGAGAGTCTTTCACTGTAAAAGAGTTAATAAAATGCAAACTTATAAAACTGGGTTAGTAGTAACTATTCTCACTCAATTATAATAATAATAAAATGACAGTTTTTTTTTTAAATTGGCAAAATTCCCAGCACCTGAATCACTCCACAGTATTTTGAGAACACAGTGTGAATACCCAGACTGGATATAGAGTAGTTTGATTAAACTGACCACAGCAGATATTCATTGTACACATTCATTTCATTACCAAATCAGTCACTTGTCTTTGAAAAATAAAATGTTAGCACAGCATTGGCTTCCTATGTAAATCTCAAACTTGTGCAATTCCTTAAAAAAATGACCTAAAATTGTTTGAAAATGTAATTACTGTGTCCCCTGAAGAGTTTTTTTTATAATATATATTATTAGAAAATAATAACTTGTAGTAGTGTAGTAACCTCTTATTTTTAAATGGGTACTTCCATGACTGGTGCCTATGTGTACATATTAGAAAATCACTGATTGCTCTTATGTGTATATTTATTGTGTATATTCATGGAAGGAAATGCAGAAGAATATCTTTATTGTCACAAATAGCTCAGATGTGTTACATGTGACAATTTAAGAAAGACTTTTCCATTCTGTTTTTAAGTCAAATAAGTTTTTTGTTCCCTTGCTTAATAAAACGAGCAGTGTTAATTTATGTCTCTATGATTGTACTGATACATGTAAGGTTTCTGGTAACACTTTACAATAATAGTTAATTAGTTAACAACTTTAGTTAAGATGAACTAAGAATGATACTTCTACAGCATTTATTAATCTTAGTTAACAAATACAAATGTATTGCTCATTGTTAATGTTAGTTAATACCCTACGTTATGTTAACTAATGAAACCTTATTGTAATGTGTTAACAGGTTTCTGTTGGGAAATGTTAATTTTGCTAAATAAAATATAGTTTTTTGCAGTGGTGTTGATTATATTGTAGCCTCTGTTCTATTTGTGAGCCGGGCATTAGCTTTTCTCGCCCCCCTGACTGTATAATCATAATGCACTGGGCCTCTTACCTCTTTTTTCAACAATATGTAAGGCAGGGACTTACAATCTGATGAACAGTGATCTATGACAGTACGGACATGCAGTGTCCCATGCTTAAGCCACATTTAAAACTGAATGAATGTCATTAAATAAGGTGGTAGTAATAATAATAATAATAAAATGTAAACTGCAAACAAACTATTTAATTAAATTTCTCTCAAAACTTTTCCACAGACCCCCTAGAACCCTCTTGTGGCTCATGATGGATCCCAGTTTCAAAATCCCTGAATATAGTTTAAAAGGCTTTATTAAAATTATTTATAATTATAAATACATACTTTTTTTAAAGTATCCAGATGCTTTTGGGTGCTACTGTTTGTCCAGCAAAGAAAGTGAAATAAAACTTGTTGCATAACGAAAAGCATGGTTTGTGGATTGATTATTTTATGGCTTATTTTACCTAATTTATTCATTTACCTGATTATTATATCGAATCCTATTGGCCCCTGAAATCATTAACAATGTGCGAGTAGGCTATGTGACAGAAAAGCTTTTTATGAATGCACTTTTAATACATAAGCAAGCCTACCTGTTAATTGATTCTAATGAACACTAAATGTAATTTACTTTAACTGATAAATTATCATTTACTAGCAGACTGGAAAGATAAGTATATCGATTATAACGTTACTCTTTAATCCTAGGATGCTGTTCATTTGTGTCGCATACACATTGCATTCTAAATATGAATCTTAGGGAATGTATAATCTGCTTTAGTGAAAGAGGGCGGGTCACAGTCTGGCAGCAACCGTCTCTTGGGCAGCGTGTGTGTGTGTGTCGCGAGGCTCAAGCGCACTTAGCACAGCTAGCGCGAGGCACCGTTCACTTCATTGAGAGTTAGCCGTTAGCTCGTTTAAAGACTGATCATGGCGGCGGTGCGCAGCCTGAGGGTGTCAGTGAAGTCCGAAAGCGCGTCCGATCGTTCAGAGTCTGATTCGGAATCAGACTCGGATCGAGATGCCCGGGAAGCGGAGCCCATGGAAGTGGAGGAGGGAGAGCTAGAGTCCATTCCTGTTCGCCGAAGTTTAAAGGAGCTTTTGCCGGTGAGTTATTCCGTACCGTAGGCCTCTTTCAAACCACGGCCTCGCGTAGTATAGGATCCGGCCGTTGGTGCGGCCAATGCGGTGTTTAGTTGCGAGGGTTCATCGCAGCATTTAGCCTGCTTCTGAAAAGGTGATGGTAATGGTTTTAGGGTGGGTTATACTATTTGCATAAAATATAGCGTTAGTGTGTGTGTGTGTGTTCATATGATCTTGTAAAAGTAATGTGAATCTCTGGCCCAAGTTTCCTAAGACTAACATACTTCATTTGGCGCACTGTTATGTATATACTGACCAATTATTCTGATTGTATGACAGTATAAGCAAACCCTTATTGCAGATTAAAGTGACCAGCTTGAATCAGAAACTGAAGTGAAGACATTTGCTGCTCACATGCATATCTGTTTGATAAACTATTTCCACAGGACACCACCCGACGCTATGAAAATAAGGCTGGAACCTTTATCACTGGAATCGATGTCACGTCAAAGGTAAGTGCCAGCTGAATGTGTGAATATATTAGCCGGCCTAGTAATGTACCTGTTGTTCACCACATTTGTACGTGTTCAGGAGGCAATTGAGAAGAAGGAGAAGCGCGCTAGAAGATTTCATTTTAGCGCAGAGGAAAATCTGGCGCAGAAGAACGTTGTTCTGGACCGGGATGTGTTGAAAAAAGGTAAGAAATCTTAACAGCTGTAGTCCAACAATTGATTTAAAGGTGACATGAAATTAAATGTCGTCATATACATTTACTAAAGGCATAATATTGGTCTTATTGTAAACAATTCATATGTGCACGTTTCATTTATCTTTTTTGACCTTGTAAAGTAGGGCTGCGACAACTAATCGATCAAAAAAGAGAATAATAAAAATCATCGACAACGAATGTCATTTTCGATTAGTTGCACTGAAAACGTCCGCCAGTCGCGTCAAATTAAAGCACTGAAAAACGCATTCCCATGGACAAAATGCATCTAAAATAGTGGGGGAAACATGAGCTTCTGTGGGATAGGTGCGTGATCCAAGCTACCCAAAACATGAGAATTCTTTATTTTAAGCTAATGCATTAGCGTAATGTTTAACGTGGCTTGCCTGTCAGGCGCTTTGACAGATGCTTGTGCCGTTTAATGTGTGATGTTTCCTCGGCGCAACTTTTTTCGGTTATATCGTTAACTGTAAGCGTTACAAATTCACGCCAGTGTTTCCATTTTGCATGAATGCTCGTCCTGACAGTCTACTTTAAACTTCAGACTTTACTGCATGAGCGAAGGACGCATTACAGAGGAAGATAATATTCATCGCAAAAATATTAATTTAGCTGAAATATCTGTTAAAACCTTACAGTATTTGTAACAAGTATTTTATGAGAGTGGTAAGATGTTTCAAACATTTACAAGGATTAAGAAATCACATTAACAGGTTACTGTGTCCAGAGTGAATGTGTGTGTTCCTGAGGAAAATTCCTCTTATCTGTTAACACTGAGTTTGTGTTTTTATTTGTATTTATTATCTTTATTATTATCTTTATTTTTTATGTAGGGATTTAAACTGTACTTTTGCTTAATAGCTCTTTTATACATAGCATAGATATATTTACTATGTTTTCATAGCATTCCGTTGGCACATTTGTTTGAAGGACAGCTTTGGCCAGTACGTGGAATAGTGTTTTGTCAATAAAAGAAAAAAGGGCTTTTTAAACCGATTAATCGAAGACATAAAGCCACCTCTCAAACAGCTTGTGAGTCGTACCAAACTGAGTGGCTTAAAATATAGTGCACATGTTGTATGAACCACTTTATCACTCTGTATTTCCATTGTATGGAAAAGAGCAGTGTGAACGTTCTTAAAAACATTTTTTGTATTCCACAGAAGAAAAGTCATACAGGTTTGGAACATGAACATTCACTCATCATTTACTCTCCCTCATTTTTAGTAAACTTTAAGCTCTTGTGGACCGTGTACTCTCTCTTTAGCGATCTCAAATGTGCGCCTGGAAGCCCTATACATGACTGGAGTTGATGACATGAGCACTCAGGATGTTTTTGGCTACTTTAAAGAGTATCCACCTGCCCACATCGAGTGGATAGATGACACTTCCTGTAAGTATAGCCTCACTGATATTATTACCCAACCCAACTGCCAAATCGAAATCTGAATTGAAAACGGGTAAAGTTTTGTTTAAGGCTGGATTGTGGCGCTCATAGTCAAATCACACTTTTTCCAGGCAACGTGGTGTGGCTAGACGACATCACTTCAACCAGAGCTCTCATTAACTTGAGTCGGATGCCAGACAAAGAAGAGGTCACAAACACAGACAGCTCGAAACCCTCTGAACTTCCAGTCCAGCCGGAGAAAGGTTTGTCTGTTCTGTTATTTCATTGTCACCTTGATCTATGTTCCAATTTTTGTGAAACAAAACTGTCACACCTTTGCTGAACAGCTCGGCGAAGCCGTGGCTCTGATGATGATGAGGATGATGATGATGATGAGGAGGAGGAGGAGGAAGGAGAGGTAGATGATGAAGATGAGGTGAAAGTGGATAAGAGCAGGAGCAGTGATGGCAGCGAGGGTAAAGCTAGTGACATTGAGGAAGAGACAGAAAAGAAAACACAGGACACTGCAGAGGTAAACTGGTCACATCTTTTGGTCAGATTCTTAATGGTAATTTTCATATTTCGTTGTTTTTTTTGGGATGTACCTTTATATTATATCTTTTGATCCTAGGCAAGCCTGCTTTCCCAATCAGAGCGAGAATCTCTCCTCCGGAATGATCTGCGGCCTACAACCAAGCCCTTCAAAGGCAACAAGCTGCTCTTGCGCTTCGCTACCCAAGGTGAGAAACATACTAAGGGTCACCTACAATAGAAGGAATTGTGTTAAGAGCTCTTCATTAGTCGAGAGGGGCTTTCGCACCAGAGGAACCTTTTCATAGTTCCTATAACTAAGGGTGGAAGTACCTGAGCTGTGAAATTGCAAGCACAATAAACTTCACAATAACAATTGGCTCATTTAATATAGTCTAGAGTGAGACCATAGACGTCTCTCGAGCTGTCGCAATCTTTTTCTGCTCGATCACTGTAGCGCCTCATTTCAAGCTAACGGCAGCGCGAGCGCACACGACCTGATCATTTGTGCCGCTTTACAGCACGACAAACATCGAGAGTGAACACAGGGCTCCCCATTAACACTTTTATGTCGCTTAATCAAGTCGCTTGTCTGGAAAAAGTGGATTTTTAAAAAAAGTTTCAAGTGAAAGAATTTTAAATGTCCGACCGATCGAAACGCGAGAATGATTCTGATCTTATACAGTCAGTGTAAACAGCGATTGGTAATGGATAATGTATTTCTAGTTGCTGCATTTGTGAGAGGGACATTAGTGGAGAAATGAAAACAAATGAGTGTAAAAGAACACACAAAAAACTCACAGAAGAAACATGTTTTGTTTTTTTTATTTATAATAGATGATAGGCTATAGTTAAGTAACACGACTAAGGGAGCTGTTCTATAATATCACGATTGCAAATGTTTGCATTTATACTTGAATGAAGTAGCCTAGTTAATATGTAGTCACTTACAATTTAGATGCCAAATTGACTGGTTTTGTTCCACTTCACTGACAAAAGAAAAGCAACACTAAGCGCTGTTTTGTTTTTGAATGATTCAGCATTTTGAACGAATCGTTTTAATGAATGACTCAATGATTAATTTATTAAGACGGTCACTTGCCGCCACCTATTAGTTTGTTTAAAGGGTCATGAAACCCTAAACCAAATTTTCTGAGATTTTATCAGAGGTATGTGTGTTGAACACCATTGAAGACAATGTTAGCATCTCTTAGATTTAATAGTAGGGTGAAAATGGTTAAATTTTAGTTTCTTTCCGCTATTTTCATCTTCTGGGTTTAAAATCTTCATCGCAGGCTTTGACGTGGCAGAGCACAGTGTAGTGCGTTGATGACTCATCGGTCTCTCATAATTATTAATGAGACTGAGTTTTCATATCCTATGAGAAGACACCGTCTCTTAATTATTCATGACACCACATGGATCTTTCCAACGACAGACATGTCAAACTGTGATATCGCGTTGTAGAGGAGAGAGACAAACATGGGACGCAAGTGTATTTTTTCGTGGTGCAGAAGTTCAAGTGGGTTGAATATGTTTCCCCGCGATGCTGCCAAGGCTAGACTCTGGCTCTGGGCGGTTGGTTGGCCATCAACCACGGACATATCTAACTTGTACGTGTGCCGCAAACATTTTACACGAGAGAGCTTCGAGAACTGGAGAATGGTGGACTTCGGTCTTGTTGACGACCAATGCAAGTTACGTCTTGCCAGTAATGCGGTACCAAGTCCCGAAGACTTTTCTATCCCTTCACCTCTGCACACAGTTTCAAAGACCTGAAAAGAGTGAAGCTGTTGCACAACACACGTCACGATTTAGACCACCTTCTGTCTGTGATCGGTTGTGATCAAAAGTAAAAAACAAATTACATGGACAAATTGCGATGTTAAATTCTTTATTTAAATTCTTTAAATTTGAAAACCTGAATAGGTTCCAGTATTGTCAGGGAACTGCTCTCTAATGCGGGTAACAGCACACGAGGGAATCACCACCCTAATGCGTCGTCCAAGATACCCCCAGCACCACCGTTATTATAAATTATATAAATTATATGTTTGTGAATAAAAACGTTATGCTAATTCCAGGATCGGACTTAGTTAGCTACCATTCTGACACTTCTCCCATCCGCGCGGCCTCCGGTTCGTCCATGTTTTCCTCCACAGTCGCGGCAGGGGCTAATGGTTCAAATAGATAGGGCAGAGGTCCTGCACCGCCATCTATTATGCAACTATTTAACCCTGGGGATTCAGGAGGAGGGAAGTCCTCCACAGAGCAATGCGTACTGCTGCCACTGCAAATTTTGATGTCACTGTCCATCTTTATTATTGGGGATCAGGGGCGCGTACTAGATCTATAGGCTATGCACGTAACGATTTTTTTTTAAGCGGAAAATTAATTATATTCAAATATATGCATTTATAGTGTGTATAAACAACTATATATTTTATATTGACATCATAATTATAGGCTACATGTATATTAATATGTTTTTAAATTAATTACGATTACTGTAGGCTAATATATGTAGCAGGGCATTCAGTTACTTTTGAAAGGACAATAATACAGTGTCCGTGTATTTCATTAGACTTTAACTTTGCCAACTAGAAAAAAAAATCTTGCATTTCCTCACGTTTTACCACTGATTTTTAGTGACAGTCGATATGCATGGGTCACTGGCGATGGCAGTGATGGCCATACCACACCCACTCCCTCCCTTCTTCTCACAGCCATCCACGCCCATTTAAGTTGCATTTTTCAAAAAGATTGTGAGCTAGACCTGAGCTGAAAGAGGGGGGTTTCATGACTTTAAAGGTATCACAGCACAGTCAAAATTAAGGTCTCGCACAACAACCAGAGCAGCAAGACATTAGTGACCGCTTGCGTAACTTTAAAGTTTCAACTGGTGGCGCGAATGCAAACAGGAGAGGCCCTAAGGGGGACATTTAGTTATTTTAGACATTTAGGGGGACAGCCCTGGTGGCTAGTACTTATAACTAACCGGTGCGAAATCCCCTTATGCTGGTTACGTTGATAAAGTACAGATTATTCTCAACAGTGAAAAAGATCTCTGCATGTTAACACTCTTAACTGTTATTTTTCTTCAGATGACAAAAAGGAGTTGGGTGCAGCTAGGAGAAGTCGGTACTACATGAAATATGGGAATCCAAACTATGGCGGCATGAAAGGCATCTTAAGTAACTCTTGGTAAGAATAAATAATTTCTTTTTCTTTTTTTAAATTACTTTTATTTAGCAAGGACACATTAAATTGATCAAAAGTTACAGTAAATACATTTATAATGTCAAATCAATGCTGTTACTTTTGAACTTTCTGTTCACCAAAGAATCCTATAAAAAAAAGTATCATGATTTCCACAAAAATATTAAGCAGCACAACTTTTTTCAGCATTGAAAATGAGATGTTTCTTGAGCTGCTTATCATATTAGAATGATTTCTGAAGGATCATGTGACACTAAAGACTGGAGTAATGATGCTGAAAATTCAGACTTCAAATAAATATTTAAAAAAAATTCAAATGGGAAAGTTTTTTTAATTGAAATTAGTATTTCACAATATTACTGTATTTTTGATCACATAAATGCTGATTTGAACATAAGAGACTTCTTTCAAAAACATAAAAAAAATCTTACTGATCCCAAACTTTTAAATGCTAGTGTAACTTCACTTTTCTGAGCCATTTTTTGCAATTTACTTCTAACTACATGGTTGAAGCTCAAATTCTTCTTGGGGTTACTTATTCATTTTCTGGAATTGTGTCCATTTCTGTAGGAAACGGAGGTATCACACACGGAGAATCCAGCGTGACATTCTGAAGACCAAAAAGCCTCTGATTGGAGACAGTATGGGACACACCCCACCTTACACTCATCGACACTCTGGTAAGTCTTGATAAACATCCTGGTCTTGTGTTTTTTCTTTGGTCTGAAATTTGAGCTCCTTCTCTTTTATCAGCTGACCTGGTGAATCTGCCAGAAGAGCCTATAGTGGAAGAGGAAGAAGAGGATGAGGATGGTGAGGAAGACATGGATGCTGATGATAGAGTGGTGGAGTACAAAGATCGGGGACCACGGCCTGTGGAAGGAGGCGTGCGTAGTCGCTTAGGAAGCCCGTCGCCTGCATCTTCAGATTCAGATGAGATGGACTACGATCTGGAACTGAAAATGATCTCAACACCCTCTCCTAAAAAGAGCATGAAGATGACCATGTATGCTGACGAGGTTGAAACCAACCTTCGCAGTCTCCGGTAAGTCCAAATGATCAAGCAGTGTCTACATTTGGGGATTTGAGTTTTATCCCTTGTAGATTTATCTTTTGGATGTAAATGTTGTCTTTGTGCTGAAAAGTTTTCATGATGAGCTTGATTGTCTTGATAGTAATTGCACATTTTTGTCCCTTCCACTGTCCTAGGAACTCCATACGGACCGAAACAAGTAGCAGTGTTAGGAGTCGCATTGGTGGGGGTGGAGGAGGAGAAGGAGGAGCAGCAGGAGGAGGAGGCTCGTCCAAATCTACATCAGACAAAGTGATCGATGTGAGGCAGTTACTGGAGGAGAAGAGGCAGGGACTCTCTCAACAGAGGTCACGCCCCACAGCGGCTACAACCGGCAAGACTGGTTAGTTATTGAGAGATAAAAAAAAATACAAATCTTAATTTAATGTTTTGTTTTAAGATTTTTATATATATATATATATATATGAGCTCTTTTCCAAATCGTGATAAACGCCATTTAAAAAAAAAAAAGAGTTTGTCATGTCATTTTAAAGAAGAAGAAGAAGAACTGAACCTATTCACTGCTCCATCAATGTTTCATGCCAAATCGCTATATTTCCTTGTTTAAAATGTATTGCAAGATGCAGTTCTTTTCCGAACCACGATAAGCGCCAAACCTATTTTTAGCCTAAACGCGATACATCCTCTCTCGACCAATCAGAATTCAGTGAGTGTTATACGCAATCCAACATGTCGGCGCTTAACAGAGGTTTGTTTGTTCATTCATTCCTCAAAATGAGTGCTTTAAACGGTGATAACACTGATGGCCTTGATGAGCCAGTGAGACCTACAACTGGGGGTAGATGCTGCTGCCAAAGGTTTCTGTCTATTTTATCATTTCTTCCAAAAATGGCATTCGACAATCAAGGAGCAAAAGTCGAATATCGTTTGAAAATCTAAATTTTTATTTTATTTTTTATTAATAAACGGTTTTCTGTGTCAGTGTTTGCAAATATGAAATTGACGATCAGCATCTCTGTAGTGGACACGCCTATAGAGAGAAATGCATGTAATGGATTACATAATCAGAGAGTATCCTATTTATTTTCGTTTTTAATTGTTTCGTTTTAAAGACATTTCAAGCTTTCTATATCGATATATTTCTCATGTCTGTGAGGCATACGCTGAGTTTCGGTTCATTTATGATGAGATGCGCTCCAGTTCACGTGCAATGCAAGGGACCGCGCCTGCGCCTCCATGTCATGATTATATCTTATTTATATAATACAGTCAATTGGTTGATGAAAAAATTATTAAAATTAAGATACAATTTATACAAAACGAAATTCACTTTAAAGAAAGGCATTCTACAAAACTTAATTGAGTGGCCAAAAACATCCTTTTTTTATAGCGTTTTGAAAAAAAAATACTTTGAATTTATCATCAACAATATTGTTGTTTGATTTAACAATCATTGTTCAACATGTTCAGACTGAGGGAAAAAAAAGACATTTTAACAGGATAAATAAAATATTCACAAAATGTGTGGGTCTAGGTAAAAAAAAATATTTTCCTGAAAACTATTGAAATGGATTTATAGCGTTTTGGAAGGAGCTCCTCATACATATTTTTTTATTTATTTGTTTAATTGTTATTATTATTTTATATATATATATATATATATATATATATATATGTCATTTTGCAGTTTGCTGAGGCCCCCTAATTGAGAACCACTGATCTACAGGTCTCCCACGAGTGCTTTAAAAGTGATAAATTCAGTTTGATCCAATATAAGGCCTAAATGCATCTTTAATGGTAAAAACAGAAGTCTTAATTATTGTTTTGAATTATTGCATGTTCAAAGTAAAAACGCAGCGCTGCACATTCTACAGGTTTGGAGTTTCAAAGCAGTTTGCAATCAATAAATACTGCACATTTATGACAAGCGATTGTTTGAATAATGAATATTGTGTATGTTCTATCTAGATGGTTGTAAGAGTGCATCTTTTTCTTCTTGATATTATTGGTATTTTGGTTACACAACAAATTCTTTCTGGCATTTAATTCAAATTAAACTCTTGTGGCTTTTTCTCTGGGCTGCTCTGTCACAGGAAGGTCTAAGAAAATTTGAAGACATTCAGTTTATAGATATTACTAGTATCATGCAATAATTTTTTATTGTGTTTTTTATTTTGAGATTGTATGAGTTAGTTCTTTATGGACACAAGCTATTAGTTTTATTTGTGCAGGTCTTAGAAATCTTGTAACATAACAAGCAGCTGAATTAAAATCCACAGCATTGCTTTATAAGTTTGACCATTTGAGCGGAGCAAATGTGGGCAATGAAAGGATGCATCTGTTTTACTCTTCATAGATGTGAGACAGAGATTAGGAAAGAGACCACACTCTCCGGAGAGACGTCGCTCCGTCTCTCCCGTCATCTCTAGAAACGCAGTGTCTCGGAGAGAGCCTTTGACCGACGTGCGCAGCCGCCTCGGTGTAGCTAAACACGAGAGCCGCAGCCTCTTCTCAGAGTCCTCGAAAGACAAGAAAACAGGTACACGTGAAGTCGCCGCTCTTCTGGTTCTCTATACATTATTTTGATACTAACTAATAGTATTTGTGTTTTCAGGGGGCTTGTGGAGTCGTCTCGGCCCATCTCACAAGGACAGTGGAGACGATGACAAGGCTTCTTCTCGAGCGACTTCCTCAAGAGGAATAAGGCGTCGAGATGACAAGGAATCTGACGGAGATGAAGATGACAACGAAGAGGACGACACTCAGCTGCAGAAGGTGTGGGGAGCAATGATCAAGCAAAAGGAGCAACAGTCCAACAAGATGAAGAAAAGCCGTCTGGACAACCTTCCCTCGCTGCAGATCGAGATCAGTCGAGACAGCAGCAATGGCTCGGACAGTGACTCCTGACTGACTCTTACTGTAGGAAGTGTGGGAATGGGAGAAATGATGAGTGCTGTGGAAGAGAGTTGGAGAACATCTCTAATAGACTGGGCCAAGAGACCCTGACATGTATACCTAAACATTCCCACACTCCCACCTCTTGCCTGTCTACAAACTTGCAGATGTTCTCCTAAGTCCTCTCTCCAGGAACTCACTCTGAGGGTGCTATTTGGTAAAAGAGTCCAGATCGTATTTTTTGTTTTTTTGTCATTTCAAAGTAAGGGCAGTGGATGAGTCCCTCATGTTTTGTTTTTCTTCAAAAGAAAATTATTGGATTGTATTTAACACACATCAAGGGGCCCATTTTTAAATATACAGCAATGCACCAGGTTGACGAACAGTCCCGTAATTTGATATATACTGACTGGAAGCAATGTGATTGGATGTCTATTAGCAATACGTTTTCATCATTTTGTCAGTGTGGTTGGTTTCAGTTCGTTACATTATTATGAATGAAATATCACTGTGGATTTGAAGTCGAGAACATACTGATCTGATTTTTTTTTTTTTCTCTGGTTGGTGCAAGCATATATATATATATATATATATAAGTGTGTGACATGGATGGGTCAGTGCTTCATTGTATACAGTCCTACGATGGGGACAAATAATGTAGCCAATGTAATGATAACTTTTCCCAAAGGAATGGTCTACATTCCCTAAATATATGTGGTCAGTGAAACATACAAGAAAAAGCATTGTATGTTGGAATAAAAGTCATTTTTTACATTGGATGGGGTCTAGAAATTAATATCATACATCATTAATGTCAGTGTTAAGATTTTAAAATGACAAAAACAGCATTTGAAATAAAATTACTAGAATTACTGTCATGTTTAATGTGTAAAATGTTTGTCCGTTTTAAAATATAAATTTCATTTCTGGGGGAGGAAATTGCGCAGCATAAAGACTTTGATTTTGAAATCTATTGACTTCGCGGAGCCGGAAGTGTTCGTGAAGTGATTATACATATCCAGAATAGCGATCATAGAATCTAGACTTACAACCTTTTGGTCAAATTAAATGATTAACGGTTTAGGTAACGTTACAGGATTGAACTTCGCTTCATTTAGGGGTCGTCTGCCATTAAACCGGACGACAAAGAGCCGGAGGTGAGCGACCGGTCGCTCAAGCATGTTACATTACGTTAACCAAAATCATCATCCACAGCCTCTTTAAATCCGCAACTTCAGCTCGGAGACAGTTCAGAGACGCTGTCAACACGTCACTGTACTCGCAATGGACAGCATATCATCGGTTTGACACATCTGGAGCTGTAATTGGTTTCAAGGGAAGGGAAGATGCAACAGGTCCCGTACGGATCTGTGGATCGAGACAAGCCTCTCTTTCGCGTGCCTCTAACCCGATTAGCGGTGATCACAGTGTGCCTGCCGCTGCTCGGCCTCATCGCATGCGTCGTGCTGGCTCTACTCAACCATTACAATGACTCTACCAACACACACTGCCAGGTGAGATCCAGTCCGTCACTGCCAGACCCACATACTCACACGACATGTGACGTTACATTAGCACTCCTTTCCCCTAAAATCACCTCCTCAGATCATATATTAAACTTTCTAATATTGTCATCCTAATATTAATATATTTTGTTGCTGATTTTGTTGCTGAAGAAACAGTTTTAAATTGGCCCAAACTTACTGGTCAGAATTTGGAAACATTACTATTTAAAAAATGTTTTTAAAGTCTCTTGTGCTCACTAAGCCTGCGTTTATTTGGTCAAAAATACATTAAAAACAGTAATATTGTGAAATATTATTACAATTTAGAATAATGGTTTTCGATTTTAATATATTTTATAACTTATTTCTATTATAAAAGCTGAATTTTCAGCATCATTACTCCAGTCTTCGGGATAACGTGATCCTTCCGAAATCATTCTAATATGATTGCTGATCTATTATAATTGTTGGAAACAGTTGTGCGGTTTAATATTTTTAACCTGATATTTTTTTCAGGATTTTTTGATTAATCAAATGTTAAAAAAGAACAGCATTTATTTACAATTGAGATCTTTTTACCTTTTAAAAAAAAATGAAGCAGCATACTGTTTCCAACATTATAATAACAAAACGCAAAACAGCATATTAGAATGATTTCTGAAGGATCAAGTGACACTAAAGACTGGATTAATGATGCTGAAAGTTCAGCTTTGCATAACATAAATCAATGATATGTTAAAGTATATTAAAATAGAAAACCATTATTTGAAATTATAATAATATTTCTCAATATTACAGTTTTTTTCTGTGTTTTTGATTTTTGATCAAGTAAATGCAGGCTTGATGAGCATAAGAGACTTCTTTCAACAAAAAAAAAATACTGACCCCAAACTTTTGAATGATATAGTGTAGGCATGTTTCCAAACTTTTGACCAGTACTGTACACACACACACACACACATACACGCACATATATACATTTATATATATATATATCTTATTGTTATGTAAAGTGTTTTCAAAAATCCTTCACAGGTTGCTAACTACCTCCCATCCATCAGCGCAGCCATCAGTCAGAGACCAGAGCAGTACATCTGGCGTTTCAGCATCGGCCTTCATTCTGCCCCACGCTTCCTGATAGCGGCAGTATATTTCAGCTTTTACCGTGGACGCTTTTCCAGGAGGTTGACGGAGCAAGTTTTGAGTGTCCTCACATTCCTCTTAGCTATAAGTGAAAATGTAGGGCTCCTTCTGCTCACCTATGTATCCTCCACCGAGACCTACAGTAAGTGCATTTTTGGACTGAAGCCCTGAGTCCTGTTTCAACACACACACACAGATGCAGGGATGCTGAGAACTCCTGCTGGATCGACAAAATGTGGTTGTTATTATATTGTTATTGATTAGTTAAATGTGGTATATTTATAAATGGTTGGAGTTGCAAAAGTGCTTTTAAACACTTCACGTTTTTACCTGTTATAATTGTATGGTGAGAGTATTACAGAGCGGAAACTCTCAACAAATGTTTCACCCCAAAATCTAAAGGAATAAAAATAAGAAATTGTAAAACTATTAAGAAATGTTTCACCCCAAAATCTAGAGGAAAGAATAAGAAATTATATTTTGTGAGACCCATAAGAAAAATTCTATTGTTCATGCAGAATATAAATGATTTTTTCTTTTTTCTTTTCTTTTATAAATGTTTTTTGTGTGTATTCTAGTCCAAAAATATCTCTCTGTATTTTAAAGCAAAAAGTTAGTTTTAAAGTATATTTGTAAAGCACAATGTCAAGTATACTTCATAACAGTATTTGTTTTTTAAAGAAGTCTCACCCAGGCTGCATTTATTTGATCAAAAATACAGTAAAAACAGTAATAATTTGAAATAAAATTTTAGTGTGAATATAACCCTCAGAAGTCATTCTAATATGCTGATTTGATGCTCAAGATTTAATGTTTTTTCTAATTATTAGCAATGTTGCAAACAGTTGAACTACAGCAATTCGTTTTTTAATAAAAAAAAAGTACATATTTTCAATGTGCAGAAATGTCAAGAAAATGTCACAATGCAAAAACAACAGGCTTAATTTTTTCATGCAAAATATATTTTTAGATTTTATTTTATTTTATCTCTTATTATTTTGGTTTAAATGATTTTGGTGTGAAATATGAACTTTATTATATCAAATATATCAACTTTATTTTATTAATTTTACCTACAAAATACATTTGGTTTGTAATGCTGTGTATGTCAATCCACAGGTGTCCACAAGAGCGGCTTCATCATGTTTATTGTCAGTTCTCTGTTGCACATGTTGTGCACCTGCAAGCTGTGGTCGTTGATTGCGAAGTATTCCCTTAGTGCAGAGGTAATAATGCGTTTCCTATATTCTGGACTTCTACATATACGCCAACATCTGTTATAAACATATCAGCAGAGGGCGATATAAACCATCTCATAAGCTCATACAATAATTATATAGCAAGCCCTGTTGGAAATATGTTAGGATAATTGTAATGTGAATTAGGTGTTTACATTATTTATCATTCGTCATATAAATGCTCTTACAGAACATATATTCCTGTGTCTGAATATACATGCTCCCCTACTATATAGTAGGCGAAACACAGTGTGTGAAGAGTGTAGTACGTCCGAATTCACAGTATTCATAAAACAGTAGGCGAAAAGTACCCGGATGACTTGCTACTTCCGGCGAGATTCTGAAGGACACTTTACTATCCCATGAGGCCACGGGAGAGGAGTTGCGAATGGCACTGATGCCATAAAAATGACAGCGAGTACATACAGTAATATGTTCAAACTGTATAAAACAACAAAAATGTAAAGGTTGCAAAAGCTCCAAGTCAAATGTAGTCACTCTTCAGACCTTATGCGGTTTCAGATGCAGCTTGAGTTTAGCTTTTAAACAATCCACACACACAAAAACTGATTGGATGAAATGAGCATATCCGTTTAACATTCAGCTGATATATATCCTCACTGTAATTATTCAGATATCACGTCAGTGATCTTGACACCACAAGCACAGCTCTAATAAAAGGTGTTGCTTGTGCTGCTGGCTGAGAATTGTGGGAGTTAATGTGTCAGAGACCAAAGTGTCTCTTTTTATTTCTATAGCTGTGAAAGTGCAGCAGTGTTTGTGTGTTTCGGGGGAAGTGGTTGCAGTACTCTGTGCTTTCACAGAACCTCGTCCCACCTGTTTGCACCACATCATGTTGCAGAAGAGAACTGAAGCCATTGTGTCTTCGTTCTTCTATTTCTTCTTCTGTCTTTCTTCACTGCATCTGCCCAAACCCTCTTTGACATCAGGAGATGATGTCATACCGCCAGAAGAGCCGCCTCTTCCTCTTCAACTGTTGCTGCTTTCTGTTGGCTGTCTATTTCTTCTGGCGACACAACAAGTACTGTGAAGCAGGAAGTGAGTGCAACATCTCGACCGTTCTGTCATTCACCCCACCCATGTTCCTCTCAGCAATTGTTCCCTTTTGGGGATTTCACATGCTTAACATGAACTCACAAATTCTTACTAAAGATAATTCTAATAATAATAATAATTTATTTTGTTTGACTAGTTGAATAGTTCACACAAAAATGGTAATTTTTATTATTTGATCACCTTTATACACATACTATTTTTTAAAAGTTTAGGGTCGCTAAGATGTTTTTAAATTTGTTCAAATATACAGTGAAAACAGTAATATTGTGAAATATTATGGCCATTTAAAAAAGCTTTTTTCTATTTAATATATTTTAAAATGTAATTTATTCCTGTGATGGTAAAGCTGAATTTTCAGCATCATTACTCCAGTCACATGATCCTTCAGAAATTATGCTGATTTGCTGCTCAAGAAACATTTATTCTTATGATCAATGTTGAAAACAGTGCTGCTTAATATTTTTATGTAAGCGTGAAACATTATTTTTGCCATAATTTTTTGATGAATAGAACGTTTTAAAAAAAAAGTATTTATTTGAAATAGATTTTTTTTGTAACAATTTAAGTCATTTTTATACATTTTGTGAATAAAAGTATTAATTACTTTTAAAAAATAATAAATAAATAAAAACTCTTATTGACCCTTTGTTAATCTTTTACATAAAATGACACAGGCTGTAAAGCTGTAGAAATATACTTTAAAACAGGAATTCATGATGTATCTCTGCCAAATCAGCCATCATTCCATATTAGAGATTGTATTTATTTATCTGTATGAGACACTATTGCATGATATTTAATTTTGCATGCTTATTTTCCTTTCTTTTTTTTACATTTAGATCATTTAATTTTAGGTTAATCTTTAAAAACACTAATAGTTTATTAACAGTGTAATCCTTAGCCAATCTCAAAATGAATATAAATGTTTCATATTGTACTTTATAATGTTCAGATGTCTAAATTGACTTTTAAATCATTTATTTGAAATTTGTATGTTGTTTTTTAATGTATTGAAACCAAATTATTACACAGAATATTATTAAATCATCATTTCTTTAGCTATTTCAGTTAGATTGAAGTGTAGCGCTTCAGTATTGTCCTGTTGTCTCTGTGTGGCAGTTTACTCCTTCTTCGCTGGCTGTGAGTATCTGGTGGTGCTGTCCAACATGGCCTTCCACATGACTGCCTACTGGGACTTTGGAGGTAAGGAGGTGATGGTTGCAACACCTCCAGAGGGAAAGCGCTTCTGACACAGGAACTGAATACTTGCACCATGTCCTTGAACCTTGAGACACTAGGGTGAGACTGACTGATCGAAGCATGTAAGACTGTTTGCATCTTCACATGCAGTTTTTAATTGAATTTAATACAGGTGTTTGATCAGATCATTGTCAGTTTTTGTACTATGTTCAATTTTTAATGCAGGTGTAACTGGAACGGCTGATTATGCCATCAAAATCTTTTAGTCATCTATCTGATATCTATACTGTCATTACTTTCAAATCTCCTCATAAACCAAAATGTGAAGTGGCATGTCTGTCTCTTACTAATTGGTTGTCAGGATCAAACATCGCAACGTTTAAAATGCGTATTATTTATGAAATATTTGCAAATGTAAAAGTAATTGAGCTCTGGAGACTGATGTCGTGACGGTGTTTTTTGCAGCTGCTGTTTCACAAGTGCCGCATCAAGCATACACACTCAGTTCAGTCACACCATGAATTTCATTCTTCCTTTGTGATGCTAGTGTAGATCATGTGAAAAGTCATTGTAGGCTTCCTTTTGCACAGCATTTCGTGTCTTTACTGGCTAAAGAGCATTACATGTTTGTTCATATTTCTATAGTGCAGTTCTTGATCATGAACGACCTGTGCCCTTAGTAAACATGTCAAATATGATGTTGCCATTAGCTGAACGTTGAAACTGGTAAACCCCAATATGACATGTTACCCATATTTTGTAGATCACCAGTGGTTGAGTTCAGCATGATGTTGTGAACATGATTTCATATAGCAATGCTTTTTACGATGTACCAAAATACTGTTTTTAAATCGGTGTCAAATAAATATTTCGCTGAAAAAGAAGTGGACCATTTCTGAAAATAGTGATTAATCGCATCTGACATAAAAGTTTGTAAATATATAATGTGTGTGTATATGTATAAAACTGTTTACAAGCTTTTATGTTAGATGTGATTAATCGATTTGATAATTATAGTAACTTAAGGTTGCATTTGTTAACATTAGATAACTACATTAACATGAACCAACAATGTACAAAACTTCTACAGCATTTATATTAGTCAATGTTAATTTCAACATTTACTACTACATTTTTACAATAGAAAATTATATTAGTTAACATTAGTTAATGCACTGTGAATTCAAATGAACTTGGTTCATGTTAATACATTGACTAATGTTAACAAATGAGACCTTATTGTAAAGTTTTACCATAATTATTTTATAATCATTTTGATGCATAGCCTTTGAGTTTAGAGGTTGTAGATTGCATTTGTGTTGGAAAGAAATTACGTGTAATGTGTTCACAAGTGTGTACTTTTTTCCCCCACTTCATTTCAAAATAATACCAGACATGTCAGAAGAAGATTCTCATCATATAACCAAAGTCTCTATAGTCTTTGATATAGCAGAGAAACTGTCAGTAAGGCTTGAGTCAAAACTTTACACAGGAATGAGCAAACAAATGAATGAAGCTAAACCGACAAAAGAGTCACTGTTAGCACCTGGAAAACAAACACAGGTACCAGGAGCTAATTTCACAGTCAAATAAGAGCGGTTACGCAGCAGAGAGTGGGGCTAATTCTGCTCATGTAGGGAAAGCCACTGGTAAAGAGAGGGAACAAAAATAGCAAATATTACACTTACATTGAAATAGGTTGAGAGCGAATAAGTGCGTAAAACTCGGTTCCTAATCTGATATGCCCACCCAGTATGTGGGTAGAAACAGACAGGATCACAAAGAGTTCAAACTGAACATCATTCTGACGCCAAATTGGGAGTGTTGTTTATTTACTCACAGATCAAGGAAGTTTGCAAGCTAAAGAGCACTAAAGGAAATCCCTTCTGCTGCATTCCTGATGGTCCATTCACTGGCCAGCTCAGACCTTTTTAAGTTAGTTTAAACCGCATCTTGAAGAAGATGATTAAAAGGATAGTTGACCCGAAATGAAAACTTTCTCATCATTTACTCAGACTCATGTCATTCCTAGCCTGTGTGAATTTCTTGTTTTCAGTGGAACACAAAAGATATTTTGAAGGACAGTTTTTGTATCAATACAATGAAAGTCAATGGGGTCCAAATGTGTACTGTAAACATTTTTTTTTACCAAGTTGGGGAAAAAAAAGAAAATTTGGAGTAAGGTTTACAATAAAATACTATTTCAGTCTTTCTACTTCAAAATGTCATGTTTAATTCAATGTATCACTTGCCAAATTGTTTTGAAGTAAATCATAAGCCAATTTTATTCAGTGTAGTTTTTTTTACTTTCATTGTATGGAAGAAAATAAAAACTAAATGTTGTGTTCCACATAAGAATTTAGTCATACAGGTTTGGAACAACATAATGGTGAATAAAATATTTTTACTTTTGGTAAAATTGACTTTTTACAGAATCTGTTGTTTGCTGAAAAGACTTTTACTTTCTTTTTTGGACAGGTTTGGCACAGTTATATATTATAAAGAAAAGAGCATGGACGTTAAACTATATTTTTGAACTTTGACTTGTCCGAACAGCTCTGCTGTAATCACTACCTACTGCAAAAGCTTCAGGCGGTTGTGTGAGTGTGTGTGCATGTGTGAGAGAGCGACCAGATATCTGGTTCACTCTATTTCACCTCTATATGTTCACTATCAAAGTCAGATAGGGAAATGATCTTGCACACTGTATTTAAATAAACCATATCTGCTTCGTCTTTTAATCTTTAGAAATCAATATGACTGAATGCTTTTTTATAATGTAAGTAATGTTCATGTAATTAAATGAAATACAATTGTATCTAGTAGTATTTAAAGACCTTTCAAAAGTTTGGGATCAGATTTTTTTTTAATTACACTTTTATTAAGCAAGGATGCATTAAATTGATGAAAAGTGACAGTAAAATCATTTATAATATTATAAAAGATTTCTATTTATTAAAAAAGTATATATAAGCAGACAACTGTTTTCAACATTGATGATAATATTAAATGTTTCTTGAGCAGCAAATCTGGAGTAATGATGCTGACAATTCAGCTTTGCATCACAGGAATAAATGACATTTTAAAATGCATTAAAATAGAAAACACTTATTTTAAATTGGAATAATTTCACAATATTGCTGTTTTTGATTAAATAAATGCAGCCTTGGTGAACATAAGAGACTTCTTTAAAACAAAAGCAAAAAATAATAATAATAAAAATGACAGACCCCAAACTTTTGCATGGTATAGTGTAGTAGACAACAAGCCTGCAAATGAATAAACTGCCGTTGAAATTGAGGAACTTTATTACAAACCTAACATTGCTTGAAATGACTACAATTCAGAACTGTAGTAGGATGTTAAAATAAAGCTGTTTTAATTTTATTAGGATACAAATTTTAATTAAAATGCATTGTGAACCAAAATGTAATTGATTAACATAAATTACAAATTGATAAATATTTTATGTAAAATTGGCTTGGGGAAATGACAGGCAAAATTTAAATATTTAAAGGATGTTTGGTTTAGTGATACAAAAATGCAAATAAGACAAATATCAAAATGTTATTTTAAAAACTGGAGAAAAATAAATAAAACGAGTGATTCGAGAGCTTGAAGCAAGATGTGGAGATTTCGGAATTGTGAAGTCGATAGAAGTGCAAATGATTTCCTCTGTTTTCAGGAGGAATGAGGAATGTAGACGTCACGTCAGCCAAACAAAGTCACGGTCAGAGATGCGGATGCATTAGTATTTCTTTAATGGGACATGATGCAGTTTATCTGCGAGGGTCTCCACCAAGTCCTGTTTCATCAGGCTGACTGACCTGTGCTTCCACAAAACTCCCAGCTTAACTATTCAATGCTTGTATTGCTTTCACATAACTGGGATTTCTCATACATGAATGGCCATAAGCACACATACAGATTGAGCAACACATGTTATGACTTAGACATCATCATATGATTCATGCACAATGAAGTGTTTGTCCATTTGCTGTGAATGTTTTAAGGAGACTCAAGCACTTCAGCGTAGTTCTTCATAAAAGCAGCATGTGTCCTTAATGAGCCACAATATTATCTTCTTGACTTTCAGCTAACATTTGATCTAACGCTAATGGAATAAACATAACAGAAAAAAAAATGGAAACATCTTTAAAAACAGCATTTTTATTATATTGTATAAGTTTGCCCTTGGCTTTGAAATTTGACACACACAACAGTCTTATCTGCTTACATTTAAGCTCAAAATAGCCATTATAGGGAGGCACTGTAAAGTTATACATTCATCTGAACCACACAAATGATTCTCATTTAGAAGTTGTTGATGAATCCCTGAGCCTTGAACTGAATCTTGGGCCAACTGAAAGCTTCCCTCCTTTACATTAATGGCTCATTTAGGATTGTGCTAATTAAATAGACACAAGCTGTTCCCAAATCAGTCACCAAGTGAAGAAAGTGCCTTGTTTTCTAAAAAAGGTTCTGAAGCCCCATCCTGGAGCGCCGAAGAAGAAAAGAATGAAGAGTTGAATGACGCAGAGCATGCTGGGACCTGAAGTGTTTCCTGAAGGGTCTGCCAGAAAGTTTCCCCAGCACAAGGAAGTAACAACATCCTCATCACACATACAAGATCAGGTATGTCTAAGGAACCGCTTCACACAGAACGCGTTTGAATAGAGTGCAACACTCGGGCTCCGGAAGGAAACATCCCATTGATTTTCTCCATAGAGGAATTGATTTTGAACGATAACTTAAAAACCATTAAAGGCAGACCGACTGTGAGCTACGAGGTGCCACCAGCATGCATTAGACGCGCAAAGAAATCTCCACCAATCAAAGAAACTCAACAAGTAAATTGCGCCAAAAGAACACTTTTGCATCTTCCCACTCCCATGAAGAATCTTCTCCCATCTTCCTTATACGCTGTCAAACTACTTAAATATTAGTACATATATGCATATTTTTCAATAAATGCAAAGTGTTGTTTCTATAGACACAATCAATATCTTTATATCTGAAGTTTTATGTTTATCTGAAGTTTTTAATTCGATTACATCATTCGCAATGCTTCATGGGATTGTAGTTCTTTCCCTCATTAAAGTTGTTAATTGCACTTTGTCTTGTCCTGATTTTTAAAAACTCAGAAAGTTTGTAATGTTGTGATTCACCTTGTTGATAATTGGTTTGGTTCATGCCTTATTACTTTTTAATGAATACTCTTTTAAAATCCATATGGGAAAAATACATCATAAAAAAATGGGTGGGTCTGGTGCACTCTATTGTTTCTGCTGTTACAGTGTCTTCACACTCAAGCGCTGTGTTTTAAAGATAGGAAGTTCGACTTTTAAAAGCGCAACCCTACTTTTTTTTTATTCTGCTGTGGCTCATGTTTTTAAAAGCAAGAACGCATTCTGTGTGAATGGCTCATTCAGTATCATATATAATTTCACTATTTATACAAAAAGCCTGTCCTCAAGGACACCCCAATCACAGAACAAATGCATTGGGCTTAAAAAAATATAATAAGTGCTATATATATTCTCAGATTGTGTTTTGTAAATAATAAAAGGAAAAAAAACCTTCATTAACCAATATTCTCCAAGTCTCCAAACACTAAAAATGAACTAAAACCCCATTTCACTAAAATATATTAAGTGTTTACTTCCTGTATTTTATGTATTCCTGAGATACCATGAAAGGGTATCAAACTGTTTAGTGGTCTTATGAATTCCCACCCAAAAAAACACTCTCTCCACAAAAAAGTATTTGCTAACAAGCAAAAATAAAAACATTTATGAAAAAAGTAGGGATCTCAATACAGTGTAAAACTTTATATTTTTCTTGATCTTGTATTTCTCTAATTTCACAGATTAAGGCTGCCTCTTGGTCACCGTTCACTGAAAACCTGTTACTCCAAACATTCAGTAACATTCCCACCATTTCTATGCATTCCCGTGTGTAATTCAATTAAAATACCTCTATCCTCTGTATTTTCAGAGGAGTACACAGGGCTTCTTGGCAGCCACAGGCTGAGGACTGAGGAAGGCACGCACTGCGTCAGCAAACACGTCCTTGATGCCGTCCTGGCTGAGTGCCGAGCACTCCAGGTACTTGGCGGCGTGGATTTGGCGAGCCAGAGCCTGACCCTGCTGGTGCGAGATGGGCGCCTGGTTCTGCTCCTTTAGCTTCTTCAGCACATCTGCGTCATTGCGAAGATCGCTCTTGGTCCCCACCAGCAGGATGGGTGTGCTGGGACAGTGGTGCGTCACCTCTGGATGCCACTTGTGCTTGACGTTCTCGTAGGACGGGGGGCTGGAGATGGAGAAGCAGATGATGAAGACGTTGGTCTGAGGGTAGGACAGCGTGCGAAGGCGGTCATACTCCTCCTGGCCCGCTGTGTCCCACAGATTGAGGCTGACGGTGCGGCCGTCCACAACGACTTGGGAGCTATAGTTGTCGAACACGGTTGGAATGTACTCTTTGGGGAACGCGCCAGTCGTGTACGAGATGAGCAAGCAGGTTTTCCCCACTGCTCCATCCCCCACCACCACACACTTGATGCTCTGCATGACAAAAAAGGTGACCACTCGACTTCAGCAGTCTGCAGAGAAAGAGAAAATGCTCTCTGTTAGAGGAAAACATGACAACACTCTTTAGATGGCCAGAGTTGGTAGGACAGATGATCAGATTAATAAAGGAATGGATAAATAAATGGTTAGATGGCTTGGATGTGCACAGTGTAATGTGTGTGTGTGTGTGTGTGTGTGTGTGTGTGTGTGTGTGTGTGTGTGTGTGTGTGTGTGTGTGTGTGTGTGTGTGTGTGTGTGTGTGTGTGTGTGTGTGTGTGTGTGCTTCAATGAAAGCAACACATTAGTATAGAACGGTGATTAAACTGATCTGTGCATTAAATGGTTTTAATGCACATTTTCCAGCCAATCAGAATCGAGTATTCAGACAGACCATTGTATAACATTGTTTGCAATCTTCTGCAAATAATTTTTATACTGTACATTATAATGTTGTCATGCATAAAGGCCTGTTCACACCCTGTTCACAAAGGAAGTGAATCAATACGACTTTTGTATATTTTGTAAACAATACGACTTTTGTATTCACTATGGTGTTTATCAAACACCAAATAAAAGAGTACAGAGACAAAAGAGCCGCTTATGATACTATTAGTTCCCTTTCAATATCAGTCTCTCAACATTGCGTTATCGATGTAATTTCCTCCTAATCTTTCTCCTTCATACAAGACTGACACATCTATCTTCATTCACAAAGATCCCCTTGTATTTTCTGTTTTCATTTCAATTTTAGTTAAAAGTTTTATTAATTCTGTTGTGTTTTTGTAATTATTCATTTTATTTCAGTTTTAGCTTGTGTTATTTTAGTACATCAAATTAAATGAAAACTAGTTGAAATCAAATAAGTTTAAGGTTTTTTAAATATTTTATTTCAGGTAACATTTATTTCAAGTTAAGATTTTTTTTTTTTTTTTTTCGATTTTAGTTGTAGTTGACTAAAATAACTAGATTCTTCCTCTATTCACTGTCGCTTAGCAATATAGTCTGTTTATGAGCAGCACGAAGTCAGCTTTATCCAACTGCAGTTCGCACCACAAATTTTCGCACCACACATTCATCTTGGTGTGTGAACAGACCTTAAATAGTTCACTTAAAAATGAACATCTGTCATCATTTACTCACCCTAAAGTTGTTTCAAACCTGTATGAGCCTGTATTTTCCTACTATAGAAGTCAATGGGCCCCTCAACTGTCTGGTTACCAACATTTGTGTTCAGCAGAAGAAAGAAATTCATACAGGTTTGAAACAACTTGAGGGTGAGTAAATTATTACCAAATTTAATTTTTAAGTGAACTATTTACTATAAGTTCGCTTAAACTGCATTTAATCTTTTTTTTTAATTCTTTTAGTTTTGTGTTTTATTTATAATTTATTAAGGCAAAATGTTATAATATAAATTTTAATATAAAAATAATTATCTGCATATACTATAGGTTTCAGCCATAATTAAATTTTAAAATAAAATATCAGGGCACCCCTACATTTTTGATGGGTGAACATACACGTTTCAAAAAGTGAGGATGTATGAATAGATCGTTGGAAAAAAAGATTTACACATGCAAAGAGAGGGAGAAAGGAAAAAGGTTATGAGAACATCTAATTGTTTCTTCATGCAAATGCACAGCATGTTGAGGTCATTTGGGCCTTTATGAAACAATGTTTTGAATACAGTCAGCCTCCTCCAGTTCCTTCTTCTTCCCCTTGCAGTTATATATTGATTAGCAGTGTATATATTATAACACAAATGAATTTCCACTTTTAAATTATGGGATTATGCGCATTCATATCCTCAGAAATGCACAAAAACAATTTATTTTTATCCTCCATTCGGGTCATGGAAATAATGACAAATTTGGGTCATGACTCAAATTGCTTTCTGAAGGAAATATGACACGTAAAGTGACATTTAATACAACATGTACATGCTGGAAAACTTTGAAACAGGAGTGATTAGGTTTCAGTTTATGAGACATCTGATGTGAGAAGGGGACTGATTCAATACACATTTATAGTTATTCAACATGCTGTTTTTGTGGAAAAAGGAGCTGGAAAGTAGATTTACTGATGAGTTTTGCACGTTACACTGGAGGTCAGTGTGAATTACTGTCAGCAAAGCACTTCTTAAAATCGTTCAACAGCTGTTTTCATGGTATTAATCAACATTTTTGTTACATGATAAGCTGTTTCCTCAATAGTTTGATCATGACATGCAGTTGCTTGTATTCGTGTTCTCGCACATCAACAAGAAACTGAGAGCTGTGGAGTTATGACCAAGAACTCTCAGTTCTCTCTTTCTTTCTCACTTATTCCAAGAGTCTGGCAGATGTTTGACCCCAGGAGAAAGGAGTGAGACGGACTCTGCCCAATCTCCAGAGACGCTCAGAGAGAGAAATACTCCGAGCCCTGCCCTTCTCTTCAAGGCGTTAGCCAATGTGGTTTAGCTAACTAAGCGCTCAAAGAAACAGCACTGACAGCTCTGTCTGGGTGGAGTCTGTCCTGTTACTTACAACATAGCATTGTCATATCACAATACCCATGTTTAGCAGAAGTGCGATATAGAAAATGGAGTAAATCAAGTGCAACAGAATCCCATTGACATTTTTTACTGTGTCCTTGGCTTGTTGTTTTACTATGCTGAACTCATATTTGTGGTACTGCTCAAGTCAACGATGTTTACATTGAAGTGTTGCCGACTAAATGTAATATTTTAACATTCAACCATTGGAAAATCACATAATGGTTGACCACTAATCTGAATATTGTCTATGGTGATTAAGGCCCTTGTTCAAGTATCGTGTGTGAGTTTATCGCACTTTATCAATGAACCCGAATGGCTACTAGTTTTGGCAGCAAAAGGAGAACTTGCACTAGATTGCAAAGTATGCAGAAGGGAATCAAAACTAGAAGTGGTCAGTTACATTTATCCATCCTTCACACTTATACTGAATCTAGAATTTAGAATCTTTCATCATCAGCTGCACTTCAGTTAAAACTGAAAGTGTTAGTGTGAGATGGGTTGTAATTGCTCACTTAGTCTATATTTTTGCACACTTAAATATGTGAAAATAAGAAAAAATTAATGATCATTGGAACTGTCACCACAACTTATGACACAGCAAGTCACCGTCTATCCAGTGACTCACCACAGGAAAGAGAGCCCCTTGTGTCATTCAAGATATTCAGCTGTTCTGTAATGGTACTTTCACATTAAGTCAACAATTACGGCCTAGATCTGCGTGTAGGTTGACGGATGAGTGTGGAAGATCCCACATCTCACAGATGGGAAGATCTCACAGATGGGCTATTATCTTTACAAACTAGAAAACTAGACTGTGGTTGGTTAGTAAAATATGCGAAACAATATGACTTCTTTAACAGAAGCTGTTGTATGGTTCTGAAAAAGATAAATAGCCTATCCCAACTTCTGCATGGCTCTGTTGGATTGCTTAAAATGAGGATGTTTCTCAGTTCCTCATTCCCTCTGGAAAACCCAACTGCCTTTTTTTCTCTTTTCCAAATTTGAATAATTTCCCATTCATTCTATATTATGTTTCAAAATGCACAACCAAAATTTCACATTTAGTCTTTCAGAAAAGTTGATATAATGTACACTAAAAACATTGTTATAACAATTTTGTTTCCATCCATTTAATTTGTCACAGTAATTATTCAATTCTACTCAGTTTTATGTGTTTTCAGAGTTTCAACCTTGTTTTATACAGTCTGGTTTCAACTCACCATTTATTTGATTCAAAGTGGTCAAAAGTGCCATGAAATGAACTCATCACTGCAGGTTATCTTTGGCATCATTATGAATTAACTAAGAACCTCGAGTTTTAATAAATTAGCGTTTATTTAGGCTAATTGATATTTATTCATAACGGTGCTCTATGGGAGTGGCCCCTATTCCTGCTCTCTGATTTAAAACACTCAAGCCACTGCTTAATCATCGAGCCGCGGTCGAAAGCGAAAACAGATATTTAGCAAAATATCATATCCCACGGTCGGAATTATACATCTCTGCGTAATTTCTCTTTAATAAATGAAGTCAGAAATGAAACATAAAGATGTTGTCTAACAAGCTACGCTATGTATCGCAGGACTAATGACTAGGCTATTAAATAAATATCTTACCAAACATATCAGATGCTTTGAGGACCGTAATCCCGCTGCTGTGGAAGTTAGTTGCTGAGGTCTGTAGGACGCGAGTTGTGTTCACCCCTTAGAGAGGAAGTTAATGGCTTAACGGCACATTTGAGGAAGTTTACCGAAGTAAATGTGGCTATGACAGTGTTTAAGAGGGCGTAACAGTCTGCCTACAGTGTGACTGCACGCGCGAGCTCCCACTTTAAATCAAGCAGTTCGTTCGCGTGCACTGTCAGGTCCGTTGATCGTGTCCGTTCGCCTGTAGGGTTGTAGACTATATGCATCACATTCACAGGGAAATCCCGAATCATCACACAACCTCAAACTCACGTTGAAACTTCCTGACCTAAGGAGCCGTGAGAATATCGACTTGAATCATACACTGAGTCGTGCATGTTATGCAAAAATTAGTGTAGGCTACTAATGTAGGCCTAATGGAATAGTTTACCCAAAATGAAAATTTCTGTTTTATTTTATTTTATTATTTTATTTATTTTAATATATTAAGTCGTTACAAACCCGTGTGACTTTCTTCTTTTGTGGAGAACAAAAATATAAGTTTTGAATACTAACAAAGTGGATGACTAACGCAACACTCTTTAAATAAAGGTTCTTTGGCACCCATGGTTCCATGAAGAACCTTTAACGTCAATGGAACATTTTCATTCCACAAAAGGTTCTATATAGTGGGAAAAGGTTCTTTAGATTTAAAAAAAAAAAATTTTTATACAGAGTTAAAAAAAACGGTTATTTTAAGAACAGTTTACTGTAAGGTTCTCAGGGAAAATATAGTAGCCTATCTTCAGTATCAAACATCCTTATAACCTTTATTTTTAACAGTGAAGTTCCAAAAAGAACAAAAAGCAGCGTAAAACAAACAATCTAACTTTCATTTGCCTTTGTATATTTTTTGGAACATGGACTTTATCATTGTATGGAAAAGGAATTGAATTGTAGGCCATGAAAATGTGTATGGAAAAATAATTGAATTTTAGGCTATGCAAATGTCTTCTTTTGTGCTACACACACAACAAAAAGTCAGTCATAGGTTGGAAGACATGAGGATGAGTAAATTAGCCCTACAGAATTTTTAGTAACAGTGATATCCTTTAATAGCCTATAATACATACTATGGAATCTTATTCAGTCAGAAATCTTTCAGAATGTTTGTACAGACAGACAGACAGACAGACAGACAGACAGACAGACAGACAGACAGACAGACAGACAGACAGACAGATAGACAGATAGACAGATAGACAGATAGATAGATAGATAGATAGATAGATAGATAGATAGATAGATAGATAGATAGATAGATAGATAGATAGATAGATAGATAGATAGATAGATAGATAGATAAAGAAACTGGGAGTGGTTTTTTTTTTAGCTGCGTGGTTTGAGTATCACACCACTAGATGGCTGTGTCTTTCTGCTTTTTGAGACCAAACCTCAGAACCTGACATTTTATATCCCAAGAAACTATTTTCGCTACCATTAGACATCTTCCAAAAGCAACACCAAACGGTTTGGACAATTCTGCAAATAGGACTTTGAAACGATGTAATGAACCTCGAAATTTGATTTATATATCCGGGACATACTTTTGTGGAGTATATATTTGGAGGACAATTCTTTCTTCATTTTGGACGTTTTGTTCGAAGCGGTATTGAAATGATGGACTAATATTTTTGACAATATTTTAATGAGAAGGGAGGGCATTGTTATTGCGCAGACTATGAGGGGAATATGTGGAAAATGAATGTCTAACATCGTTGAAGTGTTGTTTAAACTTATTGGACCATTAAAACGACAAAATTTTCTCGTCTGAGTTAAAACAACATCCTTCAAAAACAACATCCTTCAAATATCGGTTACCTAATGGATCTCAGTCAGACCAAACGAAACTTTTACATCTGATTTGTCACAAGCGACTCCTGCAGTTTCCAACCTTCGGCTTTTGACAGGTAATCTGACATTTTTAAAACAATAATAACACGATGAGTGTGAGTATGTTACATGTGCCTTTGCAACATGAAGACAACTTTGAAATAGCGTGTGTGTTACTTTTGCTTATTTCATATGCCAAAATGCACAAAGGCGTAACTTGATCTTATCATTCACAAGGAGGCACATTTGCCACTATTTTTTAGCCTATAGGCTAAGATGAATTTGAGAAGCCTTTGTCAAAAGCCATCTTAATATATAAAAACTAACGTGACATGCCACGCTTCACTATAACTAAAGCGCGCGATTGGAGGCTTTTTCCTGGTCACAGTAGCCATATGGCAACATGCGTTAACATTTAAACAAACACGTTTCTATGAATATGTTACTTGTAGGCCTACTCATTTTTTTTTTAAATTACTGATACAATCCAGCAGTCACTACTATCTTCTTTCAGTTTCACAAGTGACTTTTCATTAGACTATTTCATTAGACGACTATAGTGACAATAGCCTACTTTATTCTCTATTGAAAGTAGGCTATGTATTACAATTATTGGTGGTTAGGGTTATTCCACTTCCAGTTTACTGGTATTAGTATGTAGCCTATTCCTTAGTTACTTGTAAATATTCAAATAGGTACTAGTATCAAATCTATAGTACCGATTTTTGTGTGTGTATTTGTTACTATTGCCATTACATTTGACAACTTAAGAATTGTAAATATTGCAATAAGTATTTTTGGTAACACTTTATTTTACAGCATACTTGTTACACAGGTTGCATGTTTTTACTAGGAATTACTATAAATTGTGCTTAATTACAAGCAACTAACCCTAAACCATGTCTTAACCCTATAGTAAGTATAGTTAATTATTATTACTTAGTACTTAAATGTATAATTACTCAGAAATGTTACTAGTAATAACTGGGACATGCATACAAATTTTCATGATTTGTTATAATAACCTTTTATCTTTTGTCAGTTCAACTTAATGTGGTTCATATAACATAATAATTTGAGTTTCTATTTGGTAAACCAATCTCCTTTATTTAATTTACTCCAATTTTTAATTTCAATAAACTCAAAAATGTTAAGGCAACCAGGTAACTTACTTTTCTAAGTAAAACCAACAATATTTTTTTACAGTGTAGATACCAGCAATGTTTGAAACACATACTACTTGGAAGTGACTAGTTGATATCTGAAACATAAAAATGACAATTAACATATAGATTCAATATAATTAGGCGTATGTGTCAATAAAGGGATAGTAATTAGTAGATAAAGAGTAATGTTTGTGACTAATTGAGTCACAAACTCAGACTAATTGAGTAAGGACGGTCTGGAACTTAATAATTACTAGTGTTTTAAATAAAAATAAAAAACTAGCTATTAAAATAAATATTAGTAACCTAAAAAGAGATGTGAAAGGAACAAATGTAAAAAACCGACTTGATGTAATACCCAACATTAATTTTTATGTCAGAATATTTCATAATGTATTCCTTAGTACTGTTCTTTTAAATGCTCTCTCTCTCTCTCTCTCTCTCTCTATCTAGTTTAGCATGGATCTATTGAGATTTGCCAGACACTGTATGTACATTGCATGGCTTGGTTTCTTATGGAGGAGTACAGCAGATCAGCACAGCCTGACAGACCACTTGCGGTCTGCCAATGGATTATCCGGTAGGAAATCATCATTCAGTTGAATCACTGTGTTATTTCCCATTTTTTATGTGTCTATATAGTGTGCATTTTACATGTTACATAATACCAATGGAACATAGTGTTTGTTGTAGAGGTAGATGTCCCACTCTAAGAAATAGTGCATGATATACACCGTTCTTACGTGTGCTGCTAGATAAGATAAGGTGCTTCCCTTGTTTAATCAGAGCCTCATTGGAGATGATGTCAAACCTATCTTTCACAATCCAAATGCTGCACCTAAATTTGTTGACCAAGAACTGAAAGAATTGACATGACTGAAATATGTCTCAGGATAGAGGAGCAAATGCACAGAGCGACATAAAGGCCTCCCATGAGGCAAAACTGCTGGTGTATGACAACCTCGCAAGTTTTGGTGTCCATCAAAGTCTCCTCTTGTGCTTTGACACTAATGTTCAGTTTCCACTTAACAGACTGAAGCTCATCCTGTGATGCACCTTCAACATGGTTATAATCCACTCAAAACTCAAATGAAAAAAATGCAGACCTGGTGAAAAGATTAGAAAAAGGAACACTTATATATTCAACAGTATTCTTTGGAAATTATTTGATCATCATGATACTTATGAAGGTGACACTTTCATTAATAAATTCTTCCAAACTCCAACTCAATCTAGCCTGATAGCTCAGAAAAGATGAATAAACCTTAAACATCCTCTGGCTTTTTAAAAATCTGTAAATACAGCTGCCATTCTGGTGTGCAATTATCTTTGGGGTGAGTTTTTAATAGTCAGTTAGGCTAGTTGAGTAAAGTGAGTTTTATCACGGTATTAACTTTGGGAATAACTCAAAATCTTCTAGTCTGTTCCTGATTTATAACAGTTACTTCAATCCACCATGTTTATGCATAACGTCTCAGGTTACGTCTGTAACCATAGTTCCCTGAGAAAGGGAACGAGACGATGCGTCAACGATGCTTTGGGAACGCCCCCAGCGTGAATGCGTCTGAGCATCAATGTCAACTAGTCCAATGGAAAGAACGAGCGTCACGGGCGGGTGACGTCATGACCAGGAAGGTATAAAAGCACATCCGGTGCAAGCCGGCATTAGCTTCAAAAATGTCGAAGCAAGCCGATCACAGGGATGCAGGAAGTATGGCAGGGTGACGCATCGTCTCGTTCCCTTTCTCAGGGAAATATGGTTACAGACGTAACCTGAGACGTTCCCTTTCGAGGGAACTCGCGATGCGTCAACGACACTTTGGGAACGAGAATACCCAAAACGCCAGAATTCCAAGAACCTGAGTGTTAGTCTGTAACTAAGCACTAAGCACCTGAGAACCTGGGGCAGCATCCAGGTCCAGACTGTAAAACCTAACGAATGTGAGCGGTGAGGACCAGCCTGCCGCATCACACACGTCTTGAAGAGAAACTCCAAATAATAAGGCTTTAGAGGCCGCCATACTCCTCGTAGAGTGAGCTCTGACCCCCAAGGACACGGCTGGTCATAGTACTCGTATGCAAGTGCAATAGCCTCAACTATCCACTTACTAACCGTCTGTTTAGAAGCAGGAAGACCCTTCTTAGGTGATCCAAAGCACTGGACACAAGAGGTTCAGCCTTTCCTGGTCCGCAGATGTAAAAGGAGGAGGACAGAAAGCCTGCAGCACAATAGGCCTCGGAATCAAGGTCGGCACCTTAGGGACATATCCCTGTTTCGGATATAAAAAAGCCTTGACCATCCCCAGTGCAAACTCAAGGCAAGTGGGGGAAACCGAAAGGGCCTGAAGGTCTCCAACTCTCTTAAGGGATGATATAGCTAGCAGAAAGATAGTCTTAAGGGTCAGAAATTTCTCTGAAACTGAATCTAAGGGCTCGAACAGAGCCCTAGACAGGCCTTCTGGTACTATTGCTAAATCCCAAGCTGGCACCCTAGTGCGAGTTGCAGGCCTCAGCCTCAATGTGCCACGAAGGAAACGTGAAATCAGGGGGTCTCGACCCAAAGATGTACCCCCCACCAGGGCGTGGTAAGCCGCAATGGCCGCCACGTAAACCTTAAGCGTAGAAGGACATAGACCTGATGTAAAGCGCTCCTGCAGGAACTCGAGTACTGTGTTCACAGAACAGTTAACCGGATCCCACTGATGTCGGTGACACCATACAGAAAAAAACTCTCCATTTAAGTGCATATAGTTTCCTAGTAGCTGGAGCTCTGGAGCTTAGAATGGTCTCAACAACCTCAGTTGAGAGACCACTCTCTATGAGCTGGGCCCCCTCAGAGGCCAAACCCACAGGTTCCGAATCTCTGGTCGGGGGTGAAATATTGTTCCCCCGGCCTGAGACAGAAGGTCTCTCTTGATCGGGATCTCCAAGGGAGGACCATCTAAGAGATGGATCAGGTCCGCAAACCAGATCCGACTCGGCCAGCGTGGTGCTACTAGTAGTAGGCTTATTCCGTACTGGCGAACTCTCTCCAGAACTCCTGGGAGCAGAGCAACAGGGGGAAATGCGTACAGACGTAACCTCGGCCACGTCTGCACCATAGCATCCAGCCCCAGGGGGGCTGGGTGAGTAAGGGAGAACCAAAGTGGACAGTGCGTCGTATGCTGAGACGCAAACAGATCAACCTCTGCTTGGCCGTAAAACTCCCAAATTTTCTCCACTGCCTCGGGGTGGAGTCACCAGTCCCCTGGCCTCAGCTCCTGCTTCGACAGGATGTCTGCTCCAATATTCTGGTCCCCAGGAATATACACTGCCCTCAGGGAGAGTAACTTCCCCAGAGACCACAGGAGGATCTGGTGCGCCAGTTTGCAAAGCGGACGCGAACGCAGACCCCCCTGACGGTTCAGATAAGAGACCACCGATGTGTTGTCTGTACGGACGAGCACATGATGACCCCTCAGGTCTGGGAGGAATTGCTTCAACGCCTTGAAGACAGTCATCATCTCTAGGCAATTTATGTGCCACGAGAGATGATGACTCTTCCACAGACCCTGAACCGAGCGGCCTTCCATTACCGCTCCCCAACCGGTGAGGTTGGTCACCCAACCGGTGAGGAGGTTGATAACCCACATCAGATAAGGGGGGGGGGGGTCCTTTAATTCGCAAAAAAGTTTTTACGCTCGCTTAAGGAGGTTTTTAACTTGTGCGAATAAGAGTTTGTCAATAATGTAAGATGAAAATGCATTCGCCAAACAAATTCTGATGTAGCGAACAAACCCACGCGACTAATCGTCTGTTTCCGCTGATGGTGTGTTATTTGCTGTTGGTTACTGGGTTACCAATACTACTGTCATCCGCTCAAACAACTTTATGGAAACGCACATAATTCACATTTGTTTGGTTTGAAAAGATTCACTTCATGTTTGGATGGAAACCCATGTAAAGCTTATAATTTTTATAAAAGCACCTACATTAAATGTTGAGCTGTAAAGCGGTTTAAATAATTTTTACAGTCGTTTTAGGGTTTATGTGTTATGTTGACATGGACAAAATTGGATATAACTTTACACAGAAAAGGTATAAGCAATTTTTCTTACAAAAATTATACCAGGGATGCACCGAAATTTCGTCTGCCGAAAATTATCGGCCGAAAAGGTCATTTTAAGTTTTTGGCCGAAAGATAAAAACGGCAGAAAATATAACGCTCCATTTATGTACTGCTCATGCTCACCGGAAAAGCAAAGTCTGCTGAAATAATGCGCCGACATGAAATTTCTATGTAGTAGTTGTCACGGGTGTGGTGTGGGTTGAAGGAGAGGCTGAGTCAAAAAGGCTCCAATACAAACATTTACTAAATAACTCAAACTGGTTCAGGCTGAGGGTACACACACAAAGTAACATTAACACTACATAACATTGACAAGAACCGACAAGGAATGACCGACTAGAAGCAAACTAAATACAGATACAAATCAAACATAACGAGGTGAAGACAGGTGACACGGACGATGAACAGATGGATAATTGAGGGAGTGAGTTCAGGTGTGGAGACAAGAAGGATTCTGGGAAGTGTAGTGCAGACGAAGACAGACTGGTGCAGACTATGACTGTGACAGTAGTATACTTACATTTACATTTAGTCATTTAGCAGACGCTTTTGTCCAAAGCGACTTACAAATGAGGACTAATGCAAGCGGGTCATTGGAAGAGGCAAAACAATGCAAGAAGTGCTCAAAATACAAAGTTCAGGCATTGCTCAGAGTAGCATAAGCCAGACAAGGGAGGATTAAAGGATAAGGAACGGTTTTTTTAGCGTGATTTTTTTTCCCAAACCACTTCAGCGGAAATCCCGCCCTGCAGCCGATTTCATTGGTTAAGGTTACATTGACGGGTAGGTTTAGGGATCAGTGTTTGGTGTAGGCAATCAGTACAGTGATTGACATGACCAATGAAAACCAATGAAATCGGCTGCAGGGCGGGATTTCTGCTGAAGTGGTTTGGGAAAAAAAATCACGCCTGTGAGACAACTTTTTGCATTTTTCTTAATCAAGTTTCTTAACCAATTCATTTGGTTGTAATCAACACTATGCCACAAGTTCTGTCGATTTATTTACATTAACTACAACATTTTCAGCATTAGCATTGGAAAGTTAATATAGTTTGTTCCACTGCTATGTATAAGCATCCAAATCTCTAGTGTACATTGTGTAAATTACCCATTTGATTCTGACCCGTGTATGACTTCATGCAGCTGGATTATACTGAAGGGTCTTTTTACAACAGCTCTATAAATCCTCAAGGCTCTGCAAACACTGACGGTCCTCTCAGATCTTTTTAAAGGTCCGGTGAAGCAGACCAAACATCACCTTGTTTAATTTTTTTCCTCCTCTCCTGATCCTAGGCCTCTCCGTTTTCCTCATTCTCCTACTAAGACATGCTCTAGCTAGAGATAAAAGAAATGGCGGAAATTGATTGTCTTAAAAGACTTTCATTGTTTCTGTGGGATTTTATCAAATACTAACAGCAGCTTGCTTAAATATATCTTAGCTGTTTAAGGGAAAGTTCATCCAAATATTGAACTTCTGTCATTATTTACATTACTTTATTTACCAAACCCATTTGACTTTCATTATAAATTGATAAACATGGAATAAAACAAAATAAGGGGGGAAAGTGTGTTTTGTGTCATTGTGTATAGTTTAAAAATGTTTTTTTTTTTTTTTACTAGAATTTTTACTCTATTGGCTTTACATAGTTGAATGCACATTGTACACTGATGTTTGATGTCATTGACTGAGCGGTTGTGTTTGTTTAGAAGTTAGGTTGTAATAGTGTTTTCTACGGTGGCCGAGAGAGCTCAACGCGCTTCAACTGAAGAAAACACATGCAAAATGAAGAACACCCACAAATTAAGAAAACTTCTTCATCAGTTTAATAAATACATGTATTTATTATGTCTATGGTGAGCATCCCTATGCCCTACTCACTTCGAAGGGCAGACGGCAGAGCCGGACTTTGGAGTGAGCAGGGCACTTGTGTGCCATTATGTAGCCGTTTGGAACGCACTTGATGAAGGGGGCAAGGGGGCACAACGTAATGTCCTCGTTATTTTCACCTGGGATGTTCTCATGACAACGCAGCATGGTGTCCATCAGCTGAATAGCTGTTCTTACAACAGAAATATCTTATTAATGCTGTTAACATAACAGTTGCAAATAAATATAGCCTACATGTTTTTACAAAAAATAATCTTTTAAAATATCCGTTATATAACTGTGTGAGTGTCTCAGCTCCAAAACTTTCTTATGAAACTTTTCTTTATGAAAATTTAAACATAACATGACAAAACTTGTACCTGATGTATAGATTATCTTTCCCTCATGTTCTTTTTCTCTATCCTTTTAATTTATTTATTTCTATATTTTAGTTTTCAGCTCATTGTTATGTTCTCATTTGTATTCTGATTACATTAAACATATTAATACATTTTGTATATTGTATACAAAGTTGTATGTCATAAACATGTAATCTCTGTATGTTTTGCAAAAAAAAAAAAAGTTAAAAGAAATAAATTAAAATAAAATGAAGTACACTTTTGAGCTGTAAGCACGTCCCAGCCGGGTTCGTCACTTATTGTGGTCCCCTGGAAACATTTCCGTTGTGGTCTGAGCAGCGCGTTTCTGTGTTTGGTTGTATTTTGAACTTTTTTTGTGTGGAACTTATTTTGTTGTGTTGGCTATTTGGAGCACACGTGTCTTGTGAAACTGATTATGTTTTCTTAATTTGCGGGGGGGTTTTCTATTTGCTTGTGTTTTCTTCAGTTGAGCTCTCTCAGCCACCGTAGTTTGCCTCTTAGACAAAAATAGTTTCTGGATTTGCTCAAATTTGTGAAGTTCATGACAACATGGTGTAATAAAAGAGTTAAGCAACATCTGCAAATAGCCAGGCTTGTGTCTTAAAGTTGGCCCAAACTAAACTACAGGAAATACTTCAGAAATCACCTTTTGTGTTCAACAGAAGAGTTTGGTGATGACAGAAATGAGAACAGAACCTCATCTGTATCTTGCTATGTCAGACAAACATTAACGCAGGAACAACTATACTTGTACAGTATATACCCATTTCTTGTAATAAGAAATTTGCTTCAACATGTTGAGATTTTAAATCTTCACGAAAGCAGTAGTGATAATGCTAACTGATAGTAAACACTAACAAACAAAGATGATATCTTAAGTAAATTGGGTGGAGGGAATGGATTCAAGGAATTTAGGAACAATATGGGAGGAAATTCCTAAAATCCTCTTGTTTTTCTCATGTAAGATACATTTTTCTCAGTTAAATCAATGGAAAAATGTACCCATTGTGCATATTAAATTAGTAAATCTTTTTATGTGCTTTTAACTTTACTTGTACCAGGTTGAGTTATAACCGCTTGATCCGGGTCTGATGAGCTCAGTTTAGTTAGCAAGTTTAACTGTATATGTTGTCAGCTGTTTTAAATGGTTCTCTTAAAGTCATGATGTGTCTAAATAATCCAGAAACCCAGTGAGTCCAAATACACGGTTGTGTGATGACAAGTGTTTTTTCAAGAGTCGCGGTTGTGGCATGTTTGTTTAGTGGTTTTGTACAGACACTATTTGCAGGCTGTGAAATGGGGACAAAAATAGCAGTGTAGATCTTACGACATTAAACATTTCTTTGTATTAAAACAGATATGCCTGCCTGGAAGAACACCGTCCACTCATGGACTCACTAGTAACACGAGAGTTTTAATTACATCCATCCTTAGTAGTGCAATGGCTGATTACCCTGGATTTATTTAAAAAAAAAATGGTATCTAATCACAGTGACGATTGATTTGAAGTCTTTACATTTTGTGAGACAGAAGTTAAGTCCAGCACGTAAACTCCCACCCACTGCCATATTACAGCTATATCCACAATACCTGAGCAGCTGTCCTGTGTCTCCATCTAAAAATAGTTTAAAAGTCACTCTATGGCTTATCTTATATGTGGCTGTGTTTGCATCACCCTCAGACTGAACTCTGCTGTGACAATGGGCTTAAACATTGGGCCCTAACAAAGGCACCGCTGTTGACCCTGTTTTTAGCTATACATACGGTAGGTAAGGGATACACTGCTAAGGGATCAATTCCTTAGCCTTGCTTAATTTTCATACTCTAAAGACTAGTACATTTAGCGTTTCTGCTGTGAAATAGCAGTGGCCGTTGTTTACCATGTAAGAGTGGATGATGCATGAATTTCACCGAAGGGACTGAATCTCAAAGTCATTTTCATTAGAAGGTCATTTGTGTTTGAATAGGCCTTTTGTTGTCTCAGGCATTTATGTGCTCTTGAGCAAGGCTTTTAACTTGCTTTTTGTGTAATTATAATAGATACAAGGATTCAACTTGTTGTTTTATTTTGTTGCAATTTTATGCACTTAAAATGAGCAAGTTTACCCAGAATGCATTGCAGGGAGATGGTGTGTTAGCTGTGTTCCAAAATACAGTGAGTGAACTGCCTGCAAATAATTTCAGTAGCATTTGTCCTTAACACATTGCGTAGCTAACAGTTTGATACTTTATGTAAGGAATATTTGTCAACGAGCCTTGAATTATTTGAAAAATAATCCACACGTGAGGTGGTAATGCTTTCTATATATGAAAAACTGTAATTCGGTCAAGAAAGACCTGCCTGGAACTACTGTAGCTGTGCATTTCCCTGAAAATAATTGCATTATTTCATTTTAATTTTTAAATAATCACATTGAACAGCCGAATTCTAGGTGAAAAACTACATTACTCTAGCCTGACGTCGTCATACTCAGATTCTAGTGAGAATGTGAGTCTGATACTGCTCCATTGGGCTGTGATTATGGGGCGTTTCAACCGAACCAGGAAAGAAAATGCCTCTGCACTCAAGGACGAACGACAAAAACATCTTTCCGATCGACGATGCCTTGGTTCTCTGTTCCTCTTTTAAAATGAATGTCACTGTCTACATCTTCTATAACAGACGCGATGGCTGAACCTACACATCTAAATTCTCCTGCAGCAGCCATTCTTTGTTGTAAACGAATTCAACCCTAAAGCGCTCTTTGGTGACGTGGATGATTACGTTACAGTTGATCATCTGTCCATCATCGTATAAAGCCCACCCTCACAATTTGATTGGTCCGAACAGCTTTGGTTCAGGCATATTTGCTTCACAACGGATCAAGTCCAGACCGAACTTCTCGACCTCAAATGTTGTGGGCGGGGCTAAGTTCGGCTGGCATCCAGGCTAACATTACTCATTAGAATGATAGAAAATGCAAAAAAAAAGCAAGTTGAAACAAGCAAATCATGCCAGAAGAACGTCTCGGTTACGTATGTAACCCTCGTTCCCTGAGTAGGGAACGGAGACGTTACGTCGGATGACGACGAATGGGGTTTCGCTTAGAACACCTATCGACTTCGAGTATACAAAAACGAGCCAATGGCAAAGAAATGCCATGGGTCTGCGGAATTTGCATGACGTAACTCCGCCCCACCTCGTGGGTATAAAAGGAGGACGCCGGCAACATGCAGTTATGTTTCTTCGCTGAGGAGCCAAGACTGAGCTCAGGCGATCCCCGCGGTACAGCGGAAGTGGCAGGAAGACGTAACGTCTCCGTTCCCTACTCAGGGAACGAGGGTTACATACGTAACCGAGACGTTCCCTTTCGTTGTCACTCCGAGTTACGTCGGATGACGACGAATGGGGTTATCAGTCTAATCACGCCACCTTCACAGCTGTCTTCCAGTGCCCTGCGTAAATCTGAGCCCTTGAGAGACTTTGGACGAAGGACTCCTATTTAACACAGGAATACCAAGGTACACTGGGAAGCATATCCCACAGTTTAGAGGAAATATGCAATTAACACCAACCCAGAGGGGGGGGGGGGGGCTTTTGGAAATACACATATGACCCGAAGGAAACATATGGAGAATCCTTAGGTGTCCAGCCGCAGGTGGAATATTTCAACCTCAGGGGTGGCAAGGTGGCTTGCCAAGGGAAAGACACATGCTCAGAGAGGCTTACAGTGGAAATACACGTGTGGGGGTAGCTCCGGGGAGGGACCATGCACACGGGAGGCACCTAGCCGACACCAAGGCAATAGACACTGGCGCTAGCATCAGGGGTGCTGGAGGAACTCAGGGCTTGCGAAGAAGCTCACCTGAGGAGAATATCGCACGTATCCAGTCCGTGGAGTGGAATGGCGAGCAAGCGAAGACACCTGAGCGGATCCAGTACTAGCTAGTTGAAGCGAGTACATGAGAGGACACAGGCTCCACTCGGAGATTGTAGAATCTGCCGAATGTGTTCGGTGTCGCCCAGCCTCCAGCTCTGCAGATGTCTGTCAGCGAGGCGCCATGCGCTAGAGCCCAAGAGGATGCCACACTCCGGGTGGAGTGGGCAGTCACACCAAGGGGGCACGGTCGACCTTGCTGCTGGTATGCCAAAGCAATGGTGTCCACTATCCAGTGAGACAACCTCCGCTTTGAGAGAGCCTTTCCCTTCAGCTTCCCACCATAACAGACAAAGAGCTGGTCTGAGGTCCTGAAACACTGCGTCCTGTCTACATAGGCGCGGAGAGCACGTACTGGACAGAGCAGTGCCAAGGCTGGGTCTGCCTCCTCCAAGGGCAGCGCTTGCAGGTTCACCACCTGGTCCCGGAAGGGAGTGGTAGGAACCTTGGGCACATATCCAAGCCGGGGTCTCAGGATCACGTGAGAGTAAGCCGGCCCGAATTCCAGGCACGCTTCGTCAACGGAGAATGCGTGCAGGTCCCCGACCCTCTTGAGAGAGACCAATGCAACCAGGACCGCTGTCTTCATTGACAGGAACTTAAGCTCCACTGATTGCAGAGGCTCAAAGGGAGCACTCTGCAGGGCAGTTAGAACCACTGCGAGGTCCCAAGAGGGAACGAGAGGAGAGCGAGGAGGATTCAGTCTCCTCGCCCCCCTCAGGAACCCGACGATCAGGTCGTGCCTCCCTGAGGATTTACCTTCCACTAAGTCATGGTGTGCGGCAATAGCGGCAACATAAACTTTG